>VZRZ01006919.1:398886-475875 GCA_013398175.1 Climacteris rufus | reverse complement strand
CCCGGGAACCTGTTATCCTGGGAACCTGTTATCCCTGGGACCTGTTATCCCTGGGATCTGTTATCCCTGGAATCTTTTATCCCTGGGATGTTATCCCTGGGATCTGCTACCCCCGGGAACCTGTTATCCCTGGGATCTGTTATCCCTGGGATCTATTATCCCGGGAACCTGTTACACCTGTAACCTGTTATCCCTGGAATCTGTTATCCCTAGGATCTCTTATCGCTGGAACCTGTTATCCCTGGAACCTGTTATCCCTGGAACCTGTTATCCCTGGAACCTGTTATCCCTGGAACCTGTTATCCCTGGAACCTGTTATCCCTGGAACCTGTTATCCCTGGAATCTGCTATCCCTGGAATGCCACCCCGGTGTTTGGCTGCCGAGCTCGCAGGAGAGCTGGAAAGCTGCTGGAGCTGTCTGGCTTTGCAGAGAGCCGGCAGATTTGGGGTGGGATGAATGGGACGAGTGTTTGCAAACAGCCTGATTGATGGGTGGTTGCAGGCGATGCACACAATTCCTTTATGGAAATCTGTCTGGTAGCAATTGGGAAAGGCAGTAAAGCAGGGTAGGCATCTGAGTTCCCTTCGGTTTTATTTCACTCTGCTCCAGAACTGACTTTGGGATGAGGGAGAGGCAGGCTGGTGGTTGGGGTGTTTTTCACTGGTGTAACTCGCTGCCACATTCACACCACATCAATGTTCAGGTTGTGCCTCTCTCCACCTGCACTCCAAGTTCTGTGTGAGTTCAGCAGGAGGTGCTGAGGGCAGAGCAGGGATTCCTTTGTGGCAGTCCTGTTAGCTGGGAATGCACACAGTGTTCCAAGAACAGGGAACATGAACACCAGTTCCTTCTGCCAGGAGCCCAAGTCTCCTCTCCCAGTCAGCATTCTGCCTCAAAACCCCAGTGAGAAATTGCCTTTTTTTTTTTTTTTCCTCTAGAGTCATGTTATGTCAGGATTCTGTCAAGTGTGAAGGCAGCAATTCTCATCCCACCAGCTGAGGAGGAGTGGGAGAACACAAGGATGTGAAATGCACACGTGCACATGCAGATCCTGGGTGTCCATATGGGAAAAAAAGCTGCAGAAGGCAGGGTCACTTTTAAGGACAAAAGTATACATTTAATTGGGATTTAAGAGAGCTCTCATTTCTGTTTGCAGAAATTTCTGCAGCTAACAAAGATTAGTTTCCTGTGTATGTGTGAATCTTCCTTGATGCTGAGCAGTTTTACTCTTACCCTACAATGTAGCTGGCTCTAAGTCTACCTGGCTGAGGTTCATAACTGCAAAAGGCAGGTGCCTCAAAGGACTTAATGTGGTTATTTTTGTATATTTAATATGGTTATTCTCATAGATTTAGTGTATTTATTCTTGTACCATGCTCTAAGACACTGCAGGGTATTATTTTGCCCATTTTGGAGGTGGAGAATCAAGATACAAAGAATCCACGAGCTTTACTCCTGCTGCTGTGCTAAGTAAAAACAAAACCCAACTCAAACAAACAACCCATCAAACCCAAAAACCCCTGCTGTAAGGAGCAGCAGTAACTGTAGAGGACATATTTACAGAATCATTAATTTTGATTGTCTTGAGGAACTTTGTGTGGTCACTGGAATGGAGCAATCCATCATCCTGACAGTGCAGCAAGGTCCCCGTTCTGGTCCTTGCTTTGAAGGGGACAGAACTATTTTGATTTCTGACAGTCTCAGTATCACCTTGGAGCCTCTATGGCAAAGGAAACTTGATGCTGCAAAGTGGAATGGGGTTGCTTTGGTATTTATTTTTCCCTAAATCTCACATTCAGTTAAATTATTCATAATTGAATCACTGCCTGCAGAAATTCTCATCTCCTGGTCCACTTCCCAATCCATTAGCCCTTTTTGACAAAATAGCTTTAAAAGCTTAATCTCTCTCTGCAATACTGGGAAGGTGAACACTGGTCTGGGGATTTCTTCTTCCAGAAACTGAGGAACAGTGGGGGTTTTCAGTTCTTAGAAAACATCATTTCCCCCCAAGCAATGTAGATGCAAAACATATGAAGCAATGAGGCATTTGCTGTTTGGATTGGGCCACTTTGAAAGGATTTTTCCCTTTTTGCTTACTTGGTAACTTTGCACAGGAGGTTCTCCTGTTACTGGAATTTGGATGTGTAAAGAGCTCACAGTGGTAGGGTTACAGCTTGAAAAAAGCCTCAAATCAGAGATTTTTACACTTGGATCCTGGAGCGATGGGGCTTGAGCAGCCAAGCTGGATGACTGCCTCTTTGTAGGATGTTTTCACTGGGAACTTTAGGACCCCACATATGAATATTTACTCAAAAGGTGCTTCCTTAGGCACAAGGCATCCCAAACTGCACAGAACTGCTGTGATTCCTGAATATAGAGAGGGAGCAGCTCTGGAGTTTTATGCAGTTACTTCTTTTCCTGGGAAAAATTCTCCACTCTGGGGGGAATTTATGGTCAGAGAGTTCCAGCCCTGGGCAGCAAATATTTGAGCTGGTGCCTCACTTGTCTGGGAGACTGTACTTGAATATTTTTGCTTTCATGTTTCCCCTGGAGAATGTGGAATAACCATGGCTCTCCCTGGGATGCTGAGCTGGGATAAGAATATTCAAGGATACTTTTACCTTGCTCAGAAGTTTGGTTGCTGTGTCACAGTTGCCACAAAGTCAAGCTGACCTTCAACCCTTCCTTTAGAAGGAATTGATCCTGAAGATAGAAATTGTGAGGAGTTGTGCATTTCTTTATTCCTCTGCATGTGTTTGCTTTGCCATCAGTGATGTGAACCTCAAAAGCTCTGTGCTTATGAGAATATATAACCTAAAATGAAATATATCTATGCACCTAATATTATTATATGAGAATATATTACCTAATTTGCTTCCCTGCCAGTCTTTACTCTCAGTATTGCTGTTGTTGAATGTTCTGGGTCACCTGAATAGATGAGCCCATGGTTGCTGCTCTCTGTATTCTCCCAGGGACTGCATGTGCAGTAGGGCAGTGATTTCCCAGCTGGAGCTCTGGGGTTCTCCTGCAGGTATTAAACAGCTCCACCAAAGGTAAAAACAACTCTTGTCCTAAAGCAATCAAAGCCAAACAGGTCGTGGCAGCATCTTTAGTATGATTTATCTTAAAGAGTTGTTACCATGGAAACAAGGTCTCCATCTCTATCTGTTACACTCCTTAAAGACTCATCCATAGTGAGATGGGAGGGAAATTCTCATACCTCTGGAGTCAGGGCTTGTAGTTTGCCCTAAATCCTTTGCCTGTGCAGAAACAGTGCCATATAAATGGATTTTGGGCAGTCCTGTGTCAGTGGAAGTGCAATTCCAGATCTGGAATCACTTGCATGTGAACTGCAGGTTAGAAATCACCAGCTCCTGTGTGTGTGAGAGGCAGAGGTTTGGGGAGCAGCTCCAAAACTCTTCAGATACCACTACAAATGTCTTTTAATTTTTACCTTTTTGTCTTTAGCACAATAAAGAACCAGGAGTCTGGAAAGAGAGCTGTCATCTGCTGTGATCTGTGTTTCAATGTTCAGGTTACACAGACACAAAAATGTATTTCTTCTGTGTATATCAATTAATCTAAACAGGGAAACTCACCTAAACCAAGATTTATAATGCATGTGTAAAATGGTCAGTTTAGCAACCAGAACAGTGTGCATTATTCCATTCAAAATGTCAGTAAATGGGTCTGGTATATGCATTTACCCTAAATACAGAAGAAAATCTGAAGCTATAGGGTGAGATTAAAAAAAAACACCCAACCCAACAGCCTCTCCCCAGTGAATCAGCAGATGCCTGGCTCCAGGACAATGGCTGGATGTACCCTGTGATTTATTGTAGCAGGGATGCTGCCCACAGAGGAGAACTCATTGTGCTCAGAAATAATGGGTTTGTCTGTGAGAGCCAGCAGAACCCTGTCATCTGTCAACCAGCATAAAAGAAATAAAACTCAGCACTGAAATATCATCTTGGAGCAGCTTGGCTGCCAGCTGTGTGTAGTGGAAATCAGTCCTAGTGAAACTGTTCAGAATTGGGAAAACCTCGAAGTTTAGGTGATGTTTCAAAACTCTTCTCTTGCCCTCCCTTTAGAGATGAGCATCTTTGGAACACCAGCACAATTAAAAACGGGCAATTATCAGTGCTGTTATGCAGGAAAGGTACACAGGGGTTCCTGCCATGAGTTTCTGAATGCACTCACTGCAGAGAGAAGCAGGTAAAAAGGTGAAGGTGCCTTACCTCAGTCTTGTGGAGGAGGTTTTTCAGCTGCAGAGGTGCCTCCTGCAGTCTCTGGGATGGAATTGAGCTCTTTGTGTTTGCTGGCAGTGAGAAATAAATGCTTTATTCACCTTATCAGCACTGATCCCTTTGCAGGCTCTCCCCAGGAATGGTCTTGCAAAGTGCTGTGCCCAAATGTCCCTCTCTCCCCATCACTCACACGGGTGGCTTCCAATGCCCAATGAATTAAATGCTCTGCTCAAGACTTCTCAGGGATTTAACCCTTTCCAACATATTTGAAATCACTTGGTTTTATAACTAGACTGGAAAATAGGTTGTGTAGCAGTGCTGCCTGTAAGAGGACAAAGTGATTTCCTGGCTTCTTAGCATTTAGAAAATTCTTTCTATTGCAGTAATTAATTCTTAGGAAAGTTCTCATTTTCCATGAGGTGCTTTACTTTTTCCCCCTAAGAGATTTTTTGAAGACTTCTGGAATGCAGTGTCTCATCTTCACACTTAATTTCATTACAGTGATGAGTATTGCAATTACATTCTTAATGACACAATGCTTCAAAATTATATGCACATGATCTGAAAGGATTACTTTTGCATTGCTTTGCTCTATAGGAAGACAGATTCTAAAAAAATTTAAGATATTTACCTTAAAATATTTTCAGTTACAGAGCACACACAAGTTTCAGCTGTTCCATTAAATGTACTGCTTTTAAAAGTAACAGGAGAGAGTTTCTGTTTCCAAGGACAGCTGTCCAGACCAGTTGAAAAGTTTAGAGTATATAACCCTAATCCTGTATTTAAGCACCAGACACATTATTTAATGCAACACAGAGGTCCAAACCATAAAATCCTCTTAAATAAATTATTACACTTGGTTTCAGCAAGACTGCTGAGGCCTGGATTATCAAAATGCTTGTAAATATGCTTAACTTTCAGGAAACTTCTCATTTTCACCCATTCCCACTGCAATTGGGATGCTGTGGGGGAAATCAGGAGCTTGGCATCCTTCAGCCTGAGGTCTGAATTCTGAATTGGAGTGGGGAAGGTGGTTGTGGCAGGACCAGGAGCCACAGGACAGACGGAGATAGAGTCTGGTCAGTTCTTTCCCACAGTAGCTGCTGGAGGTGCCTCACATCCCAGAATCCCAGAATCCCAGGATAGCTGGGGTTGGAAGGGCCCTCTGGACATCATCCAGTCCAACCCCCTGGCCAGGCAGGGTCACCTGGAGCAGGTGACACAGGAACACATCCAGGTGGGTTGGAAATGTCTCCACTGAGGGAGTCTCCACACCCTCCCTGGGCAGCTGTTCCAGAGCTCTGCCACCCTCCATGGACAGAAAGTTCTTCCTCAGGCTGAGGTGGAGCTTGTTGTGTTTTAGTTTATGGCCATCACTCCTTGAATTTGGGATTAGGAGTGGGTGCTGGCTCTGGAGGTGCAGAGAGGCACTGGGTGCCCACAGAGGAGGGTTTGGATTCCAGGTGCTCCTCTGTGGTTGGAGTTTCCCATCAGGGACAGTCAGTGGTTCCCTCTAGGAAGTGGCCAACTCTGGGGGGTTCCCTGTACAGCAAAGCCTCTGGGGCCAAACCAGGCAGGGTCAGGGCAGTGCAAATCACCTGAATATCTTTATTATTTCTCAACCTTTGCCTTTGTCAACCAGGCAAGCACAACTCCTGCTCTGGGGGCTGGATCCCACGGGATGCCCGGGAGGTTTCCCTGTTCCCTCTGAGGGTCGGGGCCAGGGACAGCTGAGCAGGCACACGAGTGGGGGCCAGGCACAGAGCAGACACACGAGTGGGGGCCAGGCACAGAGCAGGGGGTGACCTTCAGCAGCAGCACCCACTGGGGCCAGGGGCTGGTGCCAATCTGCAGCTCTTTTACAACGATGTCAAACGTACAAATAATGTCATCTTCAAAGCGCCGCGTACCCGGAACGAAGAGGTACTGACAAGCATCTGAAAGAGAGAATTATCCCCATTTTACAGATGAAAGGGAGTCACACAGAGAATCAAAGCCAAGATTAGATTAATAGACATTGATGCCAGAGGAGCTATTATGTCTTGTCTGGCATCTGGCAGAACAGAGTGGAGAATTTCACACAGATTGCTCCATTAAATCTCTAATCTCTGTTTGGGTTTAGGAAAAGACCTCCAGAGCTGACACAAAGACGCTGCACCATCTTCAAGTAAGTTGCTTGTGGGGCACTATTGGAAGTTCACATCCTATCCCAGTAGGAGTTTATTTGACTTCCTGCTGCCTCAGCTAATTTTGTTTGAATAATATTTTTAAGATCCCTTCCGTATCACCTAAAATCTCCTTTGCATTTGTGCTGCCTAAAAATAATGATTGACTTGATACTTCTCCAGCTGCAAGGGGCAAAAGGGGCATGCTGGACTGGGAAAGGTTTAATCTTGATAAAAGAACTATTTTTTTTTCCAGTGAGAATAATCAATCACTGGAACAACCTCCCCAGGGACATGCTAGGGGCTCCATCACTGGAATTTTACAAGATTTCCCAGACTGGGCAGGGTGCTGGATAATCTCATCTACGCTCCCTTTCCCATGAGAGGTTGGCTCACACGACCTTTTGAGATCCCTTCCAACCTGGGCTGTTCTATGATTCTATGAAAAAGGTTTTGTAGACAGGGATTGGCTGAAGTCTGTGCTTAAATGTTGTGCTGAATCAGGTCTTGAGGACCAAATCCAGCTCCAGTTAGGGTCAATTTTCCCACTTTCCCTATTAAGAAGTGATTTGAGTCTTTCAAAATGACACAGTCTATTCTGAACTGTCAGTTCCGTGGCATTTTCCTCTACATCTCTGCTTGATGTGTGATTATATTGCAGTTCATCAGTCAGGTTTATTAGGAGACTTAATTGGATTGCATTAGCTGGCGTTTAAGCCATCCAAAGCAGTTGAGAATGCAATCAATTAAAACATCCAAACACACTAATGGTGTAGACACAGGGCAATTTGTGTAGATGGCTAATTACCTGTTTACTCCAGGAGGGATATCAAGAATGGACAAATGGTGCACAAGAAGAAAAGGAACAACATTGCAAAAATACTGTTGGCAAGGCTGCAAAAATTAGAAAATGGCAAGGTATAATTGTTTCTATTGTTAAAATCTACAGTGAAAGAACAAACCCTACACCGTGACAGGCACTCAGAGGTGTTCCTAATAATTTAAGATTTGAATGTGACTTCCAGAGAACAGATTGAGCACTTTACCAGTGCTTGAATGTCTTATAATGGCACATTTGAGGTTTCTAAGCAATCAAGATGCTCTCTGAGCTGGTCATTTCAAGTGGGGAAATACTAATAATACTAATCCCTGTCACTTTTTCATTTCATCCACTACTGATCTGGATCTGAAACTGGGGCTCTGTCGTGACTCCACTCTGGGTGACCCCCACAAAGTGTTTGGTGTCTGCAGCACTGACCTGGAGACAAAAGTACAACTGAGGGGAGTAGCAAAATGCAAACCAGGACTGGAATGGAATAATTAACATCCTCCTGTGCTTCCTGCTCCCTCCTACAACCCCCCTCTGGCTTTGCAGCTACATTTTCTCATTTACTGTGATGCAGTTCAGGAATGAGACGTGCAAACTGATTATCAGATACTGCTCTTAATTTCCTTTACAGTCCAGGGGGAAATTCTTATTCTCGTTTATTCTCTGCAGCTCCTGACTTTTTGGAATCGTGTAGAGAACACAGAAAATGATCAGGCTGGGTGGTGACACACCTAAAGCCACAGCTGAGCTGGCAGCTTTGGCATTGCCCACAGGACAAGTCCCCGTGTCTCTCAGGGACACAGAAGAGGCTTGCCAAGGTCTCCAGGAGGTCTTGGCCATGCATGGTGTGCCCAAGATGAACTTTGGAAGTGAAGTTAATTGAAAATTAACTGTATTAGAGGTGTAGACTCCACAGCTGCATTGAGGTGTGGGACCCAGAGGGTTGGTGACACCAGGCTGTGACATCAGGGAGGGCCAGGACAGAAGCTGTTTTCTCACTTTCTCACTTTTCTCAATTGTTGGTTCATTAGTGAGGCACGAAAGTCACCATCACTGTGATCATGAATGTTTTCCACTCTCTGCTGACATATCTTTGGGACTGGCTCATGTTCTCCAACCTTCCATTTGGGGTGGAAATTTGTTCCCCACCATCCTCAAACGTCCCCAGCTGCTGAGAGCTACGACCAGCACTATCAGCTGTGTTTGCCTTCTGCCCTCCAAGCATTTCTGTGAACAAATAAAGCTCTGCTCTTGGGCTCGGGGTGCCAGACTGTACTCACCTGTGGGCAGGTGCAGTTTGCAGCAGTGACAGAACAAATGAAGATGGAAAAGTCATTCCTGAAACCCACAGCAGGAGTAGGAGGGGGAAGAAGAGTCTTCTGAATCCCACAGCTTTGGAATGCTGTGCCTCCTAAAGAATGAGTCACTTTTCTTAAGGTGCCACTGAGCAGTGGCTGAGAGAACCAACAGCTCCCAGCACAGAGCAGTGTGGCTGAAATCTGAAATAGCCAGGGCTCCAAAGGCAGGCTCCAGTGCCACTGCTAATTTCTTGTAACACATTAAATTCGTGGTGACAGCGACTGCTCGGAGCCCTGGCAAATTGGAAACTGCTGGATGAAGGAGCAGCAGCACAATGATAACACAGTTAATCTTCTGCAGGGACATGATGGCAAAAGAAATGGCTTTTAGATTAGCTGTCATTAGAGTGAAACATCTGTCCCTGCAAGCCGAGTGGAATGTCCCTGCCTGGGCACACGAAGTTCATTAAAGCCTGGGCTGGTGTGGCTCTGAGCCAGAGCCACTTCCACCACCCTCTAAAGCTGGGAACCACAGTGACTTAGGCTGAAAGGCAGGAAGATGAATTCCCTGGAGATGTGTCAGCTTCAAAAGCAGCTGCAGAAGTCAGTTCATGTGTTTAGATTCTCTTAGTACCTGGAAGCACCTAGCTAAGTGAAATAGGAAAGATAAATGGGAGTAATGGGATTTTAAAGGAAATTAAAACTTTTGACATCACAAAAGCTCAAAGTTTAGCTCTGTCTGAAGTCTGAGGAAAAGTTTTCAGTTGAATATTTAATTGCAAACACTTTGCCATCATTTCTAAACTTTGCCTGCTGAACTGCAAGAGTGTGAGGTCAGGAAACTTCCCTTGTCTAACTGCATTTGTGATGCAAATATTCTCACATCTGATTTTCCTTTTATACACTTGGAAGGAATGTTGAATACTTCAGAGAGGCAAGACTGGCAGGGCACTGTTTGTGTAGGAACATTCTCAACCATGATTTCACAGTTTTCTTTCACTCTTCATTACCTGGTGGTGATGTGCAATGAAGTTGTCTGTGTCCTTAAGGTGGCAGAACACTTTGAAGGAAAAAAAATTATGGAGAGCAAAGAAATAGTTGGTAGTGTCTGTGTAGAGCTCAGAGTCGAATAAACTACAGATATTTAATCTGTAATTAATTAATGACTGTATCTCCAAGATGGAGTACAAACAAGTATCCAGTTTCACCTTTTATTGGGCCATATTTTCTCCTTGATTACATTAGTTTTGATTAATACAAATATACTTGAATTCCTCACAGTTTTGTGACCTTTACAGCAGAATTCCATAAGGATATGTCCTAAAGTACATTGTAAAAAGAGCAATAAAGTTCCTTTTCTAAGTATTCGACCATGGGCTGCTTGCAGAGAGAGAGGGAAGGGTCTCAAAGCAGTTTGGAAACAGCTCCACAATCCCCATGAATTGCAGGTACAGAATGAATTGAACATATAGAAATGATCACTGCAGTTTCTTCAGCCAGATTCTTCAATCTGGAAGAAGTAGAACCAATTTTTTTTTTAAATGTCTTGTATGTAATCACAGAATCACAAAATGGTTTTGGTTGGAAGGGACCTTAAAGCTCATCCAGTTCCATCCCCCTGCCATGGGCAGGGACACCTCCACCAGACCAGGTTGCTCCAAGTCCTCTCCTTGAAATCAGCTGGAAGAGTAAGAACACAACAGAGAAATAAAGAACAAATCAGAAGCTTAGGCACAGGCAAAGGACACAGAAGGAGGACAGGGTAAACAAAAGAAACCAATAAAAATGGTGATGAGAAGAGTCAGGAGCTGCTGGGAGAAGCAGCCATTCCTCAAGGCCATGAAGAATAGGCAGGCACCTGAAAAGGAATTTTTCCTCAGGATAACTCTACAGTAGTCTTGCAGGGATGTCTGTGGTCCTTATTTTAAAAGAAAAAGTTCTTTAGGAGCAATAAATGCATTCTATCTAGGAGAATGCATTGCTTAAGAAAAAGAACAGGTCCAAATCCCCCAAACTTCCTAAGGGGCAGCCCAGACTCATGGAGGGAATATTACCCTGGGAGACAGGACGACTAAATTGTCTTCCCAGTACTTTCCATGATGATTGATGGTCTGAAAAAAGTGGAATATCCTGTTTTTACATAATGGAAAGACTTCCAACAAATGTTCCAAAGCCCTCAACAACCACTTCTCAAAAATTTCACCAGACACCGAGAAGTTCCTGTCTGTTGGTTACTGTTTGAAAAAATGAGCGAAATTAATTCTTTCAGCTTGCAAATGGAGCCAGCAGTTGTTTAAGGATATAATTTCATGCTTGGATGAAAGTTATCCCACAGCATCTCAATGCCAGCTAGGGGGGAAAGTACTCATCACTGTCACCAGGATTAAAACTGAAGTAATTTTTCTTGAATTTGGAGGGAAAGAAGCCCAGTCTTACCTGTGTTGTTAGGGCAGAAAAAGAGGAGCAGGCAGAGAAGAAGGAAAGGTGGAAGGTTGCAGGAGGTGTCATTGCTGTGGGCTGATTCCATGGCTGCTGAATGAAGTTCCATTCTGGAATGTTGCCTTTGAGACAACAATACAACAAAAAGGAAAATGCTCCCTTTCCCTTTCATCTTAATCAAAGCAAGAGAGCAGATATCAGCATTGCTCTAATCTTTGTTTTCAGCAGGAGTTTCTGTTTTTCTCCATGGTTGTATTATCACACTCCAAAAACATTGGGAGAACTCACTTGGAGCAGTCACAACAAAGAGAGGAGCTGCTGCTCTGGGCCCCACCTCATGTCCTTTTGGCTTCTGGACTGAGCTGAGGGCTCCCATCACCTGGGTGAATCCCCAGGGATGCCCCCAAACCCACCTGAAACCAGGAAAGCAGACACATGACAGCAGGAAAAGCCCTCCTGAGCATTCCAGAGGCTGGTTGCATGCTGTCCAGCAGGGATGAGGAGGGAGGAGTGCTGCAGCACTGGGAGCAATCACTGGGATGCTGCCTCCAACCTCCTGCTTGTGCACTGAGCACTTCTGGATGAGCTCTCCAGGGCTGGCTTTGGGGCTTGAACACCCAGGAGTGTGAGGGATGAGTTCAGCAGCTCTGGCAGACACCCCTGTGGAGAGATTATCCCCATTATCTGCCCTGGCAAACAGACATGGGATCTGGGAGTCCAAGGTGAAGTCTGGAGTGGAGCTGCCTGTGTGTCCTGGATATCAGGGCATGAGTCCCCAGAGTGGATATTTGATCTCTATTGAGTCTCATCCTTCACATTATCTGTTATTTTACTGTTCCCCGGGGCAGTAAAACAGCTCACTCGGCATTTGTGCTGCCCCACACCCCGATATTGGTGCTGAGCACTGCAAACCCATCACATTTCCACAAGGCAGTGGGTCAGGAGAGGGGTGAAACACAAATGGCCCTTCACAAACACCTTACAGAAGGTACTTTTGACTGATCTATTTGACTGGCCCATCAAAATAAGGCCACTTGATTGAACAGTACTTTTAGATTAAAGCTAATCAAATACTAGCAAGGAAATACATGATTATTATTCATGAGCTGCAAGGAGTTTGAATGTTTTCCTTCACTAGAACTGGAATGCCTGTATTAGAATTAGTTCAGTGTAGCCTTTCTTCACAAGGGGGAGTTTACATAATCCACCATAATTTTAAGGAATCCTAATCCTGCAATTTGCTGTTCTTCTCACAGCTCTCTTGGCCAGTTTTGTTTTGCTGCCTGAAACTTTCTACTCCTAATTCTGCTGTTCCATGTTCAGTGTCACATCCATTGCATATTTATCATGAGCTTCTCATCTTCCCCTCATTCTTGCAGCCTCACCAACAAACCAGAGAGCAACCAGACAGTGGAAAATCCCCAAACACAGAAATCAATGGATGCTACAGCTCGATGCCTCTCTCTTCAGTCTTGCTTTCAGCTTCTGAAGTTCAGTACTTTTATCAATTTTAAGCCCATAGTCTGTGATTTTCCAGGCCTCTTCATAACGCTGCATTTCAAAGTTATATTGTGCCACTTTGTGAAAGGTTTTGGTTAAAACTTCCCTGCCAGGGCAGTTTGTGATGGTGCCCAGAGCCAGGGGCTCGTCCAGCTGCAGGGCCTCCACGTAGTGCTGCACCGCTGCCTCCTCCTCAGCCAGGGCCAGCAGCAGGAATCCCTGCGAGCAGTGGTCCCCAGCCTGTGTTTTTGGGCTGTTAGAGCCGTGCCCCTGGATGACTTTTTCCATGTCTCTCAGAGCTCCCTGGTATTTCCTGAGGTGCATCAGGCAGGCAGCTCTGCGGCGCAGGTACCTGGGGCTGTCCCTGCTGGCCAGGACAGCCAGGGTGAGGTGACCCAGAGCCTTCTCGTACTGATGCCCTTTGAGCAGCACGTTCCCCTCCTGGGCTGCTGCCTGTGGGCACAGAGTTAGCTCCATGTTAGTTAATAAAAGGGAAAAAATTAGGACAATAGCTAGTCTGGATTGGCCATAGACACAGACATTCAGAAATTTTAGTTGCTTTGTTGAATGTTGAAATGGTATCGAGTTGGACAATTAATTGGTGTATTTTTGCATATATATAAGAAATAAAGGGATCACTGGGCACTCACTGCTATCTCAGGAGTTTCTGAACTCCTCTTCTTTGCTTCTGCAAATTTGGCTAAAAGTTTGTCAGAATTTCCTCTGAATTTGTTTAAATACCTCAGGAAATGAAGAACAAAAATCTGCCTGGACCAACCTCCCCAGGTGCTGCCCACAAATCCATGTCCTAAGATTGAAGGGTTTGCTCTCTACTGAAGCTTGCCCAAGCTGTAGGAAAGAAAAGGCCAACTGATGGCTTTGCTAATTGTTAATCTCCAGTGCAAGCAAACTCTCTGCCCTCATCTGAAGGGAAAAACAACAACAAGAAAATAGAGAAGGCAGAAAGAGCCACATAATTTTTAGGTTCATGGAGGTCAATAAAGAAAACTCCATTAGAACTATTTGCCTCAAATGGATTTCTCATTATTTCCCTTTATTGCTAATAAATAAAGCTTTTAACGTGCTGCAGCAGAGTGAATATTCAAGTTATAAACAAGGCTGCCATCAGCAGCTGAGGGCTTACAAAAGGCTGAGCCAAACAAGCTGAGACATCCAGCAAGGGATTAATGTTTCCATCATCTTCATTTCATGGGATAACACTTGATTTTGGATGCTCGTGGCTCCCCAGACTTCAGTAAGCCCAGCCACTGTCTCAGTAGCCACATTTGAGAGCCAGGCCAGGTCCTCCAGTCTCTGTGTGCCCTTTGCTTTTGGCTGGCTGAGATTGGAATTGATTGCAGTCTGACAGGGCTGAGGAAAACAGGTTCTGCAGGAAAGGGATCAATACTGCAGGGCAAGTCCAAGCACCTCATCTGAGACCAGTGGCATGAAACAATTTAGCCTCTCTTAATGGTTTATGAGGAATTCTGCCCCAGTTATTTTGTTATAACACATGTAATACATATAGTTTTTGCTATTTTGTTTTATGTAATCATATTTATTAAAGAGTCTCTCAGCTTTCACACACTGAAATAACAGTAGGACCTCTCCCCATATTGTGTCAGCCCCTGGCTTTAGTAATTCTGGCCATAAATTGTAAGGCAGCCTCTCCAAGCCCATCTCAGATATCTGTGTACATATTTAAAGAGCAGCACATTTACTTTGCCCTTTGAAATGCTTTTAAGACAACTACTCAATGCAAGTGTTCCCTCAGTGGCAGGATTTTAGCAAGGGATCCAGGTGGAATTGCAGCTGCGTGAGGAGCATCCTGGCAAGAGAAGATGTTTTTTTCCCCTAGAAATTCCAAAGTTCTAGAGCACATTGTTCCAAGGAATGCAGTGCAGTTCCTCAGAATACCTTGTGTTTGTGTAGTTAAATTGTCATTTTCAGCCCGTAAGGTGCATTTGTTGTCTCAGTGGCAGAAGAAAACACAATTGTTGTTGTTGTGCTGAATGACTAATCTGATGCTGAAAGTTTCAGTGCTCCAACCTGGGGCATTTTGGGTTATTGTACCATAGGCAAAATTGCATTTATTAACTGAGCCACTGCTTTGACTTCTTCACATTCCACTGATGGTCCCCAAAGCAAACCATGAGATTCTGCATTTCCTGCCAGACCTAGAGGAAAAGGCCCATCTGAAAAGAAAGAATTCCCTTTCATCCTTACTCATGGAGTGAGGTTGGGCAGCTGGATTCTCTTTTGGCTCTGCCTCTTTTAAGGAACCTGAGCTGGGACATTTTTGGCATGTAACAGAGAAGGATTAATTAGAAACTTGCACATTATCTTCTAACAAAGATAAAGATGAGAACCAGAATTATGGAAAGAAGGTCTAGGAAGCCAGAAGGGCATTGCACAGCTCAGTTCAGCTGCTCTCTGCACGTGGCCTTGGAGAAGGATTTTTGCCATCAGCCTTGTTGCAGGTGACCTGGAATGCCAGGAAAAAGCTGTGGAGTCCATTCCAGGGGAACTTGAGTCCAACTTGTCACTAAAGATCTGATTTTGGCTTCCAGACTGAAATAATTCTGCTGCCACCTGGAAAGGGCCGTAAGTGGATTCCTGGATTAGGTCTCTGTGTCCCTTTTTCCCATTTATTCACCTCACTGAGTGATAAAGGACTGAAAATATACATATTTTTGGAGTATTTTTGGTTCCAGCCCCTAGGGACTATTCTTATGAAGTGACCAAGGTTTAATTCCTTAGAAAGAAAAAGAGTGAAGAGTTTAATGGACATGGAATTATGGCCAAGGGTTAGTCCCTGAGCAGTAAATCCCAGCAGATGGACTGAGAAACTCTGAGCTTTGGGAGAGGGTTGCATCTTTTCAGAACAATTTGGAGCAGCTCTTTCCTTCTCCACCTGCACGTGGCATGAAGGGCATGTGGAATGGCAACTTCACCTAATTCTGGCACAAACCTTGTAGTTTTGGAGACCATTTCTGTAGGAGCCTGGGGAGGCTGCAGCCCTGAGGATCTGTGTGAGGAGCTGGGAATCAGTCGTGCATTTACCCCCTGACTTAGGAAACCCAAGGGTTGAAGCTGCACTAGCAGTAAGCAAACTCCCTTCCTCTGACCTTTTGCAGTTTAATAAATCTTTCAGATTCCTATTCCCATGTGGCTCTCTCAGTTGTTTACAAATTTCTTAGTATGGGACCCCTCTGACTATAAATAACAGGAGAATTTTATTGCTTTGTTTTCCATGAAAAAAAGAGTACATCAAGGAGCTCTCTCCTTCCTCCACCCTTTCCTATTCAGCTTATGGAGAATTATTTTTAGCTCTTCAGACCTGACTCCAGGATAATGGTGACACGTTTTAAAAATGCCTGTAATGTCCAAACACTCCAAAAACAATGTGGCAAGAATGCTTTTGTGCTGGAGGGCTGAGACTGAGGGCTGGGTGTGAACCACTGAGCTCTCCTTTTCCTACCTGGGAAATGGAGGTAACAGAACAAACACCCTCTCCCAGCACAGGAGCCATGGCAAAGTTAGGCCATCATTGGGAATTTGGGCACTAATTCTGTCTGTAAAGCTTTTTCCCCCTTGCTTTTACTGAGATCTTCCTTTCACACACAAACTGGAATAACCCTGCAGGCAAAAGGAAGAGCTACTGGGAAATCCTTTGAGGCACTGGGCAGGTGGATGAACCAATTCCTTCCTCATCCCAGGGAGCACACACTTATTCCCTGGACACAAAATGCTTCTAAAAACCCCCAGGTGCTTCAGGTCAAACATTTACTCAGTTGAACAAAAGCATAAGATGAAAGAGAGCAAGGTGTTCTTGATAAACTTCCAACACTGGTGTTGAGTTCCAGGTTTGAAATCAGCCTGGTCACACCTCTTCTCTCAAGCAGAGAAATCTCCCATGATAAATAAGCCACTGTGAGGGGGTTTATTTCAGACCCTGATCCACAGCTGCCAAAAAAGAGACAGAAATAATTTCCTCTCCCATTTTAAAGGCTTCACTCACCTGTGGCACCAGTGGGTTCTAACAAATCAGTGCAGTGTAAGTGATAAAAGTTTAGTCTGGTTTTTCTTTTCCTTCTCATTTTTCCTTTCATATTGACAGCAAAGACTATCCCTCCTGTGTTGCCTCAGGATGCAGCACGGATGGACTGGGCTGTGAGACTCCCCCACAGAAGGAGGGATGTGGCAGCAGGGGAAATTCAGCTGGAAAATGTGTCTTCATTTACAGACACCTCCTTAGGGCCTCCCTACTCACAGTCTCAATTGTACCTTTATCAGCTTTCTAAAGTGGAAGATTGAAAATTGCCTCTGAAATTTTCCAACTCTTCTCCTTAAGACTGAACTTTTTACATTATTTAGAATAGAGGGGCTCTTTTCTCTGTAATGGGGCATGTCTGGGGACTAGTAAATTAATACTTGTTTACTTATATCCTCCTGCTGTTTTGTTAAAACACATTCCAAGTGCTCCTCTTGCTGCATTAAGGATATCAGCATGTTGTTTGTTTTATAACCTGGGAGAGAGCATAACAATATAGCTTCTCACCAGGGTGCACACCAGCAACAAATTGAATAAAAGGAAGCAAACTGATTCTCAGAACACAGAGCTTCTGGGTAATCAGAATTGCAGATGCTTGACTGAGTGTTAAAACTCCTCACCATCAATCTGACCTTCTCCTGTCTCGTTATTGGAGATACTTTCTCAGAGCTGGGTGTACTTTGGGGGAGAAATTTGAAAAAATGATGAATAATACTTGGGGGACCAGAGCAATGTGACATTGTGGTGTCAAACAGTTTTAGCCAAGAAAATCAACCTCAAGGGCCATTCATTTTATAAAAATAGGAAAATATTTCAAATTCTAAATGTTTCACAAAAGAGCAAAAAGAATAGAAGCATTTAATGTCACTGAATTGAAATCTTGTTTCATTTCACCAAGAAAATGAACAAAACATGAATTCCCCCTCCCCAGGGTGATCCATGATCCCCCAGAGTACAACACCAGCAATGGTCTTGTTAAATTTCTACCTTTTGTCCCTCACATTCCCTGAATTTCAGTGTGGGGATAAGCAGGGCTGGTGCCAGGGAGACCAACAAGGAATTCCAAGTGTTGAGCCGTGGCAAGGATGGATGATTAGAGACTGAAACAAGGTCAGTGCGATGAGTTTGGCTCCAACTCCCTGATCTGGAGGAGGAAGAAGCCAATTTGTTCCCTGTCCATCTGATAAACCTCTTCCTGCACACCTCCAAGGCAAGGCAGGGAAAAATCTCTGCAAGCCCAATTTGGCTTCCCACTCCTCTCCCCACTGAATCCACTGAGGTGGGATCATAAAAGGGTCGTACCTGAGCGAGGTGCTGCTGTTGCTTGGTGCCTACAAAGTTCAGGAGAAATTCCAAGTCCTTCTCATCCCTCCTGGCCAGGGTGCTGAGGGGGGGAACTGCCCGTGCCACGTTCCTGCCCTGCAGCTGCAGCACCGCCAGGCGAGCCCGGGCACAGCCCTCGGCAGGACAGGGGCCAAAGGCTTCCTGCAGGTGCTTCAGGGCCTCCTGGGGCCTTCCTGTTGGGGAACAGCAGCACAAGCTGCATAATCCATTCCACGGGGAGAAAAACACCAGGAAAACTCAGCAAAGCAGCATTTAGGCAGCCAGTCCACACCTAAAGGTGTTGATTAGTTCATACCCGTTCCCAAAAGATGCCAAACTTCTCATGAAAAGCACCACCCAGCAACATGCTCACCATTTACTTCCCATTCACTTCCCATTCGTTTCCTGCTCATTCCCACTTAACATTCACTTCCCATTCGTTTCCTGCTCATTCCCACTTAACATTCACTTCCCATTCGTTTCCTGCTCATTCCCACTTCCCATTCACTTCCCATTCGTTTCCTGCTCATTCCCTGAGCCTGAGCAGCTGTGCAAAAGGACTGGCACTCACCATTTGCCATCAAAGCATCTGTGTAGAAGATGTGATATTGAGCAGCCCTGCCGATTTTAGTCAGTGCTTTTGCAATGGTGAGAAGGTCCCCGAGAGTCTCCTTTCCTGGGAGGTCTTTGGTGGCCACGAGCTCACTGAGAGCAGCCCTGCTGTGCTGGAGGAGCCACCCAGTGACCAACCCTTGGGCTTCAGGCTTCAAGGACAGGATTGCTGGGATCACTGCCCCTGCCTCCACCTTCAGGGCTGAGAGCAGATCTTGCACTGCCTCCTGGGGAAAAAAAACACCAGGAAAAGAAATGGAAGCAATAATGAAGTATTGATCATTTGGGTTTTTTTCTGGTGCTTTCCATTCTCTGCTGTCCCTCTTTGTTCTTCCCTGTCCTTGTCCTGTGTCTTTTCCATTTGCAGAGTTGATAGGTGATCATAAAGGTTTGAATGATTATCTGTAAAGTGTTTTAAACTCCTTAGGTTATCATAGAAAATCATGGCTAAGGTTTAGTCTTCCTCTTTCTAGGCTTGGGGAAGTAAATCAGTAATGTCAGGAGGGCTGTTTAACACCCAGCCAAAACCAGAGCCTTTCACTGCTTAAATTCTGTGAGAAACTCCTGATTTCAGTGAGTCCGCGACAAATTCTGTCATACCTGATGCTCATATTGTTCAACACCCTCAGAAAAATCAGCAACCCCCCCCAGTGACAGTACCTTCTGCTGCCTCAGGGCGAGGTGAACAAACCCTCGGCCACTCAGGGCTTGCACATTCCTGGGGTCCTCCTTCAGGATGGCATTAAAATCAAAAATAGCAGTTTTCATCTGCCCAAGACGCCCATAGCATCGGGCCCTGGTGAGAAGGCAATCCTCAGCATAACCACCTGCAGGACAGGGATGCAGCCATGGTTACTGCAGGGATAGCCATGGGAAGCTATAAAAAGACTCCACTTGGCCTGAGGACACCTGATGAAGTACAATGAGAGAAGGCTTAAGTGGAAGTTTCCTTTATTTTTGTTGCAAGTGGAATTCCTACCTCATACCAGCAACGAGTTGAAAGGAAAGAAGAATCTGTGTCAGGTTGGAGTAGGAGCAGCACAACTGAGAGGAGAAAGCTCCACGAGGGAGATCTGTGAATATGTGAGAGTGGAGGCACAAAGCCATTGGCTGTTTTAATAAAGTGGAGTCAGAATCACACAATAGTTTGGGTTGGAAGGGACCTTAAAGAGTCCACAACCCCCTGCCACGGGCAGGGAAGATACACATTGTTTTGGGTAAATGAGCAATCCAGATGGGACTGACTAATTCCCTGCCAGAATTAATATGCACTGGGATTTGTGATACTAAGCTTCTTTTTTTTTACTCTGCTCTCACATAAGTGCTGCCCAAATAAACACAGAGTGTTGTCAGAGAAAATCCTGGTCCCTCCACTCCCTGCCTGCAGAGCTTTTCTCTCCCTGCCATCCCCATGCCCTTCCTTTCAAGGCAATTTCGATAAGGATCTCAATATGCCCAGGGTTGCAATCAATAACTGTGGCATCCAATATTGCATGATAAATCATCAGTGCCACTGGAAATATGTTTTCAAGAGGAGGTCAGCAAATGCAGCTGCCTGCAGGAATGAGCCAGCAGACAGGCTCCAAGCAATTCTTTTACAGTAATGAGGCTTTTTCTCCCTCCTGATTTGCTCCAAAACTTCTGTACCAAAGGTTATTATCACTCTGGAGCTCTACCAGTTGGCTCCTCTAAAGACAATATCTATTTCTTAGCAAGCATCTGTTCCAGCAGGTGGGGAGCTGATAAGCTGGAATGCACGGGCTGTGAAATGGAACCATCTCCAAGCAATTAACAGGGTTTTTATTCCATTTTCATGAGCCAGTCTCTCTTCTCCTCAGTGCTGCTGTCATAACATTTGCTCAGAGTGAAAGGCAGATTTCCATACAAACATGGTTTCACTTGGAACATGCCAGAAGCATTTCCCTGTCAGCCTGGTCCCTCTCCTTAGGAAAAGCTGGGATAGTGAAATGTGTCAGGGGCTGCATTCACTCTTTTGCACTGGAGCTACACAGGCTGGATGTTCTGGCAGGTGAGGAAAAGGGGCTGATGTCCCTGAAGAACTGAGCTGAACCCATTTCAAGGAATTAACAATTTATATACTCATTATTTGTTGTTTAATTATGCCTCTTCACGGCCCAGATGAATCTGCTGTTTCAACCCTCACTGGGGAGGCGACAGAGGAGAACTGGCTGGACATCCTTTCCCACCCACTGATTCCCCTTAGGAGCAAATCCCCGTGGGTGTCCTGGTGTCCTACCTGCAGCAAGGATGGCAAAGGACAGGAGGGCAATGGCCTCTTTGATGGCAGCAGCCTCCTGGGTGCCCTTGAGGATGCCCAGGGCTCGGAGGCGGCAGTGGCTCTGCAGCAGCTTGCGGTCCTCGTCCTGGAAAATGGCCAGGATTGGCAGCAGGCAGGAGGTGTCTCCAGTTCTGATCACTCTCTTCAGCAGCTTCATGATGCAAGAGAAGCAGGCAGCAGAGAAAGACTTGCATGAGGAGATGGGAAGTTGTGTTCAGCTCTGGTGAGAGCAGGGTGCCCTTCCCCATCTCGCCCCTCATTTCCCTGGGGCTTCAGCCACAAATCTCCCTTATTGAACTCCTCACTGGCCCTGGTGGGAATGCATGCTGGAGAAAACAGGAATTCTTATCTCTTCTCACCACCACTCCAGCTGTGGAAATAGTACTGGGAAAATAGCTGGTGCTGTCTGGTTTACTTTGGGCAGCATCTGCTCCACATTGGCAGTGGAGTGCTTTTATAAATACAGGGTGATTGCCCAAAAAAGAGAATGTTTCTGTGGAACAGAAGGATTCCAGTGACCCCTTTTGACTGTAAAATAAAAACCAGTGAATTAATGGAAAATCAGGGAAGTGCTGTGCCTTTTTTTCAGTATTGTTATTGGGAATCTGGGAAAAGCATGGATTCAAATCCACAAACTACTGTCCTCCTGAAAAAGAATCTTGCCTTATGGTATCTTTGCCTCAAACAAGCACCTTCTTACTGCATTTCCTATGGAATTGAATCAGAATGTGTTTTCTGCAGTAAAGCAAATGTGCTCAGCAGGTACTGGATATTCAAATCTGAGGCAGAGAAGCTCAGGAAAGAACAAAGTTATCCTGATGCACCAGACACATCCCTTGAACTCATTACTTTCTTATTTTATTAATAGATAAAAGTGATTGGCATCTGACAGGCAGGTGGGATAAAAACATTTTGAAGAGAAATTTTCAGTGACACTTACGTTCCATGTAGAATTTGCAGCAGAAGCTGCAGATGGAAATCCGACTTCCAAGGGCAGCACTCAGACTCTTGCAAAGCCACTCCATTAACTCTAATAAAGCCACACCATTCCCAAAGGCAAGAAATTCTAACAAACTTTTATTTTTCATTGGGAGTAGTGAAGTGGTGACAATAAAACCTTTCTCTTTATGGGTTAGCAGAATTTATGTGGCATTTTAAAAAAATACAATAGTTCCCTCTGATGGTAGAGCCTGGGAATTCAGCTTTGTAATCTTTGGTAGGAGAATCAACTGGCTGGAATGCCTTTCAGGGTTTCGAGCATAATTTATCAGCATGAGAGAAAGAAAACTGCAGAATGACACTGGAGCTTGTGGGTTTGTGTCTTTCCCTGCCCTCCTCTCCAATGCTTTGTTAGGATAATCAGGGAGGTGGCCCCTGTGCCTTCTTTTCTCTAAGGCAACATCCCCAATCCCATAATGTTGTCCCCAGGGACAGGATGCTCTGCCTGGTTAAAGACTGCTGAGAGATGCCATTAAAAAGCATGTGAGGAATGAGCTGAATTTAGCTGGGAGTCCTTGTGTGGCCTGCAGACACAAAGTCCTGTGAGTCTATGATTATATGGCAATATCAAGCCTACATTTACATCTTAAAAGTTCTGCTGGGGGTTGAACTACCCAAACCTCATGTGGGCTCCACATTTCTCTGTGTCAACAGCTCTCCCTGTTGCTGTTCAGGGAGTTTCTAACAGCAAAGTTTAGTTATAAAGGGGAAATGCACCCACAGCACTGAGCAGGAGGATTAATCTGTAATTTCACTGTAGTCTGGAACAAGCAAATCTGACAAATAGAGCTCTTGAGGAGGGAATGACCTTGAGGATGAGGCTTCCAGGTGCTCCTTACCTGGTTGCCATCGTGCACAGAGCCTCTCTTCAGCTGCAGCAGGGCCAGTCTGGCCAGCACAGGAGCCCTCTGGGGGTTTCTGGCCAGGGCCAGTGACAGCAGCCTGTGGGCTTCTTCCCCACGGCCCATCTGGTACAGGGCATCAGCACAGAGGAGCCGGGATGCCTCATCCGAGCTGTCCAGCTCCACCAAGAGAGAAGCCAGCTGGAAAACCCCAGGGGCATCTCTGGAAGGGGAAACCAACAAAACAAAACACCTTCAAAGTTAGGAATCTGCACAACCCTATTCTTTTTTCTGACAAGCAACTGAGCTGCCTCCTGGTACCTCTTCTTCTGGAGCATCCTCTGCCCTTCCTCTTGCAGGACCTTGAGCAGCAATCCCCTTTGGTTCCAGGGCACGTAGGACTTGATGGTGAAGATGGTTTCTTCCAGTTTTAACTGGCAAGCTGTGATATAATCCAGGGCTGTCAGGTAATTGCTGCCCCCAGAAATCCGGACAAGCCCCCGCCCACACAGGGCTTTGATGCAGCTGTTGGGATGAGGGGAATCGTGCTCGATGATCCTCTGGAAGTCCTGCAGGGCTCGGTGGTGGTCCTGGGCGTGGAGGCAGCAGAAGCCTCGCAGTGCCAGCAGGGTGTTGTGGTACGTGTTCTGCTCTGCTGCCAGCAGCTGCTGGCAGAGGTGCAGGGCAGCCCCGGGGTGTCCCTGCAGGAGGTGGCACTCTGCCAGCCGGACACTCAGCTCCCGGCTGGAGTCTGGGCAGAGCTGCAGGAGGAGCTGGATGGTCTGGATGACAGGAGGGAGCAGCTCAGCACCACGGTTGCCCCTGAGCTCGGCTCGAGCATGCACAGCCTCCCTGTACGCTGCAAACTTCCCCTCCAGGGCAGCTCTGGCCTGTTCCTCGATCTTCTCAGTGTCACGGGCTGAGAAAAGCTCTTCAAAGCATTTCATTGCCCGGGCAGGGTCTGCTGTGAAGGCTTCTGCTAAATCCTGCACCATTTCCTGCGTCCACCCGCCCAGGAAGAAATACCCAGCAGCCCGTTCCAGCAGCAGGGCCAAAACTTCCTCATCTCTGAGATGCTCAGCTGAGAAGCCCTCAAGGGCCTTGGTACAAACAGCCACACACTCCTGAAATTTGCCTGTTTTGAGGAGGTGAGCTGCCTGCAGCCTGCACACCCAGCTGTCCCCCGGTGCCACCGCAGCCAGGAAGCTGCAGCAGCTGCCCAGCCACTGCTCCCAGGAACCGCAGCCTGGGCTTTGCTCCTGGCACGTGGAGAGATAACCAGAGAAGGCCTGGATGACCTGGGGCAGGTGCTCCCTCTGCCTGCTGCACACATAGGCCACCGCCTCAGCCCGGTGCAGCACGAAGGCTTGGACATAATCCAGAACGCCCTTCCCAGCCTGTGTCCCTGAGAGCACCCGTGCCAGGGCCCTCAGCAGCAGCAGCTCCATGGAATCCCTCGGATTGGCCTCCAGCAGGACGCTGCATTTACTCACCACCTCCTCTGAGCATCCTCGCTGGAGCAGGGCCTCCAGCTCGTACACCGAGGACACCACGTTGTTGGGAATCAGGCTGGAGAGGAAAACCGCAGCTATTCCCACACTGAGGGAGACCACGGCCAGGTTCTTGCTCTGGATCTTGGGAATCTGAGCCTGGCCTTTGCACCAGGCCTCCAGCGTGGCTACCACTCGCTCCCAGAGCCCGTGGGCCATGGAGTTCACCCTCTGCACTGCTGTGGGGGCACAGCAGCTGAAGGCAGCCAGGTAGAAAGCAGTGGCGGCTGGAAAATCCTGCTGGGAGAGGCGCTCGTCCCCTTCCCCGCAGAGCAGGGCGGCGAGGTCCTCGGGCGACATTTTCTGTGCTCGTGCCTCCACCAAGCAGCATCACGGGGGGGACGTGGCTGGGGCCTGTAAAACAGGAGTGAGGGGCTGTGCAGCAGGGTTTTAGCAGAAAATCAGAAATTTAGGGGCTGTGGATCAGAGTTGAAAAACGAGGTCAGCAATGAGGAGCTGCGGAGAAGAGTTTTATCAGAAAATTGGCAGTGAGGGGCTGTGGAGCACAGGTTGAACAAAAAAACAGCACTGAAGGGCTGTGTAGCATAAGTTTAACAGAAAATAATCTAGGAGGGATTGAGGAGCAGGATTTTAGAAAAAACCAGCAATGAGGGGCTGTGGAGAAGAGTTTTATCAGAAAATTGGCAGTGAGGGGCTGTGGAGCACAGGTTGAACAAAAAAACAGCACTGAAGGGCTGTGTAGCATAAGTTTAACAGAAAATAATCTAGGAGGGATTGAGGAGCAGGATTTTAGAAAAAACCAGCAATGAGGGGCTGTGGAGAAGAGTTTTATCAGAAAATTGGCAGTGAGGGGCTGTGGAGCACAGGTTGAACAGAAAACCAGCACTGAGGGGCTGTGGAGTATAAGTTTAACAGAAAATATGCAATGAGGGACTGCTGAGCAGAGTTTTAAGAGAAAACCAACAGTGACAGGCTGCAGAACAGGGGTCTAACAAAACATCAGGGCTGTGGAGCAGAGCTTTATCTACTTGGGGGGCGGCTTTACAAATGACAGACACAAGCAAGCCCAGGTGCTGTGAAAAGCCAGGGTTTGGACACTTCCAGGTTTCTTGGGGAGTAAAGCCCTGAGGAGAAACACCTCAGAGGTTCTCAGTCCCCGGGCAGGCTGGAAAGCATCCCCACGCCCCAGTCAGTGTTCCCTGGCCATGGGATGAGGCTGGGGTCCCACGGGGCTGTGTCCCCCCGGGCTGAGCTCCCTCTTTGCTAAATCTTTCATCCTCGATGTCTGCGCTGCTGGGGACACGGAGCACAAAGCCGCACCCTGGTGCCTCACCCCACAACCCCCCTTACCTTTCCCGGAGAAAGGAGAAGGAAATTCGCACTTTTCCACCCAGCGGGGAGGGTGTGGGTGCTGTCCCTCATCCCCACACCCGGGCCCGGCCCTGCAGGTGAGGGGGGAGCGGAGGGACCCGAGAGGGGACGAGCCCGGGGCTGCGGCGGCTCCGGGGCAGGGACGGGACGGGTGGAAGGGAGGGATGGAAGGAGGGATGGAAGGAGGGAGGGATGGAAGGAAGGAGGGAGAACAGGGCAGGAGCGGGAGCTCTGTTGCCTGGAGACCGCAAACACTGCCCGGTCCCGCGGGGCGGGACCCGCAGGTTTCTCCCTCCCCATCCCGAGGAGCGGATGGGATGCGCAGGGCACGGCCAGGGAAAGGATCTCCCTCACCTTGGGGCAGCTAACCCAGGTCGTGACCCTCAGCAGGACAAGAGAGAGGGAATTACTTACACAAAACAGCAAACTGTGGTGCAGCCAACACTTTTAACCTTACTTTTTAATCATAAGCCTTGTTTTCAATTGTAAAATTATTTTAATAGTAACCCTTAACTTTTAAATAACAACCCTTATTTTTCAATTATAAACATTATTTCTAATAGTAACCCTTACTTTTAAATAACAACCCTTCTTTTTTAATTATAGACATTATTTTTAATAGTAACCCTCACTTTTAAATAACAACCCTTACTTTTTAAAGAATAACCTTTACTTTTAAATAATAACCCTCATTTTTTTTTAACAATGAAGGTGTTTTTAGCAGCAAATCAACGATGTTTTAAAGAGTGTTTAGCCTGACAATGTACCTTTAAGCCAGGGCCACTCTGAAGTCCAACACTTTCCTTCTCCACGTTCCCTGACATTCAAAAGAAGAAAAAACCCTCTATGATGGATGGAGATTTTTTGACATTTTATTAAGAGTTTGCCCATTACGTTGATTTGATTACTTTCACTTTAATTACCCTAATTAGCCATCAAGATATAATTTAGCATTGCTGTCACATCGGGCCACAGGTGATATTGCCAGGAAAGACTCAAGGGCACAAAAAAAGCAGTTCTGAAATAGAAATCACATTAAGGGGAGCTGGGTTGATCAAACACCTCTGGCCCTCCACGGAGGCTCAGGCAGAGCTTGTGGGAATAAAAATGCTGGAGTGTGGGCCAGGCTGCAAAAATCATTACCCATAATTTGACTTTGCTGCATGACTGAGTGGTCTGGAAGTTGCTCCCAGCCACTTTTTGCCTCGCAGATACAGAGAACGTGAGGATGGCAGTGTCCTCCATCCATCATTTCCAGCTGAAGGAGTCCTGGTTTGGTGAAGGATCCCGAGTGCTCCCTGCTGCACACGGATGGTTTAGGGGATGCTGTGCTTGGCCAGAAGGGCAGCAGCAACATGAAACATTATTTTGTTGACTTAGGGATTTATGGCAATAAAAATACAACCAATTTTATTTTGTGTGTCAACCTTAAGCTTAAATCGATTTAGGTTCCTAACTTTGGACCTTGAAAGAACAAGAGGAACAACATCTAAGGAACTCAAAGGAAAAAGAGAGTATTTCTCTGTGCCCTGGTGTGATCCCTGAGTGTGTGAATAGATCCCAGTGTGTAAACCTCTTGTTGTAAGAGGTGGAACCAGAAATGACCTAAAGACTCCAAAGGTTCTTCTCAAGCCCCCAGACAATTTGCTGTGTGTCCTGTGGGGTTGGTAAGACAAGCTCCTTTTCTAAAAGCATCATAAAAACACATGGGAGGGGGGAAACTGTGGAGATGTTTATCTAAACATTAAATATTAAGTCTGCCACACACTCATTAAATAGTAACTCTACTACAATGGCTCCTTGGGTTGTCTCTGATTACTGATGAATTTTTAAAGGGAGGTGGATGTGGAGGGAGTAAATACAGCACAAGTTTGCAAACTTTGCTTTTTCCTGCCTTCCAGAGCAGGGGATGCACAAACAGGTGCCTGCAACAGCCCTTCTCAGAGATATGGCTGAGAAATCCTGCACTTACTTCTTTTAAAGGCTCTCGGTGCCTGCTGTCTGTGTAACAAGTCCCATCCCTCAGGCTTTTAAATGCCAAGTGTAGCTAGGGCTGAGAAACCAGCAATTTGGGATTGAAAATTTGGCTTAAAACAATAGGAAGATGATCTTTCTTTGACAGAAAAGAGTGTAATAGAGTGGGGTATTAATAATGTAAAAAAATCTCTGATTTATTTGACTAGTGTTCTTCACTCTGAGCTGTGCCTGGGCTGGAGAGCAGACATCAAATTCTGCTCTCTTTAGGCTTGTGCAAACGTTCAGGCTGGGGAATGAAGATGTTTTATTAAATTGTCCAGGCTGGCTGACCGAGTGCCCACCCCACTGAAGCTGAGAAGCCCTGCTGGTGTGTGAAGCCACAGGATGAAATTTCATCCCAGGGCATATTTAGTTCCACGCCCTCAGTCTGCCAGGAGAGCTGGGCTGCTGGCAGCTGTGTTGTCAGGCTGAGGCAGGGCATCCTTCCCTCCTGGAGGGGATTTGCAGCCCTGGCACCGTGTCCCCACCCATGACCCAGTTCCTTTGGGTCAGAGCAGGTTTCAAATGGAGACCTCTAAGGTTTGTTGGTGACAGATCTGCTTCCTAATGTGGTCTGGGAGGAAAAGGTACATGGAATATCCATTTTCAGGATGTTCTCAGCCAGCCTTTTATGTGCTGTTGTCATCACAGAATTGGTGAGGTTGGAAAAGCCCTCCCAGACCGTGGAGTCCAAGCTGTACCCTGTCCCCAGCCCAGAGCTCTGAGTGCCACATCCAGCCCTTCCCTGGACACCTCCAGGGGTGGGGATTCCAAACCTCCTTGGGCAGCCCCTTCCAATGTCTGACACCCTTTCCATGGAGAAAATCCTCTTGATGTCCAACCTGAGCCTCTCCTTGTATGGTTTGAGTCCATTTCCTCTCATCCTGTCCCTTGTTCCCTGGGAGCAGAGCCTGATCCCCACCTGGCTGCACCCTGAATTGTAGAGAAAGCAAGCCCCCCCTGAGCCTCCTTTTCTCCAGGATTTAAAATCCTATTATTAATAAGTTAGACAGCTGTTTGGTCAAAATTTTCTGCCCACCAGATAACCACAATCTCCTGGTGCTCTCTGGGTGCATGAAGGTGTGTGGGCACAGAAAGAACATGATCTCTTCATGCCCTGGATTATTTTCATCCATGTTCACCCAATAAGAATGATAATGCCAAGGATTGCAGGGTTCCTTGATAAGGAGCAGGATTAAGATGCACTTGAGCAAGATTACAAGAAAAGTGTGGTTGTTCCATTAGAGAAAGAAATAATCCCTTTGTTTATATTCTGGAGATTAAAGCAGTGTCAGCAGAAAGCACCTGGAGGTCACCACACACAGACTGTGCTGTCTCAGTTGCTGTCTGGGCTGTAACTGTGGGGTTCAGCTCTGCAGTTGTATCATTTAATCAGTTCCCTTGTGCTGGGAGTGCTGCAGTGGCTCTGGGTGAGGCAGGGCTTGGATCTGCCTGTTCCACAGGCAGGAGTGCTGGACTTGGAATAAAAATCCACGGGGTGAATGAAGGTTCCCATACGATCATGGTGTTCCCTTAGGAGGTTCATGCACCTGCCTTCCCCTCTGATACAAGGTTCGAGGGCGGGAATTTCCAGCTGAAATCACAATTATTAAGGTTGGAAAAGACCTCCAAGATCATGGAATCCAACCTGTGGCCGAGCACCACCTTGTGAATGAGGCCAGAGCTCTGAGTGCCACGTCCAGGCATTAAAGTGGTGTTTGTAAAGAGCTCTCAAACGTGGGTGGAAGGTGGCCCACGCCAGAGAAGTTTTAGCCTGGTCATTTTATAGTCTTACACAATTACTCAGGATCTGGCTGAGTATTACAAAATGTACCCCCTGTAATCTTGTCATTTCCTGCTCTGAGCTGTTCCACAGGCATTTCCCAGCCCGGCTTTGCAAGCACAGGATTTTCTAGATGGAAACTCCCAAATCAGTAGCAGTTGGGCCATGTGTGATGAGGGAGCAAGCCCAGCCCCTGGATAGCCAAACACTTCAACATCTCAGACCAGCCAGGCTGATTTTCCATCTGGCTCAGCACCTCTGTGTCCAGTGAGGGTCATGGGAATGGTTTTGCTCATGCAAAGTCCTCAATAAGCCAAGCAAGTGGCACTCCAAAAAAATAACCACACCCTCTGCTTCTGTTCTACCCAGTGCAAAGTGATCACATCACAAAGTCATCACATTTCTGTTGTGTCATGTGTTATTTGCCAGGTTTATTTAGGATTTAAGTATTTGAGGCTGAGGATAGTGATGAGCTTGATGGGCTGAGCCTCAGAAGGGATTCCCAGCACTGCTGAAATGTGGAATAACAGACCATGAAAAAGTATAAAAAAGGGAAACTGTTAATGTTGTCAACTCAAATTAAACAGTGCTACCCAGCCCACTTTATCCCTCCTCTGTTAATGTTGAAGCTTTCTGCTTTTATTCCCCTCATTCCTTCCCTACTTCACAAACAAACAGGGATAGGAACACGTTGTTAGGGGATAACTTGTTTGGTTATGCTGTTCCCAAGTCATCTGGGTTTGAAGTAAGTTTATCAACCAGCCATGGAAACATTAATCACCCAGAAAAATAGCACAGAATGAAATGACTTTTCAAAATGTCGTTGGTATAATTATCATCTTGGCCATTACATTAAATGCCACCATTTATAACTGTTATGTTTAAGTATGCAAACAGTAATTAACTTGGTAATGAACTGAGGACCCCTGTGCCTCTCTTCCCTCAGCTAATTTGCATGTTAATTATCATTAGCAACCAGGGAAACAAGTTATAAACAGCTTAATTAGCAGCTTAATCATTTTTACAAGGAAACGTGCTGCACTTTGATACAGGAGCAAGAGTTGGATTAATGAAGTCAGACGAGGGAGTTCTGTCTGTGCTGGTCCTGCTGCAGGGCTGGGCTTGGTTTGGGCAACGTGGGCACCCCCAGCTGTGCCCTTGCACACGCGTGTGCAAACTTGGGCTGCCTTGCACAAGCCTCTCTCAGCCTTCCTGATTGGTATCTACTTCAGAAATTCTGAATTTCCTCATAAAAACTAATTTACTTTATTTTTTTCCCCATTTTGTTTCCTTTTTGGCAGAAATTTTCTGTGCATTTAATGGAAAACTTAGATATAGTTTGATTATTTAGACATAATTTGATTATTTGGGTTTTTTGGGGGGGTGTTTTGGTTTTTTGCAGGTGGACATACTTCAATTCCCGAATTACACTATAAATAATAATCGCATTACTTATAATATAAATATATATAACTATATAAAAATAATGTAATATTTATATTGTAATGTGAATAATAGCTAGCTCACATTTTGAAGATTTTTTTCGTTTTAAGGGTTTTTTAATTACACTTAGAAGTTAAATGGAGAGCTGGGATCAGGTCGTAAGGACATAATGGTTAAAGGGAGGCAAATCCAAACAGGAAGGGAAAATGCAAGCTGTGGTTTATAGGAGGTGTTGCCCAGTGTGTCTGACAGCAGGTGTAGTGACCTGTGGGTTTGAATTTCTGAGTTTTTCCAAGGTCCTGGATGGGTAAAATCTCCAGACGAGGCTCACCCTGTTCTTATCCCATGGAAAAATGTCAGTCTGGGAATGATCCCACATTAACCTGCCAAGAGCACTTCTCATTTGATCAAGAGTCGAGCGTTTGATGAAAAGCAATAAGAATTTTGTCATAACAGGAGAACACCTTGTCCGAGGAGGTTGTGGGATGTCTGTCACCGGGGATTTTGGGAATGGGTTGGATAAAGATCTGCAAGAGATGGTTTGAGTGTTGTTGATGCTGACTGGGGACAGCAGGGCAGACTGAGAGTCTGAAACCACACAGTGCCTGCGCTGTGGCTGCAGAGCATCCCTGTGTTCAGGTTTGGAACCTGACAAAACTCACTTTACTCCAGCTTTGACCCCAAATCAGGGCTGCCCTCCCTATTCCACAGGAACCCAGCGATTCCCTCCATCATTATGAAGATTCCCGTGGTCATGATGTGTAAAGAAATTGGTGTTTGTACCAAAATTGAGCTGAAAAGGTGCAAAAGCCTCAATGAATCGGCCGTGCTGGGCCGGCCGTGCAGGCCCTGCCCTGGCAGAGCGTGGCCAGCAGGGGGGGCCAGCGCACCGCGGTGAGGGCAGCACAGGCCCGGGTTGGGAATATTCCCTGGAATTCTCATTTATTTGTGTTTGCCGTGACCACCACTAAAGCAGCAAGCGGCTACCTTGTGTGTTCAGCCACTGAACTTGCCCCAAAAAGGCTGCTTGCAAAATCCTGACTTTTCTAGCCAGAACGAGTTAACATTTGGGGCTCAAATGTCTTTACTTCCCCCCCCACACACCCTTTTTTATTTTTTTCTCCCCACAGACAGGAAGATTTTGAGTTTTACATTTGAATTTACCTGCTGGCACATCACTGGCCCTTATTAATTCAAGATAGTTTGTAAGGATGGGTGAAAATCTGAAAGTTCCCAGCTCAGGCAGGCTGAGAGTGGCTATAAAGGATACAGCAAAAAACTGCAGCCCTTGTAGGTTAATGTGTAATTTCAGCAAAGAAAAGACAGTGAATGCTGGAAGGGGAAGGAATTATTGAATGAGGCAAGGGTGGCAAACGGGGATGGAGTGCTCCAGCCAGCTGCAGAGTCCAGCATGGTTGGGAAGGGCATTAAGTGGGTGAGTTACAGCAGCTCCGGGTCAGCCCCGTGTGTTTTATGTGCGCTGCCACTGCCCCCATCATTTCCTAGCGAGGGGCACTGCCCCCTGGGATGGCAGCCAGCAAAGAGAGAGCTTCCTGTGCTATGTTCCATAAATTCTTTATCAGCTCTGTAATCAGAGAGCGTGGCTGGATGTTGGTTTTGTTACGGTACCTGGAGCGAATCTCTATATGTTAATTTAAAGCCATAAAACTACAGCTTAGGGTTTCGGCGTCCTAATTGAAACTTCCCCTTCTTGGAGGCATTCATTCCGCTGCAGAGGAATAATAATCACCAGGAAAAAAAGGGAGATGCAGATAAAATGAGAGTGCACTGTTCCCAGGAACCCAGAAATGCCAGGGAAACTCTGGCACCTGGTGCCCAGCACATGGCCGTGCCCAAGGATTCCCACTGGACTTTCTGTTGGATTTTACCAGCAGTGCAGTTGAAGATTTGTTGTCAGAAATGCGATGTTTAGTATTTTTTTTTTTTTTTGCCCAGAGAATGTCCTCATTTGCACTGTCACTGCCTGGGGAGGACCCAGTGCTGGGCACAGCAGGGCCGTGGTTGTGTCATGTCATTGTCCCCTTGATATTTGACCGTTCTGCTGTGAAGATGCTCACCAAAACAACTGACAAGCAGGACGTTTGTTCTCAGAGTGTTGAAAACACTCCAGGCAGCCACTGACAGCTGCAGATCCTGGCCTGAAGTCTCCCATCCTCCAGCCAAGAGTGGTGTGGGAGCATCACCCCAAAGGAAGGGGACAGAGCATGGGTGCTGGGTCCAGCCTGGGCACTTGGCTCCCTCCTGTTGATCTGTTATTTCCTCAGGCTCAAGGTGGAAGTCCTGCTCTTCTACACCCTCCAACCTCAGGCTCTTGTGTCCAGAAAAATCCTAGGCAGGGTGTGGGACCTCGTGCTTGGAAGCGAAGCAGGAAGGATAAGACAGCTGCCAGACTGGGAGCCAAGGGCTGGAGCAGATCAAAGGCAAAAATAAATTATAGATTGATAGATGCCTTTAGTTTGTAAGTTATTAAGCACCAGGTAACAGGTTAGATTAATATTGTGCCTGGAGGTTTCTTTTTGCTTATTTTTTTTTTTTTCCTTCTCTCTTTCCTTTTTTTAAAAATTGGAGAAAACAAAATATTTTTCTAATTAAGTAAATCTACAGTGCTTGCTAATGGGGCCCGTCTGTGTGCTTGTCAGGGCACAGGGAGAGCTGGAATAATGATTTTATTTTTTCATTAAATAGAATTATAGGCAGTTACTCAAAGCAACTGTGAGTCTAATTGAAAGAAAACCATTTCTTCTTAATTTACTTTCACGGTTCTGGATGATAAAAGAGTGCGTTCGCTGGAAAATTAAATAAAAAACACAACATGAGGAAGCTTGAAATAATGCTGCTCAGGCACAGGTGGGAAGAGGGAGCACAGTAGTTTTCCTGCTCATTATTAGTTCAGATACCAGTGCTTCCTCTCACACCCAAAAGGTGCATTTTGTGTTTCTGAGATTCCCTTTCAACTTCCCTTTGTTTTCCAGTCTTCCCTCCACCACATTGACTGTGGAAGCTTGGCCCTTTGGCAGGGTTGGACTCCCCATCTCCCCATGGATGGCAGCAGCCAGGTACCAGTGCCTGTATCCAGTGGTTCCTGGCCAGTGCAGGCACTGGGATCACTGGGATCAGCACGGCTGGGATGTGGTGGAGAACAGCCTGGGACAGGGCAGGACCGTGCTGCCCAAGCCCTGAAATCACTGTGAGTTGACTTTGGGAAAAGCCAGATAGGAAATTCAGCTTGGAGTTGCAAGTAGAGCCACTCCAGAGTGATTCCTGGGGCAGAGTGGGAGGTGAGGCTGTGTAAGGACAATTTCCAGGGACAGGAGTGCAGCCCTGGGGCTGGGAACTGCAGCCAGGGCTCTGCAAACCCTGCCCAGGTGAAAGCACAGCCAGGGCAGGGCTTTCCTTTCCTGGCTGTCACAAATTCCTTCAGCTCCAAGCACCAGCCTTGGGCTCCTGCATGCACTGTGGGACCAGGCTCCAAAATTTCCCAAAATCCCAGGGGTTGCTTGCATTTCTGTTCTCCCACCGGGGCCGCAGTGGGCAGGAAAGGTTTGCCCGTGTCTTTCTCGGCCCCAGAGACCGCCAGGCCCTGCAGAGCCCCCAGCACAGGCACGGGAGGGGTTAAATAAATGGGAACTGATTAATTCCATGGCGAGGGTCCCTCCCTGGCCCTGCTGCTGCCACATCTGGAAGGGTCACAGCATCAAGGCCGGGCTGCAGCAGCGAGGCAAGGGTCTGTTTCCACTAACCAGCTCTGCTACTTCTTACACTAAGTACTTCCTAAAAAAGGCCCGGGATAAGGTTTCACTGGGGCTGCCGTTAGATTTACGGGGATCCCATTTGCTCCAGCTCTTGGATTCACTCAGGCCGGGACAAGATTAAAACCAACCCTTCAATTTCCTTTTTTTCTTTAGGAAATTAAGTGTGGCTTTTCTGCTAATGAAAGTCCAGAGACACTAAACTCGTTCAGGCTCTCTGGGTGTGTTTGATGTGTCTTCAAGGTGCACCTGAAGGAAACAAGAAGTTAAGGCAACTCTTGGTAATTAGCACTGAACATTATTTTCTGCCTTTTATCAATGCCTGTGCATATAAGAAAGCCAGAGCAGGGCTTGGAATTGTCACTTTGGGAGATGCTCAGTCTCTTCTGTTTGAGAACAGGACAAAGAAAAAGGTGGTGAAAACTTTCCATGGAACAAAACTCAATATCCAGATGCCTCCTGTATTTGTGGATGTGCTCCTGTGACACTGAAAAATCTGTTTCACTCCAGTTCCGTCTTTATTTCTTCATGCTGGTAATACAAAACTAAAGAAGTAATTTCAAAAGAAAATTGGAATCCGCTCTTCTTCTTCTACTGTAATATTTCTAAGAAATGGTGTTTGTAATGGGCTTTACTTGAGAAGAGTTTTTCCTTACAAACTGTTGTGCTGCTGATGCCATGAGGCATTCCAGGGAAAGAACTTCCCTGAGACACTCCTTGATTAGCTGTGTCTTGGATCAGGACAGGGCAGTCAATCAGGATGATTCAGACCAATGGGACAAGATATTTATATTTTTCCCATCGGTAGATTTAGTTAGGAATTTTCTGACAAAAAGGGTTTTCATTGCTAAGTGCTGCTTCAGCCAAAATTATTTTTCTTCCATCTCATTCCCAGAAAACACTGCCGCCTTTGTTTCCTTCTGCTGCTGGAGGATCTGGGCCTCTGGGATCAATGGTTCCAGTGCTGTCCCAGCACAAGCATTTTCCTCCCTTTGGAAAATATGAAGCCTTCCAGGTAGTGTGGAGGAGAACTGGACACCAGAAAAATCCCCATGGATGCACAGGAGGTGGGATTCTGGGATCCAGCTGAACCCTGGCTTGAGTCCTTTGATTTGCAAAGGACTTGCCAAGAGAAGGTTGTTGGGCTTTTTTTTTGGTTTATTTGTTTATTTTTCACCAGTATCTGAAAGGATGGGATTAAGTAAAGAAAATCCCCAGTCAATGGACTCGCTATGCTTTATTGATAGTTAAAACTGGGAGGAACCATCACCAGGCCCTTGGAATTAGGTGTGTTTGTAGGTTTGGGAACACACTTCCAGTCCATGTTGAGATGACCTGAAGTGAAGAGCTGCTGCTGGATCTCCTATTTTTGTTAATGCAGAGGCTCCCCCTGGTTCTGAACATCCCACTGGAGTGCTGTGAGGAGTAACCAATGTCCTGGGAACTGCCTGATAAATGCTTCTTTCAAAAGACAGATTTTTTCCCCCCAAACTCTTTAATACCTTCCAAATCTGAAGGACAATTTTTCTCCTCTATAATCATGATATTAAAATTTAATACAGAGTATTAATATAACATACTTAATGACAACGTGAATATTATTCTGGACATATCTGCACTCTGAAAGCTCCATGAGCTTGAACAGGAGAGGATTTAACTCTTCCTAGAGCCTTGGGGGTGGCAAAGGCTTTTGTTGCTGCCATACAGAGCAAACTTCAGTGCTGGGAATTGTGTTGGCAGGTTGTAAGCAAGGAATGTGTCCTCTTCCTTTGTCTGCTGCGATCATTTCTGTTCTGGAAAATGTTTCTTCTGAGCCTGTTTTTGTAGGGGAATTTAGATGGCAAGGTGGAGAGGGTGGAGCTGTGGTGAAGGGGAGGCTCTTACTGAGCTGTCTGTGTTAAATCATGGCAGGGTGGAGGATGGAGAAGTTTAGACGTTCCCAAAAATAGATAACAGAGGAAAAAGCAAGGGGAATTTGTTTTGTTGTCCCACACAGCAGCGTGGATGATACCTGTCCCCACAGCCCCTGGGCTGTGTCTGTGTCAGTGTGGGGGCTCCATGCAGGACTCTGAAGTGTGGAAAAGCATTTTCCCACCTTTCTCCTTGTCTGCAGCCTCTCCCTGTGCTTCTCCAGAGAGCAGATCCTCAAGATCGTGTGCTTTGCTCTTCCTGGAGATGGTCCAGCCTCACCAAGGAGCCTTAAAAAGGGAATTAGCCCCTAAATGAAGAGATTGGCTTAAACCCACAAGATTACTGTTGATAGATTGTTTTAAATTTTGAATTTTGAAAGTTTACATTTCTAATGTTCAAGCTGTGGTCCATAACAGGAGAGGCAGCAACTTGCTGTAAAGAAAAACTCAATTAACGTGTAAACACAGCCAGGCAAAAGCTCTGGCTTGATGCAAAGCGCTGAAACTCAGGACAGAAATCTGTGTGGCTGACAAAGCCATAAAACCTCGGATCCACTTAGAGGAAAGAACACAGGAAACAAATATTTCCGTGCAGGTTTGGTTCTGGGGGTGCCTTTTTGCATGACTGGCTTTATGTGAGGAGCTAAAAATGGGGAGAGTCAGGGCTTTTACAACGTGTTTTAACAGAGCCACTAGGTAAAACATTCTCACCTGGAAAGAAGTCTGTGCTGAGGTGGAGGGAGGGGGAAAGAAATTAGCAAAAGAAAATAAAGCAGCAGGCAGTGGGTGGCAAGAGGGAGCGGGGGACACAGCGGTGAGTGTGAGGGATGACTTGGAAAGGAGAGGGATGCTATTGAGGAACAGCAGTAGGAAGGAAAAGGGGGGGCTGTGGGGAAAAGCAGGAGACATGGTAAGTTAAGTAAATTCACATTCATTTCTGCAAGAATTTGCTTCAAACGCTCTTCCTGCCCTCGCTGAACATTCGGTGTTTGGACGCCCTCCACGCCGGGGGAACAAAACGGCTCTGTTGGAGCGCGGGGGTGAAGCCCCGGTCATGGGCACGGCCGGGCTCCCTGTGCCCCACCTGGGCAGCTCCTCCAGAGCCTCCCCGGGTCCTGCCTGAGCCCCTGGGCCTGCCCAGGAAACCCAACCCTGCTGGGGCATCTCCAAAAGCTCCCTGGAGGAGCTGGTTCTGATCCCTGGTCGCCTCCCCATGGTGCTGGTGGTGTTTGAATTCATAACGGGCGCGTCAGACCACGCAGCTGAAATTCTACCCCGCTCTGCCAGGGAGATGTGCTCAGAGAGATGTGCTCAGAGAGATGCTCCCTGCCTAAATGAGGGCTGTGGATGTCAGAGCCAGTGAAAGGCTTTTCAGCACCAAGGAGCACAGGAGGGTTTTCCCCCTGAGCTCCCCTCCCTGCACACCAGATAGCAGATATGTTCCAGCTCCTTGGGACTACAACCAACCTATTGTTCTGGTCCAGGGTGAGCTGGAGTGAACAATGGGAGACATTGTGGGGATGTGGTGCTGGAGGTTTTTAAACGTGTGTTGTGCTGTGAAGGCACAGAGCATCTGCAGAGTAACCTGGAGATGTTACTGTACAGGCCTGAGGAGGCTCCTTTACACACAAATCCTTCTCCTTTACACACAAATCCTTCTGTTTTAACCAGGACTTCCCAGTTCCAATGGAATCCTGCATGTTCTCAGCTCTAGTGGCATCTCTAGACAAAAGCTGTGACACTTAAATGATCATAATCTGTTATATTTTACCTGCTATGGACTCCAGGCATGGTTGTGTTGCATGGCAGTTGCTGTAGGCAAATGCCACAGGCCAGCAGTATTAGCTCTATATTTATATTTATATATATAATATTATTAAAACTGGCATGGTTGTTCTGGGCCACTCCTATTAAGCTCTTATTTGTGAGTGTAAGTTCTGCTTTGCTTCCGATGTTGTGTAATGGTATTTAGGAAAAGAGCTGATCCACTTTCTATGTCTGTTAAAAAATACATTTTACTACTACAGACCCATTAGTCTTTTAGGCAGGAGAGCTTTCATTTTAAAGACATTTTAGAGATTTCATTTGCAATCCCCTGAAAAATTTATTTGGCTGTATCACCTGCAGTGAAAGGCTTTGACAGATAAATCCTGAATTGTTTTCTGAGGTGGGGAACACCATCCAAGCCATGTGAGCTAGAACAGCATGACTGGCCAGTGTTCTGACAATTAGAGCAAATATTTAATCCAGTGCAAGTCTCAGTTCCTGTAATGGCCAGATAAATCCCTCCTTCCAGTGGGCAACTTCTCCCTTTGGGATGTAGGATCTGGTATTTTGAACCAGGGTCTCCCCCTGTATCTCTGGCACTGGCAGTAATGCCAAGCCAGGAGCACCACAGTTTTCTAGCAGAGGTCAGTCCCTCTTGTAAGAGCACTAGAACCAGGTTAAAGATTGTAGAATATGATGGGGGTAATTTTTGAAATTTTTTGTGTGTGTTGGTGTTTTAATTGTTTGGGGTTTTTTTTTTGTGAAAGGGCAGTAGATTTACCCAAGTTCACCACTGCCAGAGGCTCCTCCAGCCAGGGATGCTCTGAATGACTTGGAGGAAACCAGAGCTTTATAGCTAAATTCCAGCGATGAATTATCAGTTACTAAAGGTGGAGGAGGCTGAAAGAAGGGGTGCTTCTTATGCCACTTATCTGTCAAGTTTCTGCTGAGCCCTGATGGTAACACAGAGGGTCTGAAGGCAGCTTCCAGCTGGATGACATTTCCCACACGTTCAGGGTGTCCCCCAAGATGTCCTCCAATTAGTCATCATCACTCACAATCTGTTTTCCATATTAGCACACAGTTTACAGTCGGGCAGAGGAACAACAATGGCAGTGCAGCTGCTCCCAGCCAGACACAAAGGTTATGGCACTGTGTACATAAGCAAGCTGTGAAAGTTCCAGCCACCCAGCTCCTTCACCCTCCCGTGCTTTTAAAAGCCAACAGAAGCAGAAACAAACAGTGAGTGCGCCCCTCGTCTCAGCCCTGGAAAAACATTTGAAAGCATGGAGTGAAAGGAGGGATTTTGTTTTTCTAATTTGATTCCCATTGCTGCAGCTGCAGCCAAAACCTTTGGATTCTGGAAAAAGTTCAGAAAGTGCTGCTTTTTGGAAGAGGTCGTGTTTATTGGAAAATTACATCTTGCCCAGTAAAAACTGACAGTATAAGTACTCCAGTCTATTAAAAGCTACAGAAGACACAGTTAAGAGTTTATTTAATGATTGCTGCAGATGGGGTTTGGGAACCTGGGGGCCTGGCATTGGTGTATTGGGTTGGAGATTGTGTTCTGGGAACACAGAAACCATCATTGTCTTATTAGCGACCCCTCGCATCCACCCTCGTGCTTAAACCAGAACTAAGTGCCATAAGTAGGCTCTCCCTGGTAACTTGTAACTCATTTTTCCTTAAGGAAAAGGTGTCAGGGATCAACACAGCAGCTTAGTGAGAGCAGTGGAGACACCACAGCCAAGGTGGCAAAGCTGGCAGACCTGGGATCCTATTCTGGAAGTAGACTGTGGCTCAGACTGGGCCATGACCCCGTGAAGTTTCCTGGAACTCTTCGGATTATGGAACAAAAATACATGGTGGAAAGAGAGGAACTGCTGCCCCAGAGATGTTAGACCTGACCTAAACTCCATCAGAATGTTTTGGCTGTCAGCAGTGTTTGAACTGAGCCCTTAAAGCACAAACCCTCCATGGCAGAGCTCTCCAGGGAGGGAGGAAGTTCCCATTGTAACCTGGAGCTCCAGGGAAGACAAGGTCTGTTTCTCACAGTTGTGTCCAGGAGGAAGGGAACAGCCTTCCCCTGTGCTCAGGGGATCCTCCCATTCCTTTTCCACCAGCTGTCAGGTCTCTGCAGAGCATGAGAAACCCAGAATAGCTCCGGTGGTTTGTGTGGCCTTATGGATGAGGGAACACAAACATCCTGTAAACATCCTCACAAACATCCTGCATCTGCCTCCTGCAATTCTGCTCAGACACACTCCCCTGGAAAGGTGTGCAAGCCTTGGGCCAGTGGATGCCTCTGCAGCTGTGCCAGATGTTTGAGTTCAGCCCAACCCTGCTGATTTCCTTTTTAAATTCCACCTCCTGTCTTTGCTGCAGTGGTGCCCACTGTCTCTGGGCTCTGCCCCCTCTGACAACTTCTCGCCAGGAATTTGCCAGGTGCCCTGAGCCTGTGGGTTAGGCTGGAACACCAAGTGCTTGTGTCAGGAGAGTGGAAGTGCTGTGAAACCCAATGATTTGGTTCTGGGCTCTGCTGGCTGCAGACTGAATGAGATTCCAGGTACCCAAGAAGGTTCTGCTCCCTGTCTCTGGTACTGGATCTACAACTGTCTAGGAGCGAGACTGCCCTAGGAATTCTCTCTTCTCACTTACTTCACTGGCTCCTGAGGCCTGGGTAGAGTGGATAGAGACTTCCTGTGCTTTTGAGAGGAGCTGCCTTTCCCCTGAGCATCAATTGCAGTTTTACTCCAGCCAGCAGAGAGTGTGTGTGAGTGTGTGTAAAGATCTTAACGTCGCAGCTGCTTAGAACAAATTCAGTGTAATTCAGTTTTACAAGCAGTGTTAGGCTAAATCCAAATCAACATTGCTTTCAGCAAAATGCAGTTATAATTCTTTTGGCCTGCTAGCAGAGCGTGTGTTGCCATATTTGTCTTTCAGAAGCAAAATAAAATATGACATTTACTGACAGCCCATTTCTAAAGTGGAACGGGCTGATCTCAGTTACACGCGGAGGCTCTGGAGGCAATCCATGATTGCTCCTGATTCCATGGGCAGAGCTGCCATCAGAATGGAACTTCTGCAAAGAGGAAAGCTCATCTAGCAGGAGTCTCTTGCAAGGAGGTGGTGATGTTTCTTTCAGGAGTGATATTTTCAGCCCAAATGATGGAGTGAATTTTGAAACTCCTCTATGAGACTTTGAGGGTGTCAGTGCTCAGCGCCAAGCAGCTTCTCTTTTAATTTCATGTCCTGGGCTCAAGCCTCATTCCCAGCCTGAAAAGTCTCAAAGGTAGCTGTAATTCTGATAGTTCCACAACTGAAAACTGGAGAAATCTGAGTTAGCAGTATGTGGGATATTGTACAGCTCCTAGGACATCCTTGAGGAACTCCCCTCAGACCCAGAGCATTTGCTGCTCACTCACTGTTTGCTACCTAAAAGTTCCTTCTGCTGTGGGCAACATGGGATCATGGAATGGTTTGTGTTGGAAGGGATATTAAAGCTTATTTCATTCCATTCCCCTGCCATTGGCAGGGACACCTTCCACTATCCCAGGTTTCTCCAAGCCCCATCCAACCTGGCCTTGGACACTTGCAGGGATGAGGCATCTCCAGGACCTGATTTACTCAGCCATTAGAGGGGTTTGTTCTCCATGGGGAACAACCTCATTAGTCCACCTAAATACTCTCTTTCAGATTGGTTTCCCTTCCCAGCATTAAATCTGGGAAAAATGAGAAAACTAGAGGTGCAAGTGCACACAGTTACATTCCCTGTCCTGCTTTCCTTTTGAGCTGTTCCCTTCATACAACCACTGTTGGACCCTGGACTTTTTCTGACCCACCCACTCTCCTGTGACACTTTCCCCTCTGAGCAGGTGCCACCCCCACTTCAGCTCTCCAGAATTTGGGCAAGTCAACAGCTGGGACAATGTTGGCTGCTCTCCTCCCATTATTCCCAACCTCCTCAAGTCTTGTTACGTTACTTTGGTGATAAATGGTCATCATAAATTCTTTAATAGTACGAAGATAGGCTATTCCTCATCCCAGCCAGGCTGTGGGAAGATCGTAAATCTGGAACAAGAGCCATTCGTTTGGTTGGAGAATCCAAAGCTTTGCTGTTTAGAAGGATTCATTTCCACCCTCCCCCTCAGTTAATCATTCTCCAAGTCCTCATAAATATCCTGGGCAAAGGAAAAGAACGACCTGTTTTTGCTGTGCCATAAATGTGTGGTGTTGTGCTATGAGTTTTTACTCCTCAGCTCACAGGTGAGGAATTCAGCGGCAAACCAGAGGTTGCAGTGTGGGGCTTCTTGCTGACTGTGCTTTCTAGGCCAAAAGGAGATGGGAATAAATGAGACCATAAACTCTTCCAGGAGAGAGAATAGAGACATCCAGGATCATATGTGGGTGTGTATTGATGTATTTTTTCTTTTTAAATTCTATATTGGTGGTGTAAACAAAAAAACACTGCACCAAACTACTTCAGCGCCTCTACCAGTAAGACTTAAACCAAGTTCCATTATTTCATTATTTTAGCAACTTTTCATTCAGAACTTGGAGGCAGGAGGAGTTTTCAAGATTGGCTGTCAACTGTAGAAGGCAAAACCACTTTTGTTACTGAAGGGTGAGATTTTCAGGCACTTATTAAAAGCGTCTTCTGAAAGAGAGTGAAATAATGAGAAATGAGTCATGAGGATTTCCATGCTGAAAAAAACCATTGGAGAAAAGCCCATGTTGTATTTCCATTATAAGGGAAGGTTAGGAGCACTTACAGCCAGTGTGTGAGCAGGCTTCACCCAGGAGTAGCTGAAACAGCTGTCGTGTCTACTCATGGCTGATTCCTTGAGGATCCAACCATGACTCTGCTACAGGTGGAGCTGCTGCTCACTAGACCCCAATTCATGAGTTAGCCTTGGCCAAAAATTCATTATCCAGATGTGCAAGTTATTATTTCTTCCTAAAAATGCCATTTTTCCTTGTGGGAAAGGTTTCCCAACAATTCTTGACTTGTACTGTGTTTTGGAAAAACACTTTGGGTTTGTCAAGACGTGTTGTTTTGAAATTTTAAAGAATGCAGTTGTCATCTTTCTGGTGTAAAAGACTTTTTGCTTTCAAACTTTAGTGAAGACATTTTAAAAATGTTCAAAAATGAACATTTCTCCAAGATGAAAGGAACAATATGAGAAAATGCTATGTTCTTGAGGCAATTAAATGTCCTTGGTGGTTGTGGTGCTGCATCTTTGCCTGGAGGAAGCTGAGACTTCAACTGCCATCCCCCTTGAATGAGAAACTTGCAGGTTGGTGATTCCAAAGCTGAGCTCTGTTTGTTTTGGTGATGTGAAGCTCTGCCCCAGCTTCTGGTTCCTGGCAGTGCTTGCTGGTTTTGGTTGCTTGCAGCCCAAATTGTAGAACCGCTGGTGATTATGAAGGCCACACCCTCTGTTTAATGTGACCACATGTGAAGGGACTTCATTTTCCTGTCACCAGGTGGCTCAGCACTGATGCATCTGCTCTGCCTGGAGGAAAACTCTCTTCTCTCGTGTGACTTCTTGGAAAGGAATGTGAGGTTGGGAGGATCATTCTTGGAAAGCTCCAAGGAATCCAGAGTGGTCTTTGGGGATGGTAAGGAGGAAGATCACTGTGGTGGTGCCGAGCAGGGCTAAGGGAGAAGTTCAAATGTGTTCAGAGGAGCAACCACCACCATGGATTCATGGATTTGAAACTGGGTAAACCATCAAGAAATCCTGTAATATAGAAGTTATTCCATGGGAGTCTGCAAGTTATGAGAAGGAAGTACATTAAAAAAAAGGAAGAGAAAGAAAATTGTCTATTTTTAATAAATTGCTTGAGCTTCAATATTAGCGGAGTAGGCTTTGCCTTGGGATTAGGAGCCAGCTTGGGAACCAGCAAGGGCTATCTTTGCCTTCCTATAACCTCATTAACTCTGTAATGTTAAACACATTCTTGAGCCGGGCTCCTCTCCGTGTCCTGCCTTCCTCCCAGGGCAGGAGCCCATCTCAAAAGCATCTCTGTGAACCCCTTGCGGGGAACGCCAGCGCTCCCTTCTTTGCTCTTATTGTCTGTGCCTGCAGATAACTAAGCAGGTATACACTTAAGTCCAAGATAAACACTTCCTTGGCCTCCCATTTATTGCAGCCCTGAGCTGCTCTGAAGCTCGCCACTGTGCTGGGCTATCGTGGCCTCTATCGCCTCCTCGCAGAATGTAATCCATAAAATGCTTTCATGGTAACCTTAGACAGCGGCAACCGGCGATAACATCTCGAGGCCCCCGTGACAGACAGGAACTCGCAAGCATGGAGTTAATAATGCAAACTTTCAAAAAATGAAACTGGCAGAAGGAGCCGAGGAGGGGAATAAAAGGGGCCGGTGTGGCTGTAATTGGGACCATGTGAGCTTCCTTAGAGAGGGATTAAGGGAAAGAGACAGGCCTCGCCCGCGAAGATTAGTTTCAATTAGACGGGCTGGAGGCGAAAGTCAGGACTTGGTGAAAGATTAAAACAAGAAGGGAGAAAGTTTCCATTGCTTTTGCTCCAGGCCTACACAAGAGGGTTCAGTGAGATCATGCTAATTGAAGGCAAAGCTTGCATGCAAGTTCGGAAGAACTCGCATTAATTGATTCGATGCTGCGATTTTTTTCCCTTATCCGCAGTGTTCTTTTGGGTTGTTCTTTTTTTCTGTCCTTTTTTTTTTTCCCCCATTTCAAAACCTGAAGCGGGAGAAACCATCCCCAACTTTTGCTGTGGTTAAAATGAAGAGAAGTTGTGGACGGCCCATCCTTGGAAGTGAAGGGAGAGCAGGGGACAGTCCCTGGTGCCATCCAGTCACTGCTGTTTCCATCTCCCTGAACCCCTCCCAGTTTAGCATCAACTGCCAGAACCAAATTGATGGTGTCATTGTTGCTGCTGCACAGCTGAGCTCCTGGTTTCACAAATTAAAAAGCCTGCTGTCTTGACAGATTTGTTTTTCCCACAAGAAGATCCAATTTAGGGCATTATTTAAAAAGTCCTCTCTGAAATTTACAGTGTGAGAATCACCCAGGCTTGTGTTTTTTCCAGTTCTGAGGTTGAGTTGGGCAAACACGTGGTTTCCTTATGGATCCCATGAAAAGGAGCTCTTCAGGAAATGGGAAATGGTGTTTTCAGTCCATCCCTGCCTGGCTGAATCCAGCACTGGTGTAACTGTGATCTCAGGGAGGAAATTCTGCTGCTCTTCTCCTCCTGCCTTTCTCCCCACTACTTCCACTTTCAGTGAAAAAGGAAATAATGGAATCATAGAAATGGGAATTGGGGAAGATGGGCTGGAGTCAGCTGGTGCAGAGCTGCTCTCTCTGGCACAGCCCTCAGTGCTTTGTCTGGTTTGCAGTGTTGAAATTACAATTACACCATTTCCTTGAAGAGGAAACTATTCCAAATATGAAAAGATTTCCATGTTAAGAATTTTCTCCCTTGCCCCCTTGACAATACTGAAAATTATAGGAAAATGTATATCCAATCTTTCTATATTAGATCAATACTTTTATTCCATTAAACTTGTCTCTGAGGGGCAAGAGACATCATCTTTTGCCAGATTTCTGTATCAGATTGTCACTCAGTGGATTTTTGCTGCAGAAAGCTTTGGAATTACAATGCCTGGTCAATTAGAGTTAAATGCATTTTCACAGCCAGCCAGAAAAACATTAGCACTAATCAAAACCATTGCGCCGACAGGGATTCCCAAAGAGGTTTTTTTGTTTTGTTGTGTTTTATGAAAATGTTCTCTCAGCTAGAAACATCAAAAGACAACCACGAACATGTCCAGCTAAAATATGAGGACAAGAATGGGAGCTGGAGCTGCAGGGAGATCTGTCTTTCTCAGGGATGGCAGTTGCTGCAGGATTTTTGCATCTGAGCTGCTCTCGGAGCTCAGCAGGGGAGGGCCCTCCTGGCAGCCCCGGTGTCTGATCACGCCTTGCTCCATCCCCTGTCCTCAGCTCCACACGTGCACATTGTTTGATTTCTGTGTCCTGGTTCCTGCTGCATTTTTCAAGCTCACAATGAAAGCAGATACTGGGGGCTGTCTGCTCAGCACCTTTTCATTTTTCATGCTGGGAAAGGCCAACTCTCCCCTGCAGGATCCCACCCAGCCATGGGCTGACTGTGGGATGTTTCAGTCAGGGGTGAGGACAAGCTGCAGGGCTGGCCCTCGGAGTGGAGCCCTGTGTATGCAGTGGTGATGTTTTCTTCCAGAAATATCATTTTTGTTAATGCACACATCACCTCGGGGTGTCACAGCATCCCTTGTTTAGCACAGAACCTGGAACGCTCCAGCTGCAGCTCATGGGGGTCTCTGAGAGTGCAGGATCTGGCAGGTTTTTCCAGCAATGGAAAAGACACCATGGATATTCTTGAAGTGGATTTGAACTCCTCTGGGGTGTGAGAGGCTGCAGTGTAAAATCTTAAAAGTTCTAAGACTGGGCTGTTGTTCAGATGTGAAACCTCTGAGCAGAACCAATTGACATCATCTGCTACCTCTGAGTGGCACCCAGACACAAACAGCACTTTGTAATTGCAATATTTCTTTTACGTGGAAACATTGACAACATTCCAATTTTTCCCCGTTTAAAACCCTCTATCCCTGTTTTCCTCTCCCCACCTACCTCCCTCCAGTCTCTTTTTTGGTTGGGTTGTTTTTTTTTTTTTGGCCTGGAGTTATTACATGGAAGCCTGATAAATGGATGCTGTGAAGGAATGTTTTCCAAACATTGTAGGAACTATTAAGAAAGTGGTTTTCCTTCTTCCCCTTTTTCCTTCCCACACTCCTCCCTGCTCCCACCCCACAACTAATAGCACACAAATAGCACTTCATGTAATTTTGGCTACTCTCCACTATTCCAGGCAGACTTCAGGAAATCTCTTGATTTATAGCGGGGACATCCAGAGGCAGCATGCTGCCTGCTTCCTTCAGGGATGCCTGTTGGTGACATTTAGTGGGGTTGAGGCACAGTATTTCAAGTGGGCAATATCCATATTTTAGTCAGATAACTCCATGTTTATACTCATAAATTGATTTAGTAATGAAATAAGCTCCTTTCATGATGCTTGCTGGCTTTAGGGGCTTTGTTATGGTATACTCAGACTTCCTGAAGTTTAGTTTACCAAAGCAGAGCCAAACTTTTCTGTCCATATTCCCATAAGCAGTCCAAGTGAATTCAATAGGGCCATTCACCTTAATAGGTAAAGCAGGATTTGGGACTGGGTTCAGAAATTCCCTGGAGCACGTGCTGGAGGCTCAGTGGCCTTTGGGCTCCCCACTGCTGCTCTTGGCTGTCCCAGGAACATCAGTCCTGAGATGTTTTATGAGGCTGGATGTTCCTGGAGCCCTGTATCTGTTCTTCTGCAGATGGGATGCTTGGAAAGGGGCTCCAGGCCAAACCCAAGGCTGCAGCTCAGTTCTTGGCCCCTGTATTTGGGGTTTGTCTCTGTGGACTGGTGATCCTTCACTAGGAACCGTCCCCAGGTGAATTCCCGGCTGTTTGGAGCGGTGCAGGTGGTCACAGTGTCCTGGGGCTTTGCTGCTCTCTCAGAACTAATCCTTCAGGAGGTCTCGTTAGTACCTGGACACTGAGGCCTGACTGTGCCTTGTGCCATGGAAAAACATGGAAAAACACTTGGGATTGCTATTATTTGGCTTGCATGCACTTAATGTAGGTTATACAGGTTCCTTTTCAGTGAGGGATACAATTTTCCATGTTGCTCCCTTCTCTTCCTTAGCTGTTAGGAATTTGAGACTCTCAGTGCACCACTAACAGGAATTCAGTCTCACAGAACATGCCTAATCCTTGAATAAAACTGTGTCTGTCTTTGACACAAAGGTTATTTGCAGAGAGAAGAGGCCTACAAGTGAGGATTAATAAGGATTCCTTCTGCACAGAGCACAGTGATCCCTTTGGATCATGGTGGGCCAGAATAAATTGTGTTTCACTGTCATTATTTAGCTGCTTTCTTTCAAAGATTTGCACTTTGCTGATGGACCTTGCTGATTTGACCTTGCTGATGGACCATGATGGACCACGGCAGAGTTTTCCCACTTACACTGTGCTTAATTCAAGCTCCCTTTCAGTGGGGACCTGTAAAAGCTTTCCATAGGAAATGTGGGAATAAGTGAGACTTCAGTTTGACTTTCCTTCGTGGGAGACAGGACTGTCATTGTTGTGCTTGGAAGGAGTTTCTCATGACATCTCCTCCTGAGCTGGGCTGGTCCTGGCTGCATGGGGAAGGTGTTTGCAGAAGGCAGACAGCTTGTTTATGGCAGAGAAGGATGGGTGTTGTTACAAGTAAAAAAACCTGGTTTTTAGGCTTTCCTGACCAACCTCTTCCAGCAAATGAAATCCTAACTAAAAAATGCACCTGGATCTTACCTGAATTCCTACATCCCCAAGCTTAGACAATGGCTGTGACCCAGGATCAGGGTGTTCTAGTCCCATTTGGAGCAGACTTATATATCCTGCAGTGTTGTTCCAGAATTTCAGTTCTTTTCACAGATGGGTGACCTGTGACATTCACTTATTCTAGAGATGTTCTGGTTTTCTCCTCTATAAACAGAGGAAACACCCTTTTCTATGAAGTGCTGAAGACAAGCCCCACACAGCCTTGGCTCTGCTGAGAGCTCTTTAGAAGGGTCTCAATTTAAAGCTTTGTTCTAAGAAAGTGTCTTTATTATGCCAAAATAATGTTGTTATAGCAAGCTGGGGCATTCCTTGAACAATTCTGGGACATCATCTCCCACTGAGAGCACAGGGGAGTTACCTGTTTCAAGAAGCATTTGTATTTCTGCCCAGAGTTAAGAACTTTTGTATTAGTTTAGTCTTGTTTTGAAGGAAAAGAGTGTAACAGCACTGAGAGGTATCTAAAACCTTTTTTTGGGATGTAGCTTCAGGTTTCCCATCAACTTCAAAACTATGCTTATCAATAGGTAATATTTCTTTCTCCTATTGTAATGTTTTCCCCCTTATATTGTTTCTTTTCTCCTTTATCATTAATTCTTTATCTTACATAGAAAAAATCACCCATGAACTGTGAAACAAAGGAATTAATCTTTTCCCACACCATTCTGATTTTTTGTGTATCTGCTTTGCTTTATTGATTGTGACAACAGGTAAAGCTTCTCCCAAGAACAAAATAATGCTCACAGAGAAACCAGAAAGTTTTAAAATTAAACCTTGCAGTCCTGAAGTGAGCAAAACTCTCTGACAACTGTGCTCCCAAAAACACACTGAGAGGCACCGTATTAAGATTTTTTTATAAAAGTTTGAAGAGGAAAATTTAATGGAGGAATAGAAGGCAGGACAAGCTCCAGAAACTCTGTTCCTGCAGAGCTGTGTGGGACTGGGGCCTTTCTCTATTGAAAAAAAGGGCCCAAAAAGCCCCTTCTCGTCTCCCACTCCTCCCACGGCTTCAGTTAAATTCTCGGATCGTGAGGGCATGTAGGGAACAGCTGCTTATGATCTCTTCACAAGTGCTGGGTCATTGGTAAACAACCATCCCTCCACCCTCTTGGAGCACAGAAAAAAAAAATTTATACAAAAAATGTATTCATTTTCCTGATGATGAAGAGTAATGAAGAGCACGTGCACGCTGCGCTGAGAGAGAGAGGGAGAAAAATGACAAATTAAATCATGTCTCGTTTGACAAGCCTTTAAGTGTAACAGATCTGCACTTGTGCTGTCTGACAGGCATGATTGATACCACGGAGCACTCGTCAATTTTTAAACACACAGCCTGAACAAAGAGTCACTTCATCCTGGGCCTTGGAGTCTCGAGGCAGCGCGGTGCTACCCGGGGTAAGCACCCTCCACGCCGCGTGTTTTCCTTGGCAACCCTCTGCCCCTCACTGTTTGGACAACTATATTTATTTTTATGATCCTTAAAATATTGTAACCCAGTCAACTCAACAGTCATTTAAGGTAATTTCTGGTCTGAACAGCATCTATTTTCTAGACAACTTTACAATAATATATGTTTGCTGTGGGCCAAATTCTTTGTGTGGGTGCCTCTGTTTGGGGGCTGTATTCAGAGCTGTTAACTGGGGGAGAGTCACAGGATCCAGGAATTTCTAATAACTTGAAATCTAAACCTCCTGGATGTTTCAGACCGTGCCATTTATAGAGGATATTTAGCATGGCAAAACAATATGCTTTTCTTTACGTTTTGTATACAAACCAGCCAACCCAGACTGTCTTTGGGGGGAAAATCTTGGTCCGAGACAGAAAATTCAGCTTGAGCAGGTCAAGGTGGTAAATGTAAAAAAGGGCAGTACTGTATAAAGAGCCAGAGTCTTTAATTATCACTGTTTTGTTATAACACCACATTAACAGCTTTTCTATGGGGCTTTTAAATGTATTAAATAGGAGCTGGAGGATAATGAATTGTTTGCCACGATATCGAAAATGGCTCAGCGGTTCAGAGCAGCCAGTGAAGGATTTGTGATGGCACAGAAACAAGAGCCCTGCAAGTATCCTGGAACATGGACAGTCCTATGGAAGGAGACATCAGTGCAATAATTTTGATTTTTAAGGACTTAACCCATTCCGAGCACAGTCTGTGGAGGAACATCCCAACTTACCCATGGCCAGCAGTGATGGGAGGCAGCAACAGTCTCTGTCGCCTCTGGGTGTCCTTCACTCATGTTTTTATGTTTCTGTGAAATGATTTATCAGCAGGGAAGAAGAATCAGCACAGCTTTTAGCTAAATCCATGATGTCTGTAAATCCAGGACTCTCCTTAGCCTGGGGTTTAGGAGATGCTTCCATTCCTATCAGCTGTGTCTGTGCAGGGATGATTCTGTGATCCAGGCTTTCATTTTCTGTATCTTTACTACTTGTCCTGGGCCCTTGGCTCCATTAAGGGTAGATGCCCAACTCTGTTTATTTAGGTCTTTTTAATCTGACATTTCCAATCAAGCTAATTCATCCGAGAGAGACCAACCATCCTTTTATTTATTTTAACCTATTTTAGCAAGGTAACCCAATCCAGACCATCTCCATATCTTGTTTACAAGAGCAGCCATGGTGACAACATCTGTCCTGTGTAAAATGTCAAAAAAAAAGGAAAAAAAAAAGGGGGGGAAAAAAAGAAAAGCTAGAGAAAATCATAGAGGTATTGGGGTTGTTATTCAGACACGTAGCAAAATGAGCTCCATTACTGTCTGCAGTATCCAGAGTAGGAAAAAGGTCAGAAGGAGGTATCAGAACTGTGGCTGAGGGTCCATATCCCTGTACCAGGCCATGGAATGTTCTGTGGAATTTGTTAAATGCAGTAGTGGCAGTAGTGGCTGTTCCAGAAGTGTTTGGACAACGCTTTCAGGCACAGGGAAGGATTTTGGGTGTCCTGTGCAGGGCCAGAACTCGACTGGATGATTCTTGGGGGCCTCTTCCAACTTAGGATATTCCATGATTCCGTGATTCCATGAATACTGTGCACAGGTAGAGGAACCTGTGGAGGAAATGGTTGTTTCATGCTTATAAAAGGGGTTTGTTTATGAGGCAATAAAGACACTTTTTTCCTGATGTAACTGATCAGATACATCATCAAGAGAAAGTTAAAAGGGAGGAAAAATGTTGTAGAAGTCAGGTTTTGGGCCCAGTGATATCTGAACAGCCAGAAAAGGGGTTGTGATTATTGTTATTATTTAAGCTACTTGTGATATTAAGCTACTTGTAGATTCTGAATGGCACTAAAAGGATTTTACACCTTACTGGTGAAAACTGCTGATTTTAAACGATGCTGTGAAGTCGCTTTTGCCATCCAATAAATGAGGGGAAGTTGACACAGTTCCACTCTGGGAGCTGAACTCACACCAAAATGCCATTTAAAGCACAGCAGCAGTGCAAGGGAGGGAACTGTCACGGTGACAACACTTTGTGGTCCCCAGAAGTGAGGGAAAGCTGAGCAGCTCCCATTGCTGGGATGCCTGGGCAGCACTCAATGGCTTGGCCTGATCCTTGCTGATCCCTGCAAGCTCTTGGATTTCAGGAAGAGGTGGAAGCCTGAGGAATTTATTTGTCACTTGAGCTCGTGATGACCATCAGGAATGAAACCTGCAGAGTCCATTATTATTTGCCATTGTGTGGTGGGCTCTGGTTTAAGTTCACTGCTGCACCGTGTGTGGTTTGACATGAACTTCATGTGATGGAATTCTCCTTATCAACAGACTATGGAATAAGAGTGGAATAATATTTATTTGTATGCACAGAAGGGTCTGTACAGTGGGGATGGCAGCAACCCTGCCTTGGCTCAGGTCTGACCTACCCAGAAGAACTGACCCTGCCAGAAATTTGGTGTTGCTAAATTTTGAGGAATTCAACACATCCCCATGCTGAGCAACAATGAAACAATTATTTTGTGAATCAAAATTAAAATATCTTGTGTTTTATCAAAAAGCCATTCCTTATACCAAAATAATTATGAATGTTGCATGTCTGATGGGTATCTCTTTGCTACTATATCTGAAAAAAATGATGTTAAATTAGAGAGAGGAAGATTTGCCCCACTGATCCTTCAAATTTCAACCAAACTTGCCAGAAATAGATCTGATGAAAAGCAAAAGTGTGTGGTATAGAAGCCAAACACACCTGAGGGAAACTCTTTAACTGCATTATGACCCAGCCTTTTGATACACAAAAATGAGCCCCATCTGCTCCTGCTGTTGCACTTGCACCCGTGTGACAGAAAAGATTAAAACACGATAGCAACATAAAAGTCGATTGATACGGGAGGAGTGAGTGGGAACTCCTGGAAGGAGATTGTGAGATAGTGACAGCTTGGAATAAATCCAAACCCAATTGCAGCCTGGAGAAATTGGCTTTCTGTTGTTCCATGTTTTCTGTAATGCAAACCAGTGTGTGTGAGGGGGGTGGGTGGGATGTGATTGTCATTAGGAAAAGCTTTTGCCAGCACAGTAGCTCAGACACCAGGGGATAATGCATTACACACTGATGCTTTCCAGGACGTGGATTCCACTGGATTCCACGGCAGTTGTGCTGCTGATTCCATCGGGGATGTGTTCCTGGACCACAGTTTTCCCTCCTGCTGGTGCAAGGTTAAGGTCCAGCCCGGCTCAGAGAAAAGGCCCCACCTTGTTGCGATCCTCAGGTTTCAGCCGGCACCGCTGCCCTTTGAGGTTCCAGGAGGGGGTTGGATTTCAGACAATGGGCAGAACAATGGGGAAAGCGACCCCCTGGTCCTGTTACAGCCTAATCCCACCCGGGGAAAGGCTGGCGTGGCACTTCAAAGGTGCTGCACGCCAGAACACCTGCGGAGATGAAAGCACCTGGCAGGGATGCGCTGCGCCCAGCCCCTGCCCAGCTCCTGCTCTGCTCCCAGGTTGGGGTCAGGAACCTCTGCAGGAGCTCGGCTGGATGGGGCTGAAGGCCCTGACAGCACCAGAGCTGTGCTCAAGCTGTGTCACTTTGGGGGTGCAGGTAAATTGAGGAGCTCTGACCGCTCTTGGCCATTGAGGAAATCCCAGAGCCTCGGTGTTGTGGTGACACCCGCAGCGGAGTGACCACGAGTGGCCCTGTGCTGCTGAGCCCTTCCCTGCTGTCAGTTCAAATTAATGCAATAAATTTGGCTTCCTGTCCTGGCTGCTTTGCTGCTGGACACAGCCACGTTCCACTTCAGAGGGAGCAGGTGCTGATCCTGTGACACTCGATCCGGGGATCGATTGTAACGCATCTTAAAAAAACCCAACTTGCCAAGATGGAAAAGGGAGTCTGCAGAATGAGATTTTCTTCCCTTAGACCTGGAAAACCTGGTGGTGTCTGTGGTTTTGTAAAACCTCTCATACTTTATTTATTTTTATTCCTCTGCTAACCCTTGGGTACAGATTACTTTCAAACAAGCTGGTTTACTGTTTGCATAACACAGGCTTAAATTCAGTTAGAAATAGATCATTTTTCAAGTAAAATTCCCCAGAAAATCATTACAAGTATTTGGGGGTGTTGGGGAAAACATCAGAAATCTTTCTTGCTAAGGTCTGGTGACACCTGGCAATTAAAAATAAAAATCCATTTCATGATCCAGACTTTCCTTTGTCTCCTTGGGGACAAATTAAACTGAACTGCAGAAGTTTCAAGCATGCTTCTTAATCCAGCATCGTTTGCTTCTGGGTAGATTCTACATTCTACAAATTATTTCTTCCTGGGAAAGTGTCTTGGATTCATATTAATGAGGATTCCATGTTTGTGGTTAGGAGAAATTTAGTCTTGTGGCTTAAGCAGCCTCAGGACTCTCATTAAGTGCAAGAGGTTAATAATCTAAACTAGCAGTTAACTAGCTCTGGTCAGCAGAGCCTTATTGCTTTTGGCTCGGGCAAGCTGAGCTGCTCCCTTGTCCTTTGCAGTGCCAAAAATGCAGGTGGAAACAAGAGACCAAACAAGGTGAGCTGCAGATGAGCCATTGCTAATTTTAGCACTGGGGAAGATGTTAGGAAATGTTGGGAGTGGAAATGAGATACTGATGGGAAAACTGTGGCTGCTTGAGGAGGGAGGTGGGAGCTCCGGGGTGAACTCTTCCTTCAGGGGTGGTTTGTGCTCTGCTGCTTTGAGATCCTGGTCCAGCCAAGGGCTGTGCACAGGCAGCTCAGGCAAAACCCTCTGGTTTTTGTGGGAACTTGTGCTGCAGCAGAACTAAAATGTGCAGAACTCCCAGCTGTGCTTGGCTCTGTGTGGGGAGGCTTTTGGTGTGTCCAGTGTGTCAGGGACAGGCACTGAAAGAAATTGAATTCCAGAGCAGTGGTTGGATGGATCTCTGGAGATCCTCTGTTCCAACCTGCTATTCACCTTACTTGTTGCTCAGGGCTGTGCTGAGCTGAGGCTTGAACACCCCCAAGGGCAGAGCCTGCAGGACTTCTTTGGGCAACCTGTTCAGTATTTGACTGCTGTGGTTGTGAGCAAAGTATTCCTTTGGAAATTCCACCTTCCTGCTGGGGTCTGGTGCCCCCAGGCTATTGCCCTTCTCCTCCAAGGACAGCCTGGTCCCATCTCTGCTCATCCTCTGCTCAGAACCAGCGCTGAGGTCTCCCCTTTGCCTTCTCCTTGTGCCAAAAAGAGAACTCTGGCCAGTTCTCCCTCTAAGTCATGTTCCAGCCTCTGTCCTTTGGTCCTTTAATGCTTTGGTGAGCCCCAAAGTGGACACAGTGCTCCAAATGCAATGGGCAAAGAGGGAAAGGCTCCTTTCCTGGCCCTGCTGGCTGCATCCTTAGCAGGACATCCAGCAGGATGAAGTTGCTTTGTGGGTCAAGAGCTTGAAAGAAACAGCTCAGGTGTTCCTGACATTGAAGAATTGCTGCAGAAAGGGGAGGACAGTCACAAATTAGCTCTGTCCTTCTACAGCCCATGGAAACTTTCATTTTAATTGCACAGACCCCAAGCAAATTAAACAGAAGCAACCAAATCAGTTATCAGGCTGACTTCCTGCAGTGTCCTGACAGGTCCCAGAGGCCTCTGCAGAGACAAGGTTTGGCTGGTTTCTGCCACATCCTCTTTGCCTAAATTTAGAAAGGTAAAGAGATTCTAATCTGCAAGAGATCTTTGTGCAGTTAGGGAGCAAACTGTTCCCAGTGGAAAAAAAAAACCAACAAACATTATCAGATATCTTAGAATTATGCCCCCCTTCCTTTTTAATGTGTTTATTTCAAAAATACAGTTTATTTTGGCAGATTTTTCCTGTTGGAGCTTCCATTGATCTACAGCCTGTCATTTTTGGAAAAGAGATCCCCAAATATCCAGAAAAATACATTTCATTTAGTCTCACTAAGCATCAGTCTGAGAGCAAGCATCCAAGATGTTGTCTAGACATCCAAAACATGATTGTGAAGGATCAAACAGAGCCTGGACTGACATGTCTGACAGAGGAGCTATTTTTCACCGCTGAGTGCTGTCCAGCCCCTGCTGACACAGCTCACACCACCCTGAGCTGCTTTTTTACCTGCTGTAAAAGAGGAAAGAGCTTCATTACCTATGACTTTTGTGAGGGGTAGAGATGCTTTTGCTGTCTGCAGCTGCCATGCACCATGGTCTGCAGGGTGTCTGCTGCATCAACAGGCAGCTGAGCTGTGGTGGGAGCAGGGGAAGCTGCAGAGGCTGCTCACAACCACTGCAAGTGCTCAGAACACTTGGGAGCCCCATGCTGATGTGGTTGGGGCTGTTCTGAAGCCTCTCTCTCCTTCTGTCAGGCTCTGCACAAGCAGTTCCCCTTGGGAAGAAGTGCCTGGGACTCCAGCCTAGCCATACATCTCTGTCAAAATCCCTATGAATAAATTAACCTTTCTAAAGATTAGTGCACCCTAATACCTCAGGGTTTTTTTCTTGTTTTTTAACAGAACAAATGCTAAAAATGCCTTGACAGACCTGGCTGCGGTTTGTGCTGTGGAGCATCTACAAGGGATTATGCTGTGAGTGGTGTTAAAGGCACAGCCATGTGATTGTGGCCAGCACTGACTGGTCCCCTCCTCTGGAGAAGAGAAGGGCTTCAGTGATGGCCAAACACACGATTAGGAGTAGGAAATCCTCACTAGGGCAAATAACACAAAAGCTGAAGAAAGCTCATGCTTTTCCTTTTAAAACACCTCAAATTCAGCCACCTCCCAGTGCTTCACCCCTGTCAGTTCCCCTGACAAAGACCTGGTGTGACTCAAACAGCTCTGAAGATTTTGGGAGCTGCACCAGCACTGGGAGAGCTGAAACACTGGTGGCCAAATGTTTGTGGGGAACAATGGGCTCAGTGTCAGCACCCAACGGGCCCTTGTCCTGGAGGCTTTTCCCTCTTTCCCTCCTCAGCTCCAGCCCTTATTTTGGTAGGACAGACCAAAGGGAGGTCAGGTATCTGTGGCTCCATTCTCTTGCCATTGAATTGCTGGAATTGATCTGATCCTTTCCAGGCGGCCAGGGCGGAGGGGGCCATTCCAAAGATGGCAGGGAGTGTTTTGATTTTTGATCCTTTTGAGATGAATTATGGGGAGGAAGCTGTCTGCTATCAGAGGAATTAGTCAAATTCCTTGTCAGATGTGCAATCCCATTAAAAATGCATTATCTGTTTTCAAAGCTTAAGTGTGGGTGTTGGTTGAGAGTCTTTAAAATATTATTGTAAACTTTCACTGAGAAAAAGTATTCCTGAGTCTTTCATGAGGGCTAATCCCACTTCAACTACCATAAACCATCAACTTCTGGGGTGGCCTTCACGAGCAGTGCAAGGCCAGAGCATGCCATTATTCTGGGAAAATCCCCCTGGAAGATGCACACGTTTGTTTTACGACGTTGTTGGCAGCCCTCAGCATCGAGCTGATTTGTTCTGATAATGATTCTGCGTCTGCATCACCCCTCAGATTCTCCCTTTACTTTCCTGCCTGGCATCTAAAGCTCAAACAATCTCTGAATCCAGGTCTGAACTCGTCCTAAATGGGATCCCCAACTCTTATTCCAGCAAAGAGGAAATTTGGAACTCTTAAATGTATCTGCTCCTAACCTGAATATCTAAAAGTAGATGGAAGGAATCTCAGTCAAAGCTCTGAAGAATGTACCCGTGGAGGGAAGCCACAGGTTTTTCTGTGAAGGATTAACAGGATATCCTGGACCATGCAGTGTCACTCATTCTGTGAAACACATTCCAAGGAATTATTTTAATAAGCACATAAAGGTGGTGGCATGTAAACTTCTCTTTTTTGAGTAACTATTAGTTGCAGAACGACACACTCTTCCTATGTTATTTTTTAAAATTATTTTTGACGATAGGATTTCCAGGAAAAGTCCCACAGATTTCAGATGTCTCTCGCTGACACTCACAACCAGAACATTGCTCCAACTGGATTTACAGTAGCCATGGCAGGTCATAAATGATGTTCTGTGGCCAGCTGAGCTCTGTTCCACAGGTTATTTCCCTGGACCTTTGCTCATTGGAATTTTTAGTGTCTGAGAACAGGGGTAATTCCATCATTTTTATTTGCTTCTCTGCACCATCTGAGCACAGCTGGGACAGCCAAGAACCTGCAAATCAATCTGTACAACAAAGAGACATATTTTAATGATAAAATAATAGGGTGGTCACCTTTTTAGAGGAAGGAAACAGCCTCGGCTGGCAAGGGCTCCTTTCGAGGACTGTGCCAGCACCAAGGGACATGTTTCATGTTACTTTGTTTTTCTGTTCCATGCAAGGAGTTGGCAGAAAATAGGCAAATTCCTCAGGTCTGGCTGGATGCTCTGGCTCTTACAGTGACCATGTTTCCTGCCTGGATCTCTGGCAAGTGACTCAGTTTCTATAACAACTCCAGCCCTCTGTGTCACTGCAGGGTAATGAAGCCCAGCTTGGTGCTTATCTCCTGAAATACCTAAAGAAGTTCTGGGTTGAAATCACTTTTGACACAATTGCCAGTCCACCTGTTAAAATATTTTCCAGACAACAAAAATGAAAGAAGTACTGGCACATCAGGAATATTTGGGATAATGTGTTGTCTTTGAAAGCTTCTAAGGTGCTTTGGCTTTGTTTTGATGGTGGCTGAACTCCCCAGAGATCATACTGGGACCAGGAAACAAATGCTGGAGAATGAAATAAGTTGTGTGGGAAGGTGAAAACCAGAGTCACTCTTTCTTTAGCCAATCCATATAAAAAATCAGTCCAAAATTAGAGTTCAAAGAGAGTTTCCCTCTCTCTTCTGTTAAATAAATGAAACACCAGCAAATATTCTCCTCCACCCTCCCAGGCTTGGCAAGCAGTGAATCTTCAGAACCTGAGCTACTCTTTACCTTGCAAAATTTCCACCACTCTTTGCAGTCTCATTCCCACAGAATCCACATTGTCCCAAACACCAGAGGCAGCACCCTGCCTGACATTGCCCAGAAAACTCTATAACCAGGTAAAGCCAGAAAATAAAGACATTTCCTTGGATTGATTGCAAGTGCTGAGCAGAGCACATGTGGTGCTCAGGTCTTCCCCAGCCCTGTGTGTTGAACCACGTGAGGCAGCTGCAACACAACTCACTGCAGAGCTGCGAAGCAGAGACGGTGGCACTTTCATGTTTCCTTTGCTAGAATAGGTTTATCTCAAACTTTTATGTTATTTCAACAAAGTGGAGTGTTTACCATAAATAGCAGGGCCTGCAGAAAGCCTGTTGTAACACTCTTCCTACTGTGAAGCAGCAGTACCTCAAGCCTGAACCAATTTAGGGAGGCATTGGCCATATGATTTTAATATTAACAAGTGGAGCAAATTTGTGAGTGGGTTGTTGGCCGGTTTCATAGTGAGGGGCACCTGCAACCCATCAACACGGCTCATGCAACAAGGTGTCAATGCACAGGCGGAATAATAACAAGAATTTGGTGTGTGCAGGGATCACTCAGCTGGTGGGGAGGTGTTAACATGTGGGAGGGAAGGAAACCTCGTGGTGAAACGCTGGTATTTGTTGCTTTGTTAGCAGTGGCCCAGCTCTCAGAGGTGGAAGGGGCAGGGTGAGGGGTGGAAGGTGGCACAGGGCACACCCTGGGCTGCTGGAAGGTTGAGATGTGTGGTGGGAGCAGGGGTTAAAGTTGGACGTGGCAGAAAGTGGCCTTGACCTTGTTTTGGGAAGCAGGAGAGAGCTCCTGTGGCATGTGGACTGTCTGGGAAAAGGTTTGAACGTGCAAGAGGGGCAGGTGGATCTCTCAGCACAGAGCAGACTCTCTAGAAGTCACCCTAAAACTTGTGCTTCTGGAAGGATCCTGGAAGGATCTTGGAAGGATTCTTCCTGGCTGTGTCCTGAGCTATTGCTTACATTTTTTGCAGGGATGTAATTTCTTGTCCTATTTCACAGATTTCTCCCTTCTTGCAACATCCCAGAGGGTGATCTCAGCACGTTGTTATGTCCTTTCCATTGTGTGCCAGCTTCAAGGGTGAGTTTTTATTTATCTGAATAAGCACAGACCTACAGTGACAGGCTCCAGGGGCAGATAAATATGGGCTTTCACAAAAACCTGGGCCTCTGTTTCAGGGCACACAGGTCCTGATGTCACCTTCCCCTCTGACAAACATCTGGAGCTGCTGGGTCCTGCTGGAGTTTCTTTCTCTCTGTTTACCTTTCCTTCTGTTGTTTTATTCCTTTATCCAGGCTGGGAATGTTGGGGCTGCTCAGCCTGGAGAAGAGGAGGTTGTGTGGAGACCTCACAGCACCTCCCAGGATTTGAAGGGCTGCAGGGAAGATGGAAAGGGACTGTTCATCAGGAACTGGAGTGACAGGACAGTGCCCAGAGAAGCTGTGGCTGCCCCATCCCTGGAAGTGTCCGAGGGGAGGCTGGACAGGGCTTGGAGCAACCTGGGATAGCGGAAGGTGGATGAGCTTTAGGGTCCCTTCCAAACCAACCCATTCTGGAATTCTCTTGCTTAACCAGTCTTGACTTAGCAGAATACTCACCCTTCAGTTCAGGGTGTTCACACACACCCTTGTGTTGTGGTTTGAGGCCTCACCTTGGCAGGTGGGAACTTTCCTGTGTCCATGGTCACTTTTCTGCACATCTGAAATAACACCAACCTTCTTTTTCCCTTCAGCTGAAACCCCTCTGCCAGTCACTGTTTCCTGCCACTTGCCATGGCCTCTTCCCTGAAGGTAAGAAAATAACCTGGCTCACTCCTTCCCAGTGATAATCTGTTGTTTTGGCATCCTGTGAATGACTGGTTTCAGGCGAGTCTGTCAGTGTCCCTTGCCAGCAACCAGGTTTTGGATGTTTGCTTTGGGAACATTTTGTGGTTGAGTGGCTGTGTTCCACTCCACATGTAAACACAGGCAAAAACTCAGATTTAGCAGTTCTAAACATTTGGACACTGGTCAAAGAGGCTACTCCACTTTTCTTTAATACATTGAGATTTTGCATAAAGTACAGAACAAGTTAGTAGCAGGAATGCCCAGGACCTGCCAAATGTATGATTTTGTTTGATTTTATTTTTAAAAGTGCCTAGCACACAAACTGAGCCTTTATTTGGAAGGACACATCGAGAAAGTAAAGCTTAATTGACTCTCAGACTGTACAATTGGAGTCATGTCTAAAAGCAAATCTGCCTTTTCCCTCAGCGTGTGCTCGTACCGGAGGCCACTTTCCACTCTTATTTGCATGAGTTGAAACCACAGTAACCCTGCACACGACTGTGCCAGTATGGCTTGAGATTGGAACTGGGTCCTCAGCTATTTCAAGCTGTTGTTTTTGCTTTCTCAGTCATCTGATTGCTCCCAGTGATGCCAATCTGGTCCCTTGCCGTGGCCACGCACAAGAGTCTGGCTGCAGCACCAGGGCCTCGTGTCTGCTCAGCACTTTTCAAAATCCAGGCCTTTTCCTGCTCCATGTGGAAGAAGATGAATAGGTTGGGCCACTTTATTCATTTTATACCCTGGATCATTTGTCCAGGAGCAAGGATTGAGCACACACTCCTTTTCCACACACGAGTGGCCAGAGAAATACCAATGGTGCTGATGTCCTTACACATAATTATGGTGAGCTGACATCCAGTGTGCAAGGAAGCCACAATTTCCAGACCTATGTTAGCTCTATGTCCTTCAGGCCTCCAAAAGTAGTGGTTTTTTTTTCTAGTGAGGGACATGGGAACAACACAGCTCAGCCTTTCAGGCATTTGCAGCTTAGGGGCACCTTCTGGCTCATTGAACACTCTATTCTCTCCTGGGCTTTCATGCACAGCCTGGAGAGGACTGAGGATCTCTGGTAGCACTTGTTGGTGCTCCACAGATTGTCTGCTCACATGATGCTGGCAAACTGCCTTATTTCCAGCTGCTAAATTGCATTCAAAGGCCATTTAAAATACTTTCCTAATAAAACTTGCCTATAAAAATAGTTACTATAGCTGCTGCAAGGATGTTCTAGGAGCTGGTCCAAAAGAGAGTCCCTACTGAGATGAGATCCACCCTACTAAAAAAAGCTGAGAAATTTCAGCCTTAGCAGGATTCCAGCAGAAATGAGCAGCAGCAAAGTGGCAGCAGAAGTGTTAATCAAACCTGGGGCTTTCTTAGTTAATGCACAGTCACTGCTGCAGCTGATGGATCAGATATGGAGCAGGGCTGGTTGGGTAGGGTTTCCGAGCTGTTTAAATATGTTACAGCTTGGCTTTTTAAGTAGAAGAGCTTGGATTAATTGAGTAAGTGGCACTTAAGAGATTGCAGTTTAGGAGGATGCGGAGTGTGGCTAAACACAGCCTGGGTGTTCACTGGGGTTTTCCTCTTTAAATCTGTGGCTGCACTTTCCCTGTAGCTGTGGGGTGAGGACACAGCAGATCTGCTGCAGGTTTTATTGCCAGGGAGCCTGAGACATGCAGCTGTTTCCATTCTTTGATCACAGGAGATAGCAGAACAAGCAAACCCAGTGCTGATGCAAACTTGTTTTTATTCAGGACCCCCTCTGTTAAGCTCAGTCCAGCTGCTTGGGCGCCCAGGGGAGGGCTGGTACAGTGTCCCTGTGGCAGATGGTACCTGCTGAGTCTCCTTTCTTAACAGGTATAACCTGTTCCCTGTTGGCCATTTCATTCCAAGTGTGCTAGAAATGTAACTTTTAATAGAATTTTTTTCTGTCTGCAGAAGAAACTCTCGTGGGCTGACACTTTTCTCTCAGCTTGAATGTCTCATTTCCCTTCCCGAGGAGGGGGAGGATATCTCTGCCTCAGCCTCATCCAAACAGCTGATGCTTTAACTTATCCTTCTGTTATCAGTGAGGAAAATCCTTCCAGGACTTTCTGACTTGTGGAAACCTCTCTTTCTTCTCAGCACTTTATCCCAGGACAGAGACTTGTTTTTCTTCATATTTGGCCATGCCTGGTGCAAGTGCCAGATGCCACAAATAGCCCAGCCTCTCTTCTTCATCAGGACTTTTTCCTTCTGTGTCATTCCAGTGGCAGACAGATCTGGATCCTCTGCCACATGAGGGATAAGAGCAGCAGAAGGAGCTGTCAGGGAACTGGTCCCTCTTCATAACTTCTTCAGAACTGGACACCTTCTTGTCTTTTCAATAGGGATTTAGGGGCAAACTTGACAGGAACTCCTCTTTCCAGACTTAAACCCATGCCAAGGATAAAAGTGCACATCTCCAAGCATGCCTGTCACTCTTAAAAGCTTTTTACTGTTCTGCACCCCCCAAAAAAGGTGGAATAGTTTGATTATGCCCAGCAGCTCCTGGAGAGCCAGAGTGTTTTCCCTATGAGTCCCTTTGGAAATGGGTGATGTTTTTTTTTCTGTATCACCCTCTTCTTTCTCTTTCCTCAGTCTTTGCTTGTGATTTCTGGAGAGAAAATGTTGCAACAGTTTGTTCTGTGGTGAAATCAAACCTGGGACATTCGGGATTGATGCAAATAAAGCAGCAGCCATGGAGCAACACGAGGTGTAGATTTCTGCCTTTGGAATGGGCTCTGTTGTTCTGGCTGCAAGTGGAAAGTATCTCATTTGGGAATGGTCTAAAACATTGATTTCTAGTGCTAGAAAATTGCTTCATGTGAATTTCTTCTCTTCTTTAGACTTACCTGGCTTTGAAATGTGTTGAAATGTGTTAAAATATAAATTTTTATGCTGCTAATTGAGCTATTTTAACAAGACCTAAGATTGTATAAATGGTCTCCAGGATGGGTTTCTTCATTTTGTTTTTATGGAAAGTGTAGGACAGGAAGTGATGGGGTGTTTTGTAGCGAATCCTAAGTGAAATATAAGAACTTTTCCTTTCAAAGTTGTCTCATTCAGGCATGGGCATTTATAATTAGATTTTTCCATCCTGTCTAATTTCTAACTGTCTTAATTTTTGATCTATCATAAGAGGCACAACATAGAGAGTTATCACATATTTCATCCTTCTGCTTTATTATAATATAAAACTAGAATATAAAACTTCAGACTTTTGGGGTTGTTAACTAAACAAGACTAGTGTAAAGCCGATTTGACCTAGTTTATCCAAATTAAGAACAAGATTATTTATTTAAACCGAATTTTTCTGAAGTACTGTAAGTGTTGGCAACACAGCTTAAAAGTGATATTTGTGCTTTTCCTTGTGCCTGTCACTGCAGCTCACATTCAGGACACTCTTAAGAGACGATTTTTATAAGTTTCAAGCACTGAGGTGCCCATATTGACTTCGGGGTATGGAAATCAGTGTAAATATTTAGGACCTCACTGCAAACGTGTAGTTTTTAGCGTGGGTTCTTGCCTTGACATCACAATAACACTGTTTGCCAGTAGGTGGGGTTCCAATCCTGTTAAAAAAAACCTGGGAAACCCTGTCCTGCTCCGCTTGCACTTCCATCCACAAGCTGGCCACATCTGGAAATGTTTGATTTGATATAGTGTCGTTTTACATTGCAGAAATGAGCGTAAGCGGTTTTTTAACCCACCAAGTGAGAAACGTGATCTGGGTTTTACTACCGACCCTTTAAATAAAAAACAGATCGCTTATTAAACCATTATCTATCAAGGATATGGAGAGGGTTTAGAAATATCCCAGGATCAGGATCAAAATTGGAAGGGACACTTTGCTGTCTACTGTCCGGCCCTGACAGCCCAGGAGTGCAGAGCTGAAAGGCCTCACAGGAGGGAAAATAAACAGGGATAAAGGAACAAGTTCATCTCCACTCCCTGCATCTGCCGTGCCTGGGACCATTCCCACTCAGGCTCGGGGCACTGCTGGTAGGAAAGTGCTGAAATGTCTTATCAGCTGTTGTTTGGTATTGAGGGTGGGGTGAAATCTCCTCTATGAGCTTGTAGATCCAGGGAAAGTCAGTGTGTCCCAAATCCCTCCTCAGTGCAGGCCAGAGACAGCCAGAGGAGCAAGCTCCTGCCTTTAAAACAGAACCCAGCAGTGCTGCACCCTTTGTGCCAGCTCTGAACGTGGCACTTTGTACCCTGTGTGAACTGCAGCTCATTTTGGGTCCCAGTGGATGCACCCTGGATAATGCAACACTTTCAGCCTCTTGTCACCCCTGTCTGAGTGATGTTCCCTCACTGATAAGGACACATCCCCCTGGCTTTGACGGGGCTGCTCACGTGAGCAAAACCAGCAGGGTTTGGCTCCCTGTGAATTATGACAGTTGGCATCTGAAACGAAGCAAAGATCAGATCTGAGATGGATTTTTGCCATCATGTTGCATTTAAAAGCTCGTATTACTTTGGTTGTATTACATTGCATCACACTCCACCGAGTCAATGTGTCATAAAGCTGCCTCATGTAATTGTACCCAGCATAAATGCACCAGAATGCCCCCGAAAAGTGATATTTCATGCTTGCCAGCTAACGCCTCGGCAAAGATTAAATCCACCAAAAGTAGGTATGTCCAATTGTTCGTTTGGATCAGCAAATAATTCATTACCCACATTTTTTTTTTTTTGAAATGTCACTCCGTGTTGTAAATCACTACGGGCCCTGCTTAAAATGCCAACACAGGGATTTGTTTTAAAGGGAAAAATTAAATTTTAGGGCCAATTCACACAGTAGTTTTCCCCCTGAAGCAGAGCTGCCCATCTCCAAAGGCAAAATGCCTACTCAGAGGATTTCCCTCCCTTTAAACAGTGATTCTCCCTGAGCTCAGTTTATTCATCTGGAGACCCCCACACAGGCACAGGCCTGGAAACCCTGAGAGGAGCAAACTGGATGTTGTGAATGGAGCTCTTGGGACGCCGCTCTCTGCTCTCTTTTCTTGAATTATCTCAGGGAAAAGGATCTTTCTGCTCTCTTTGTGGCTCAGTTTGCCCAGCTGCAGAAGCTCAGGAGATGGCTGGTTAGCAAGGTGAAGCTTGGTGTTCAGAGTGAATTCCTTAAAGCTGCGATGAAGGGACAGCGTTGGGTTGTGGGTGACAAGGAGAGACTCAGAATCTCCTGAGCTGGAAGGGACCCCCAGGGATCCTCCAGCCCAACCCCTGGCCCTGCACAGACACCCAACAATCCCACCCTGTGCATCCCTGGGAGCGTTTTCCAAAGGCTCCTGGAGCTCTGGCAGCCTCAGGGTCGTTCCCATTCCCTGGGGAGCCTGGGCAGTGCCCAGCACCCTCTGGGGGGAAGAACCTTTCCCTGATATCCAACCCAAGCCTCCCCTGACACAGCTCCAGGCATTCCCTTGGATTCTGATGGATCAGCACTGTAGCTGGAGTTCCATAATTCCCTTCCTGAGAGCAAAAGGAGGTGACTCCAAGGAATTGCTCAGGTGGGAGCTGCAGGCAGCTGCTCCCCTGCACCGGGAGGGAAAGGCAGGACCCTTCCACCTGTGTGCAAGCAGAGGCTTAAAAAGGCATGAAGGGGGAAGAGAAAGGCCAGGATTTAGTGTGGCAGCTCGAATTCCTGACAGGGCCTGGGGAATGGGAAGGAGGGGGCCAGCTGGGGCCAGGCTGTGCCCTTCTCCCTGGGCAGAGCTCAGTGAGGGGTGAGAAGCAGAAAGTGGAGGAGATTCCGTGTTCTGGCTGGTCCCAGTGTGGCTGGAGGGTGGGCACTGTGACCCTTTGGGGCAGGATGGTGATTTTCAGGGTGCACAGTGAGTCACTGGCACAGGGAAAACCCCAGGCACTGCAGAGGTGTTCTCTTTCAGCACAGGAGGCTTCCAGGCTCGGGTCATGTTGTGATTTTTGACAGAGAATTGTCTCAAGAAATGAGATTCTGAAACACTGAGGAAACTGGGGTAAAGTAGAACTCAGGTGACACGTTATTCTTGGAAATATTTTTTTATTTTATGGAGATGAGGAGGTTGTGTGGAGACCTCACAGCACGTTCCAGTATCTGACAGGGCTACAGGGGACCAGAGAGGGACTCTGCATCAGGAACTGGAGTGACAGGAGAAGCACGAATGGGTTCAGACTGAAAGAAGGGAAATTTAGGTTGGATATATGGAATAAATTCTTCCCTGTGAGGGTGGGGAGGCCCTGGCACAGGTTGCCCAGAGAAGCTGGGGCTGCCCCATTCCTGGAAGTGTCCAAGGCCAGGTTGGATGGGGCTTGGAGCAACCTGGGATAGTGGAAGGTGTCCCTGCCATGGCAGGGGGTGGGATGGGATGAGCTTTAAGGTTCCTTCCAACACAAACTGTTCCATGATTCCATAATCCAGCCAGTAGTGCCTCTGTCCTCGGGATTGGACCTCAGGTGTCCTCACTGCCAGCCTGGTGCCATCACCATGGCCCAGCTGTGCCCACAGGATCCAGATGTGCAAACCCATCCAGCAGGACCACAGCAGAGGCTGCTGCACTAAGGATGAGGCCTCTCATAATTTCCTAGGAAAATATCCAGCAAACCCCCAGGATTACTAGGAACTCTCCTCCCTGTGAGGCTGACAGGCAGGGAGTGTGTTTCCAAGCTGTGACACAGCACCTCTGGAAGCACAAACTGACCTTTTTTTGCCCATGATAACTGAAATATTTCACCATTGTGTAAAGTTAGGTACACTCCAACAGCTACTAGAAGTGTTGGGAGTTTCCCTCTTATTGGAATGATGAGATTAAAGATTCACTCATCCCCCCCCCTGCCATGGGCAGGGACACCTCCCACTATCCCAGGTTGCTCCAAGCCCCATCCAACCTGGCCTGGGACACTGCCAGGGATGGGGCAGCCACAGCTTCTCTGGGCACCCTGTGCCAGGGCCTGGTACACATGCCAGACCCATTAATTACAGTGTAATTAAGCTCAGGATGTGCTTTTCAAAAGCCTCTAGGTTAATTCAGCAAGGAAGGTGTATCCAGGTAGTTAATACCACTTAACTGCTGCATTTTGCCAGTAGGAAGTTACATAGAATATCCTGAATATCCAGAGTTGGAAGGGTCTCACAAGGATCATCAAGTCCAGTGTCTCTGTGTTGGCCTTGTTGTTATGGCATCATTCAAACTTAGGGTTTGCTGTTGTTGGGAATGTCAAGAAGTTGCATTTGTTGGGAATAAAGCAGGATTTATTTTCTGCATTAGTTAATGGCACTTCCTCTCCTCAGCCAGAATTCCGACTTGAGGGGATGAATCTCAAGTAGAGCAGCAGAACTCTTGGTAACACTTTAACAGGATTTATTAAGTTTGTTTGCTTGAATAAACATCAGAATCCTCAAGCACTTTCTCTTCTGAAGATTAACAAGGAACTTGGTTGCCCAACACTGCATTTTCAGTATGTTATGGGTGTCTTTATCCTCAAATTCCTTCACAGATCCCAACCTTTATATTTTTTTAAGGTGGCAGGAGGGACATCAACCCTGAAGGGAGCACCTGTATCAGTGAGTTCCTCAGCTCATGGGTCACACAATGTTTCTCCAGCTGGTTTTTAAGCCATTGCAGCCAAGTAGGTTCAAAAGATTCATAAATCTGTGTCCCCAACATGCACCAGCACAAATTTGCAGGATATTTACTCAACACATGTTCCATGCTAATTTTAGGAGTCATTTTTACATCACTGAAGTGGAAAACTTCACACACCTTTACTGTGAGCATCAGTTGGGAAGAAATAATATTGTGATTCATGTACAGGCATAAAAGTTTATAGCTATTATTTAATGCCTGTTACACCTCAATCCCTATCTGTGTGTGGAACTTGTTTGCTGTTCATGTTTCTCCTCGTACTTTATATTCAGTTTCTGCCATCTCTCCCTTAGTGCCTTGCCCAGGTAATGAGCTGTTCCACATTTGGTGCTCATTAGGGGAAATTCCAGGCTACTGATACAGTCACACACTTTGATTTTCAGAACTGTGTGAAATGTGTGGCTCTGGTCCATTCCTTCCCAAGGAGAGCAGCACCAGTGACTTCAGCTGAGCCACTCCTGGTTGATGGATCTGATTTATCCCTGATGAAGAGCCTGGCCCTGCTGATTTCCCTCCCTGGTACAGTTCTGTTTGCTTTGGGGGATAAATTATCCTGCTGGCTGTGAGCTCCTGAACCAAATACAGTTTGAATATGCTCGAGCAGTTATGAGGAAAGCCCTTTGGATTGGGTTTGGGGCTTGGGATTCCGACATTACATTCCAGCTCGGAGTGATCCTCTGCTAAAACTCTTCCCTGAGCTTATGTACTCCACTTATACTACAAATATCTGGGGTTTTGGTACAAAAATTTGCTCAAGAATTCTAGTTTTGGAAAACATCTAAATGCCTCCTATTGAGACTTTTGCATTCTGAACCATCTTTTCATGCCTGTATTGAAAATATTAACAGGCTGTTTGTGAAAGCAAAAAGAAGTTTCCATGCCCATATGGAAAATGACTGAAGGGTATGTACGAAATTAGGGCCTGCCTGTTGGAACATTAACAGATTTGTCACACTGTTAGTCCCAGCTAATCCATGCAAAGTTGAGGAGAAAGGAACCCAGGGTGGATTTGGGAGCTGCTGGCTGAGTGAGTGAGGGCTGTCCAGAGTGCAGAGCAGGGATGTTCCTAATTCCCCCTGAACACCAAAATCCTGATTTGCACCTGGGAATCACCTGCCAGGGAAATTTGCTGCATTTTATATATGACAAGTGTTGTGGAGCACATTAACTTGGATGTGTAAATCCATTTCTCTTCATCACAGATACATGGAGAGCCAGGAAAAGGCATGGGAAGAGCTGCTAAAGGATCTGGAAGAGCCCAAGAAAGGGAAACAGTGGAAACAATGCAAGTGGACGTGGGTCTGCACTCCCTGTGCCCTGCCACTCCCAAGTGGTCCTATCCCAACAAGTTTGGGTGACAGAATTAGGCTGAAATGTCCAAATTCTGCTGTGTCTTTGTCACAGCTGAAAACATCAAAGTTTGAGGTGCTGTGGGTAAATATGTAAGAGACCTGGTCCTTGTTCAACAGTCATCAACCAGGAAAAGCAGTTCTTCTGCCCTGGCTTAGACTGGCCCTAGTATTTTGTCTAAGCAGCCTCTTTGTGAATCAAAACGGGACAAGATGCCAAAAACACCTGTAATTTCCCTATTCATGTTCATTCAGGGAAAACTCAGGAAATCAGTGCATCTTGCTGCATTTCCCACTGCATAAACAGGATTAATGATGAAGCGTATTCCACGCTGAACCTCTGCTTTGATCTCAGGGTATTCCTGTTTAATTTCTGGTGGTTTTAGTTTTTATCCCCAAATCTTTCTGCCTGGAACCCGGGGTGTATGCACACACCTGAAGCACAGGCCAAAAGAGACAAAGGCTGAAATGCAGAGGCTGTAGGAGGCTGGCACTTTTCTTTTGTAGTATGGGTTTTGGTTTTTGGTTTTTTTTTGTTGTTGCTGCATTCCGGTTTTGATCCTATCTGCTAATATCCTAGCTTGGCTTCACTCCCTCATAGTTTGATGTCCCAACTTTTCCTTGTTAGCACCAGGAAATCATAAGCTTATAGTGAGTGATAGCCACTGGGTCTGGCATTGATTACAAACAAAAAAAAACCGAGATAAGATCATAAATTTAACCCATCCCTGTGATGTGATGGTATCAGGATTCAGGAACGTCTCAGAGTTGTTTCCGATTTTCAGCCACTTCATCTGGTTTCCATCCAGCCCAGCTGGGAGCGAAGTCCTCTTGCGGTGGACTCTAATCCATGCCAGCCTGGGCTTGGAAGAAACCCTCATTTCTGTTATTATTGTATTATAAAAATGGATAGAAATGCTTTAGACAGGATGGACGTTTCAAGGAAGATCAGTCCAGGCACTGCTGAGATAAAACTGACTTCGAATAAGAGCACAGGGCTGATTTCCCACCCTCCCATTCCCTTCCTGGGCTTGGGCTGCATCTAAACAAATTCCAAATGGTATTTTAACACCCTGAAAATCAGGAGGGAAACACTGGGGATAAAACCTGTACTTGAGAATTCACTGAGAAGAGCAGCTGAACCACACCAGGCGCAGTGGGCCCCATCAAACCCAAACGCTGCCACATTTAATGCCCATTCCTCCATTCCAGAAAGAGATATTTGTGCTCCTTCTGGAGCTGCTGCTTATCTGTTTTTGTATTCGTCCTCCATCCCAGCTGCCAGCTTCCCCTGCTGTAAATGACTGCTGGGACCCAGCCCCTGTGCCTGAGAGCAGATTGAACTTTACACCTTCGGCGGCGCCGGAGCCGATGCGCTCCCATCCATCCCTGGCCCCCTGGAACCAGGTGATTTAATGTTACTGTTGCTTTAACGGCCTCATCGCTGCTCTGGCTACACAGTGGTTGTCTCCTGTGTGACTGTGCCTGGGAAAATCTATTACTGGAGTGCCATTAATCTGAGGCTGCCGCCTCTGGCACTTTCTGACTCTTCTATTTAATGGGCCTCTGCTTCCGGAGCTCTGGAGACATGCTGTTTTCCTCTCTTGATCAGCTTTGTTTAATTATCAAAATATTTGATGCAGAAAATTGACATTAGTTGTGAAGGTTCCTGCCTTCCTCCTCCTTGCAGCCCTCCCTCCCAGCTCGGCAGTGACATTGAGATCTTCCACCTTCACCTCGAAACCGAAAATCCCTGGAACGACCACGTGCTTGCCCAGGCAAGAAATGGCATTGGTGAGCCACAGGTAACTGCTGAGAGCCCTGGGCATGTCCAGCTGCACCTTTGGCTCCTTCCTGCACGGTGCAGCCAGCTGGAATTCCTGCAGACCTGGGCAGGGGGAGCTCTGTGGGTTCCCCTTCCCCTGCCTGGCTCCAGGCTGAGCTCTCCCGTCAGCAAAGGCTCAGTGGGGCTCAAAGTCATGGAAGCCCCTTAGAGCTGAGATTTCCACTCTGGCTTCCTTCTCCTGTTGTCAAAGCTGGAAGCTGCAGGTGTTTCAGGTGCATTTTGCTTACCTGGTGACCACATCCCTCGTTCCAGGACTTTGGGATGGGCTCATCTAGCCAACATTTATGGCTAAAATGAAGATCCAGGGTACTGGTACCATATATCAGTATCTTCATGGGAAGGGAAGTCCTACAGAAGTCTTCACATCAGCCAAAAAAACCATCAGTGGTGTGAAGGCAAATTTAAATAAAATAAATTATTGTTCTCACTGAATGTCCTGAGCTGCTGGAGCAACTCTCACGTGGAGGTGGTTTCCTGTGCCACTGAAACTGGATGCCATTATGGAAAATATCCTTTTTCCAAGCAAAACTCACCAGGCCTAGTACAGGGTAAGAAGAGAGGTGTCTGGGCTTTGTTGTTCCAGCCAGGCCAGAGGAGCTGCTGTTTCTTTTTGTTTTTTGAGTCTCTGCTCTTGTCAGCACTGTCTGGGGCCAGAGGCAGAGGAGCTTTGAAGAGGGTCCCAAAGCAGTGCCACAACCTCTGTCTCTTGTTTCTGGTGCTTCTCTACAAAGTGCAACAAGAACTGAAATGTGAATTAGTGAGATTTGGGGCTACTGGGAGGCAGAGCAGGAGAGCTGTTTATGTAAGGATGAAACACAAGTCCCACTGGAGTGTTCTTTCCTCAGACATGGTCCTGTTTGCTTGGTTCCTTACTACCAATATCCAACCACCATTTCTCCCTTTCACATGCTCTGCTTTCTTCACAAGACACACACAGGCTGTAAGGAAGGTGAGTAAAATACAGATGGGGCCCATAAATGTTACCCAACTCACTGTTAGGGTGACTTTCCACAAGTAAATCACATCCCAGCAATAATTATCCACTTTTACCAGCAAAACCTTACATGCTGTTGTCACCCTCAGACTGGGATTAGTTGCTGTTTGATGTTTGTGTAGTTGATTTGGGTCTGTGTATATAAATATTTCCATTTCCCCTTATTAATTCACATTAAAGGAATTACATTTACTAATTAATTCCTATTAGAAAGCTGGCAGAGAAGCTGGGATGTTTGAACAAAGCATTTTGCAGTGAAAAAGACCCCAACATTTCATTTAAGCCACAACATTTTGCAGAAGGACGTGGATTTTGATGAGGATGCTGCTGGGCATCCGTGTTTTCTCCAGCCAAAGACAAAGGGACACTGAGAGAAGAGGTGACACAAGTGAGCTTTGCCACTGCACAGATGATTTTGTTTTCACCCCATGCAAATAGGAACAAGTCCAAGGTCTCCAGACCTTGCAGTGCTGTGTCCCAGCTCTGCTTTCAGCTGACCCCTGGCAAAGGAAGGGAAGTGCCTGGGCTGCATCCTCACCTCCCTCCCAGCTGAAGCAGGGATGTGCCTGGTATTGCCTAATAGACACCAAAATCTTACTCTTTGGGCTCAGGATTTTAAAAAATTTTCAGTAGGGCTCCCACTCTGCCTTAAATAAAGCGGCAAATTGATGATACACAAAAAGGCTGACCTGTTAGTCAGTAGTCCTTGGCTATATAATAATAAAAAAAGAAGAAGAAACAAGGTTTATGGGTTCTTTCCCCTCTTCCTTCTCTTTGCAAGGTTTAATCTTGTTAGTTTAAATTCTTCAACCCCTCTCTTCCACTGCTTTTATCCTTGGGATATTTTTGTTGTCGTTTTCAGTGAAGTTACCTGTGTGTAATTCTGGAATGATCCACGGCATGCAGCTCTGGACCACTGGGATAAATGGGGAGTGCACTGCAAGAGCTCATCCAATTCAGCCTCTCCTTGTGAATAACCACTGCTAAAAGATCAGTGACAAACCCCTGTGCTGGTTGGGGCTCAGAAAGGCAGAGGTGCTCTGGCAATAGGCGTTCATCACATCACAAATTTGGGCACAAGGAAAAGGAGCACCTCGAGCTTCATTTATGCTGCAAATGAAAATAATCAGAAAGATACAAACCACCAAGGTGCAAAATGAGTTTTCCAATTCATAAGCACAAGCCACCACGAGTTAAAACCTCTTGGTTTCTTCGCAGAGTGCCCCAGGCAATAGTTTTCATATATATTTCTCCGTGGTCAGAAGTCAGAGCAGACCACTGCTATCTAAGACCTTGACTTTTTTTCCCTGACAGTTACAATTATTACAGCCCGGGGGACTCATTTTCTCAGTCTGGCCACCCGCTGACCTAGCCTGCAACCAGAATACACTTTAAAACAAACAAACACCAGCTCAGCTCCCCTCTCCTCCTCCTCCTCCTCCTCCCCCCCCAGCCCTGGAACATTTTCACACCGCGCCCCTCGCAGAAGGATATTAGCCACCGTTGCTGAAGGCACAATCACATTATCAGCACCATTCTCTCTCCCCTTCTCCCTCTCCTCCCCCCAAAGATAAATTTTTTATGTTGCTATTTTCTTCTCTTTTGTATTTGGCATTAGATATTTACGTGATAAACTGCAGAGCTGCTGCTAAATGGGCCCTGATACAACTTAATAAATACATAACAACACCCAGCCTGCTCGGTGTTGCTGTGTCCTGGGCTCCTCGGGATCCTTGGAGATAATGTCTGCTAAATGAAAGTTAAGCCTTAATGCAAGGAAAACAGATATTTCTCCTGCAATAATTAATGGCATGGAAGGAGCTGGCTGATAATCCTGTCTCTCCCTGTCTGCCTTTAATGCTCTGTTTCCCTCTCCCTGACTGTGGCTGTGTTGGAGCCCCAAACTCCTGGCATGAATGTGTAAGGAATACACAACTGACAGATTTGACTTGTCTGCTGTTTGCTGTCCCAGCCAGGAAATGTCCATGGGCAGAACCTTGGCTTTATTAGGCCAGACTTCAGAGAGGAGCCAGTGTGAGGTGCCTGCTGAACTGAGGGCACTGAGTGAGCACAGGGAGAGCAAATCCAGGGGCTGGGCCTCACTGAGGAGAGCCATGAAAGGGGAAAGAGCAAAAAAAGTACAGATGGAAGGAGAGAACCCAGGTTCAGACAGATCCTCCTGCCATGGAGGTAACTCACTTTCTCCTGAAGTGCACAAACCTTTCTCTGCTCTCATAGTTGGACATTTCTGAAGTTTTTTTTTCAAATTTTAGCATCTTTAATTTTTTTTTTTTTTTTTTTTTTTTTTTTTGGTACAGAGAAAGCAACTTAACCTGGGTGATTTCTAATCACACAACGGACAAAATATTCCTCCAACACATGCCAAGCAAACATTCAGTGACGTTTTCCAGCTGAGTCATCACTCCATGCCCTGGAGACAGAGAATCATAGAATCCCAGAATGTTTTGGGTTGGATGGCACCTTAAACATCATCTCATTCCAAAACTCTGTCCTGGGCAGAGAACCCCCCTCAGATCGCATTTGGACCTAGGAAAGGTGTTTACAAAGTGATGTTTCTTCAGGTGTAGGTGCCCAGCCATTTCATCAGCCAGTGCTGGGATATCTTTTTGTGGAAGTAGCATTTCCTTGTTCAATTCCTGATAATCAGATTAGTCAGAGAGTCAGGGTGTAAAAAATGAGGGTGGAGGTAACCTGTGAGAATGGTAAAGCTGTGATTCACACGAGGTAACTTTGGTTCCTACACTGCACACACAAGTGGTTTGCAATCTTTCCAGGAAGAAAGGAGAAATTATTCCAGAGTTTGAATCAGCCACAGAAGAACATTAAACAAAATGCTCCAGCAATCTCTAAAATCTGTAAGGTTTTGAGATGAGCTGTTTTCCCTGCGATGACATAGATGGGAGGATGAATGCATGAACAAACACAGAGGCAGGGGACACATGTGGAGGTGCATTCAGGAATCATTCCTGTAATTCCCCCCTTCTTTCCCTTTCCAAGCTGGCCGTCTTTTCTTTACCAGAGCCTTTTCCAACTGTGTCCTAATTGCTGAAACCTTCGGCACAAAGTGCCATCAGCCAAAATGAAGCGAGGCAGACTCACACAAGCTGCGAAACTTTGCAACACAAAGCCGGCGCACAAAGCCTTCGGCTCTATAGAAAAGCGCAGTGAATGCCAGGAGGAATCCCAGCAAACTTCGCACGATGCTTCCCAGTGCGCCCCGGGGATGCTGAGCCTGTTCCCTCCCCACTCCAGCGCCCAGGGAAGGGAGAGCACCCGGGGCTCCGCGCCGTCCCGGGCACCCAGAATTTCGGGGAGTTTCCCATCCTAGAGACGACAACCAGGACCTCTGACTGCCCTGTGGAAACCCCTGGTAAAGCAGGAGGTCCTGGTAAGGCCAGGTAAAGCCCTCGGAGCAGGGATGTGGAGGTGTTTCCATGCCCTGACAGGTGACTGGTCCAGCAGGCAGGGCTGTCGGTGCTGCCGGGGGTTATCTGGATTTGGCCGTAGGCAGGAACTGAACCACAATGAGCATTCAGAGGGCTCGCTGTTCCTCGTTTGTTTAGAGACAAGCCATCTTAAACTTGTTTGAAGCCTTTTTTATTGAATTCACGCTCTTGTGCCAAGCACTGAAAGATTTACTTTGGCTATTGCGGGGAGATGGAAAGCACATGAATGCGTGGCCGGCTGCCAGCGGCGGGGGAGCTCTGCAAGCCCCGGGACAATGCGGGGGTCGCGGGGAACAAACGGGAAAGCAGCGCCCAGACACCACCAAAGAGGGGCTGTGGCACTCCAGGGGCTGCTGGAGGTTCCATCCAGCGGGGTCGGGAGATAACACATCCAACACATCCTTTGCACGGCTTTCCAGTGGGCATTTCAGCATCCCCGGCAGGGCTGAGCTACAGGTCCACACGTGCGGGGCCAGCTGCTCGCTCCCTCCCGCTCTGCCTCGGGCTCCATCTGCACAGGCGAAGACCCGGTTGGGCTCATCCAAGGCAAGGTACCCCAATGGCTGCTGTGTGTTTCTTGCAGATGTTGCCGTAATTTTGTTGTGGTACAATTTGACATACGACTCCCCGCTGCATCTGAAAGGGGCACATTATCTCAATTAATGTTTCACGGCAAACATGGCACTGATAGTATTCATGGGACTAAAGACTATTACCATTTGCATGGTGACTAGCACAAGAATTATGACTATGTGTGTTTTCTGCAGCAAAATTTGCCCTCAGGCTCCCTTTTTTTTTTTTTTTTTTTTCTTTTTTTGCTTTTAGCATTGTTTCTTTTTTCTTTCT
>VZRZ01006919.1:309663-398843 GCA_013398175.1 Climacteris rufus | reverse complement strand
TTTTTTTTTTTTTTTTCCTTTTTGGCTTGTGACAATGTTCCTTTTTTCTTCCTCCTTCTGTTTTGATTTCTACTTAAAGTTTTATGGCTCTGTCCCCTCCAGGGTGCTATTATCTTGTATGCTAATAGGGCTATGCATATTCTATTAGCGTTGTCAGTGTGAGATAAGAGGCACATTCTGTAAGGAGCACTCAGGGGGTAATAATCCCAGCAAGGGGTCTCAATGTTAGTACATTATCAGTCATCTTCACATTTCAGTGGAGCCTGTTTATGCACCTCTTCAGCCGCGCAGCTCAGACACCGAAAATTGCTGAATGTTTGCGGAAACTGGTGTAGAGGAACATAATGGGGGCTGGAGATTGACTTGATAAAGGAGCCTTCTCCTTTGTCGCTTCCACGAACAAGATGTTTGGGACTGGGTGCCATAAGCAGGAGAATGCGTTCGGTGGCAGCGAGCGGCTGAGAGCAGGGGCAAAGGATGCAAACAGGCAAAGGATGCAAACAGGCAAAGGATGCAAACAAGCAAAGGATGCAAACAGGCAAAGGATGCAAACAAGCGGTATTCCTGCAGAGATTTCTCCTTTTCCCCTCACTTTCCCCTCCTCTGCACACCCCTGGTTCACCTCACCAGCAAGGCCGGCAGCTTTTACACCCTTTAGGCTTGAACTTGAGGGATTAAGGACTAAGCGGGGCCCGGAGAAAGAAAATTGGTGACAGCGTGTGAAGGGCAAATGAGTAACTATTTGCGACTCCGAGCGAGTTCAATGGCATTCCTGGCTGGCAGCAGCGGGCAGTGGGCTGTGAAAAAGCTGTCAGGAGAGGGTTTTCCCCGGCCGGCAGCCACAGGCCTTCCTGGCCTTGGATGGAACTGCTGTTTCTGCCACTCCGCTCCTGTTCCCACCGAGATTCCCAGAGATTCAGCGCCGAGTCCTCCTAGGGATGAACTCTGTTCTGCCCCAACCCTCCAATGTGGCATTGCTTAAACTGGCAATGAGCAAGTCCATAATTTACCAAAAAAAAAAAGAGAAATTTGGTCTCTTTTTCTGCTTTTCTGAGAGCACAGTTTTGAGGGAACCTTAGCGTTAGGTTGTTTTAGTGGAATTGGTAGGAGAAAAAGAAAAGCAGAGTTCTTTGTGTGCTAAGTTAGAAATAAATGTGCCTAAATGGCATTTTAATGGGGTTTCTGTATATTTCTCAGTAATGTAGTCACATTTCTTCCAGCAGGGCAGTGGATTTATGTGCTGACATCTGGATTGTGATGGGACTCGAAGTTATCATTTAGTGGAGCTAAGGATGGGAAGAAAAGGAGATTTTGTGCGTTTCTTAGGTGGGATCTGCAATGAGGTCTAAAATAATGGATTTTGTAATAAATCCATTGTCTGATTTTGCATAATCAGGGAACATTTTGGGGAAATAATCTAATGAGGAACTAAAAAAACAGAGGTGAAGAACCAACCATATATTTAGAATGAAAGGACAAAATTTCCAGAGATGGAGAACTTTTACTGTTCCTACAGTGAAACTTTCCTCTGAGTAGAACAGTGATCAGCGCCACAGGCAAAGCCTTTAGGAGAGCCTGGAAATGTCACTCAGTGTAAATATGCAAATTCCTAAATGCAGAGGTGCCCACTTAGGGCATCTAAACTCAATTCCTGGGCAGCAGCAGCTGCAGGGAGAAAAGGGCTGGTTTGGATCACTTGTGCAGGACTTCAGACTGCACATGGGTATGAACACTCACTCCTTACTTTAAAAATATTTGTCCTTGACATTTCCAGACACATGGCTCACACCAAATGTATGCAGCTCCATCTCCTGAGGGTCCTGAGATTAAAACCCCTGCTTTCTCACCTTGTGATCTGGCATTAATAGCTGATAGAAAAATCACATACATGACTGACATCTTCCTAGAAATGTGAGCCTGTGGAATTAATGAATGCCATGCAGGAAAGCAGGGGTCAGTTTGGAAATAGGATTTCTGTTGCCAGCCATCCAGTCATGAACTGGACAATCTGCTGTGCTTTTTTTTTTTATTTATTTTTTTTCTTTAGCATTGAGGAAAATTGGTCTGGAGAATAAAGCAGTTGGAAAATAAGCAGCTCTGTTTCTCTGGCCACTGGAGGTTGATGGACTTGTATAACTTGTGGAAATCAGGCTGGCTTCTGTTTGTGTGTCCCTAGCACGTTCCTGGGCTGCTAAATTCTCTATCCTGGTGTTTATCTGTGGGATAAATCTGCAAATCTGCAGCTCCAGGGGCTGCTGGGGCTCGGGGGGCTGTGGTAGAATCTGAGCTGAGCCCCCAGGCTCTGGATGCTCAATGGAATGGCAGGGGAAGGGTGGCAGGGGGGTAATTCCATCCCCAAAGTTCATCAGCTGATTGAGGCATGGAAAACTCAGTTTTAGAGGATTTTACATCACCTTCAGCAGGGGATGTATCTCACCTTGTCTCCAGGTCTGGGGAACTCCTGTCCCCACAGCAGCAGTGAAAATAACTTTGTTTCCTGTTTTCTGCTTTTTTTCTGCCACGTCTCTCTCCAGATTTGTCAACACTGATCCTGTCAGGATGAATTTACATTAAGATGTTGAAATGATGTTATTCATAAATGAAACAGCTCAGCCTCTGTTACAACCATTGTCACCAGCATGGATGTGAATTGCTGAAAGTTCTGTGCAAGCAGTGGTGATCTCCAGGGAAAAACTGCACTTTTCAGGAAACCCAAATATTCATCAAAAAAGCAATGTCTTTCTGGGTATTTTTAGGATGAGATAAATAGTTGAAAACGTTTTCTTTGGAGAAGATGGATTTCCTTTTCCCTTTTATATCTTTCCATTTGTCTGTTTCCAAGAGCAAGTGAAAAAGAAAAAAAAAAAAAAAAGGAAAGATGCAAAGGAAGTTGGAAGAGAAAGAATTGAAAAGCTTTGAAGTACACTTTTTTTCTTGCTAAAGATCAGAAATATTTGAACAGAAATACAAAAATGCTGCAAACATTTCATTGGAGAGTGACATGCCATTTCTCAGTGCTCTGTCAAGGCAGCTCCCACTCCCTCTGAGCTCTGCTGCAATCACTTTTGTTGCTTCTGGGTGCACACAGGTTATTTTGGCTTCCACTGTGAGAATGCAGAACTCCTGAGTCTGTCACTAAGCCAGGAACAAATGCAAAAGGGAAGGAATGGCACTGCTGCTGATCTTTTGACATCTCATCAGGAAAAAACCCTGTGCCCTGCTCCCTTTCTGCACCCACATTATCCACAGGCACTGAGTGGCATTAATCTGGGCAAGGGTTACATCTGGGCTCCCTCTAACTGGATGTGTTTGAAGGAAGATTTATTTAATTTAATTGAAATTAGGGAGTGTTCAGCTAAGGCAATCATTGTAAATCAAATCTCTTTTTGCAGGATCAAAACAGCTGCATTTGTGAGAGCTGAAGGGATAAAATTAATGAAATACCCAGGGCAGACCCACCTAAGGTGCTCTGAGAGTTTGTTATCGTTTCAGAGCAACTTCTGCCAAAAGAAATCCCCAAAGCAGCCCGTCTGTGGGATCTCGAGGTGAGGGGAGCACTGTGCTCCCAGTGCAGCCAGGAATTGCCAAAATCCCAGATGGAAAGAGAAGAGGGAATAGCAGGGGCCCAAAGCCACCAGGACCCCCAGTCAGTGCTGTTCCTGAGAGCCATCCTGCTGCCAGCAGCCTTGCAGGGGCAGAAATGTGGAAGCAATTACTTTAAGAGCCGTCTTTGGGGCAATTCCCAAAGAGACATCAGACCCTGTATTTATGAAGCCTATTGCATCGGGCCCTAATGAAGCAATTAAGCAAAGGGTCCTCTGTGTTTGATCTAAATGTGGTAATTTTTACAAAAACATCGCCGAGTGATAGATACCCATAACTCAGAGTCCTTAATTGTACTTAATTTGTTTGGAATACGAATGTGCATTTAATTAAGCCAGGGCTTTGCCCACATGTTTAAAGAAGGGCTGTCAAGGAAAATTAAGGCCCAGTTTGTTTTCAAAGTTACTGGTTTTTATCAGGCCAGGACAGCCATCTTCGAACAGAAGGTTACAGATAATTAGGCAGAGACCTCAAGCCAAAAAAAAATCAAAAACCCAGAGACACTGTACAGCTGAGAAAGCAGGAAGAGAAACTCCTTGATGAAGAAACCTAAGAATGGGCTGCTCACATGGGGAAGTCATGCATGGCTAGGATTGGGGAAATGGGACCTGCTGGTGAAAATGTGGTTTGTGTTCCTAAAACTCCAGGCTGGTGGTGTTGGATGGCAGGAGCAGCTGGTTCCAGGAGCACTGGATGCAGAGGGGGCATCACCACGGAGCAGCAAGGACAGGCAAAGGGCAGGAAGCAATTTTCTTGTCCTTGGGATTTCTAAATCTAAAGCTTGGCTGTGAGAACTGGGTTTTAAGTATCTCTGTCCCAAGCACAGAAATACTGTAGGTGCTAAAACTCATCCTCTTGGGAAGAGTATTCATCTGATGTGTGGAAAGGGAGTTTATTCCTTGAGAAGCAGAGCTTCTGACTTGCTGTGCTGTTCTGAAGCAGCACTTTTTGAAGCACAAAATGATTTCAGTAGAAGTGGCAAACAAGGAGGGAAGCACGCAGATGAAAATGTTGAGCAACTGTGGGTTTAAATCAATTTTTTTATTCTTTCATGGAAAAAAAATTAAAGTACGCAGTTACAAATTAATAACACTTCAGCACATGAAGGAAAGGGAGTTTTTGGATATTGAAAAATTGGTTTCTCAGCACAACAGCAAACAAAGTCCATGTGTGGACGCCGTGGCCTCCTCAAGGCTCACATGCTGGTTCTCAGTTTCTCAGCTCTGCCGTTTGTAATGTGCTGGTGAGACATTTCTGTCAGGAGATCCTTGTGGTGAGAAACACTTGCTGTGGTGTTCCCTTGAAGCCTGAGTGGGTTATGTGGCCAGCAAGGAGCTGTGCACTCATCAGCAGCTGAGACACAGACAGAGGGACTTGTCTGACAAGGGAGGTACAGCTGTAAGAGAGCTGAAAATTGAACCCAGATTCCCAACATTGAACAGGGAAAATCCCCTTTTCTGGGTGTTTGGATGGGCCACTGTGCTGTGGATCATGAAATGTGGAGAATCAGTAGGTTTTGAAACAGAAATTATAACTTTACATAGAATTATCTCCTGATTCTGGAGCTGCCTTTATCCACTCCCAGCTCAGTGCAGTTCACCGTGGGGTGGTACCTGCCCTCTCTTCTTGGGTGGCTGGCTTTAAAAGCTGGCAAAACACCCAGAACAGCCCTACTTTAGAATACAACTAATCGACTTAAAATAAACAGAATAAAATAAAATAAATCCTATGGCATTCGAGTTCCCTTGGACTGCTCCATGCCTTGCCAGGATTTATGGCACCTGTGTCAGAAGGAATGTCCTGTCATACCAGGCTCCTCCCTGCAGCCATGTGGGGGTTTGGAGACCCCAAAATAAGATGTTGAAGGGATAAAATGCTGTGGCAGAGCAGGAGGGTGCTGAGTAGCAGCAGAAAGGCAAAACAAAAGCAGGGAGATGCTGAATTGTGGTGATCCTGGTGCCATCAGCATCCTAGAGCCCCGAGGAGGAGGAGGAGGAGAAGAAAGAGGAGGAGGTCACTGGTTTTTGATGTAGCTCCTCAGCACATTGAACCAGTTTGCAAAGGCAGGCCCAGAACACAATTCTTCTCCTGGTAAATGAGTATGGCAGCTGTTTCACCCTCTTACTGGTGTTTAAAATTTTTGCAGCAATAACAGAGAATTTGAAAGGACATCAGAGGTGGATTTACGGGACTCCTGGGAAATCAACTGTTTCCTGTTTCAACAGCTTCTTCATCATAACTTGCTTTCTCAGTCACTGAATGATGTTCTATTAATCTTGGTGTGCAGTGATTACTGCTAAATGCAGAGCTGGGCTGAACCTCAATTTGTGAAACAGCTTTTTTTTTTTTTGTCTCTTCAGCAGAGTAAACTTTGGGCAGAGGTCTACTGACCAAGTGGGTAATTGTGTTCCAGTGCATCCTGTGAATAATGCAGATAAAAAACCTCCAGTGAATAATTCATTTTGCCTGCACTCATTTTGAATTAGCCTATTCATGGATGTATCCTTTCCAGCCCGCCTGTCTCCCCGACGTGCATGGATTTACATAGCAATGTTGTAATTCACAGGTACTTAAATATCAAAGCAATGGAGCTGCTGCTCCCTGCATGTGTTCCTGACCATTCTGAGGGATTGCCTACGGATAACTGAGCCTTGTATGCTGTCCCATAAAATCCAGGGTTTGATTTTCAGGTGAAACGTGACACACTATTTGTGGCTGTGATGGTTCTCTAGGATTAATATTAAAAACCTTGCCAATGAGGGTAGATATTTTGGCCTGGCTATAAATTAAAGAACAAGTATTTTGGGTTATTCGATGCTCAGATGCCAGTTTATCACCAAAAATCAGATTGCACCCTCACAGCTTGGCAGTGACTGCTGGATCTTTGGTCAGGCAAAGCCTGTGAGGAGGAGGAAGGAGTTGGCTTTAGGGATGGCATTCCTGAGGCATCACTGATAACCTGCCTGCAGCTCCAGAGGATTTTGTGGAGGGTGTGGAGTCTCATTGCAGAACTCCCTGGACACAACCCTGTGCTCTGGGATGGCCCTGCCTGGGCAGAGAATTGGGAACAGGTCACTGTGGTCCCTCCCACCCTGACCTATTCTGTGACTCTGAGAACATTTATAATGTTTTGTTCATCAGAACAGGAGGAACCTGATTGGATTGGATTTGTCAGAGAAGTTCTGAGGAGCCTCTGAAGTTTATGTGGGTGTCTAAGCTGCCCCTGGCTCTGCTCTGGCTCTGCAAGAGGTGCCATCCCCACTTAACCCTGCTCCTGGGTGCTGGAGTCATTGCTCAGGCTGCTGAATTTGTGGCTCTGCAAGAGGTGCCATCCCCACTTAACCCTGCTCCTGGGTGCTGGAGTCATTGCTCAGGCTGCTGAATTTGTGGCTCTGCAAGAGGTGCCATCCCCACTTAACCCTGCTCCTGGGTGCTGGAGTCATTGCTCAGGCTGCTGAATTTGTGGCTCTGCAAGAGGTGCCATCCCCACTTAACCCTGCTCCTGGGTGCTGGAGTCATTGCTCAGGCTGCTGAATTTGTGGCTCTGTGGTCCATGGCAGCCAGTGGGCCTGACTCAGTGGCCAAGGCTTGATGGAAGAGCCAGTGGGAATCTGTTCTCAGAGCGTTCTCCTGCCTGGCACAGCCAACAAGTTGTGAGGATGCAGCTGCTGAGGGGGCTGGCAGGGCAGTGGTTTATCCTTGCCTGCCTGGGAGTTCCTGCTCTGCACAGAGAGGCTGATGCTCCTCTGGACTCCTCAAGGGAGCTTTTCCCTTTCCAGTCCATTACAGGTGCCAGAGCTGATGAGGAGCCTGTCTGTCACCATGGTCCCTGAGGGGAGAGGCTTCATCCCTCCCTGTGCTCACACACGGGCTCTGCTCACGCTTGGCACATCGTGCTGGCCACCAGGAGAGGAGGAATTCCCCTGGGAGCTGCACCACAGCTGGATCACAGCTGGATCACAGCTTGCCAGCCCTGCCCAGCCCCACGCTGGCACTGCATGGCAGCTCTGGGACAAACCTCTTCCCACGTGGGGATGTTGGTGCTCCAAATAAATCCCTGCCCATCCTTTTCTCAGGGAGTCCAAAGAAGATCTGTGTTGTGAACAGCTCTGCCCCACTGCTTGGGAAAGAGCAAACATAGCCCTGGATTCATCACCCAGGAAGGAAAAATGGAAGCAAAACCCTGACAGCTGGGTCCAGTTGTGAACGTTTTTTTTTGCAGACACATATGGGGCATGTACAGCTCTTTAATGCACAGAAATGCACATTTATAACCCAGCTGAGGTCAGGCTGTGCTTCTGGTGGGAACTGCTGCTCCCACCTTGCAGCAGGGAGAGGAAAGGGGAGATCTGCACAGGATTTGTGTGCAGTCAGTGGGGACCTGCCAGGCCCATCCGAGGGGATCTGGGTGGCAAAGGGACCTGGCTGTGGCCAGCAGGGGGTTCTGCAGCAGAGCAGGGATGGATCAGGGGGTTTTGCATCCCAAGGCATCGATGTGAACAACTACAACAGAAAGAAATATCTACATTTCATTGCTAATGAATACATGTGCTGTTCACTGGTCTGAGCCCCACCTTTCCTCCTTCCAATTTGAGCTGATCTTCTGTACCCTTGCCAGAGTCCCAGGGTTACTTCCCAATGCCCATTTATGAGGAATAAAGGCAAGACAAACATATATATCCATATGTGTGTGTACCTCTGTTTGTTTAAGTATTCTCCCATATCACAGTGGCGTGAGCTTCCCTCTCTCTGGCTCCATAATACCCCTTTTTTCCCTTCCTATATCAATTCTAACTCAGTTTATTACAGTTTTCTGTCTGATATTCCAAAAATTATTTTTCTAGGGTTAATCCCTAACCCCCAGCAATACCACTGGGAGAGCTGTATGGCAGGCTTGGAATAGTTACTACTTGGAGCAAGCAGCCTTTTCAAGTCTTTATTTATAATTCACGGGTTGGAGAAGCTGGAGCAACAATTTTAGGGTATAATGCATGACTCTGCTGTAGTTTTGTCTGACAGACCTGTGCTAATTACTCTGTGTGGGTTTGATAGAGAGCCAAGAATGGGTTGTAGAAAAATGTGTATCACTAAAACTCAGGTCCCCAAAGTCAAAAGTAAAACAAACAGTGAGAGATCATTATCTGAAGCAGACCCTTGCTAGCTGTGTACAGAAAAAAAAGTCATTCCCTTGTTTTGTGCTTCCTTTTTTTCCCCTTTAGATCCAAGTAATATTTCTGTCTGTATTTGGAAATACCTTGATTTTGTACAATTAGGGCAGACAGTGCATTTATTCTGCTCTATCCCGTTTTCCTGCTCTTTGGAAGGCTGTAGCTGGACTTTGTGTGGCCTTCAGAGTCTCTTAACCTTCCTGTGCATCAGTTTACTCATTTGTAAAAGGAATATTATAATAACAGACACCCCTGGGGGCTCTTCCAGATTTCAATAATTAATGGGGCTAAAGCAGTTCGTGTGCCTCAGATTAAAGGTGCTAAATAAAGCCATTATATTCATATTTTTATTCCAGAAAGAGCAAAGCATCAGCGTGGGAAGTGTTGTTTTAAAGCTGGGAGCTGCTGTGAGCCTCAGAATACCTTTTAATTTCTATGCTCCCAATTCAGCAGAGCTCTGAAATCTATTTTTAATTTTGCAATACCCATTTTTTCCCGATCTGAGGAGCTGTTTTTGAGTCAGGCCCTGGAAGAGCAGTGGCAGAGGGGGAGGATCAGCTGTGTGTCCATCCCTGTGCCTGTGTGACCTCAGCAAGAGCATCCCTGCCACAGCAATGCCACAGGAACAGGGAACCAGGATGCCTCACCCAGCCAAATCCATCCAGGATGCAAATCAATAAATGGAGCAGGAGAGAAAGCACAAGCTGTGCATTTCCAGGGAGGTTCAGAGGGATGGATGGAGGCTGCTGAGCATGACCTAATGCCGCAGGAAAAATCAGCAACCACCGACCTCAGCATCCAAGCAGCCTGAATATTGAACCAGAGGTCCTTGAGTAATTGTCCTTCCTTCACTCCAGGGGTGAAAAGGCTACATTAGACATTCACCAGCAGCAAATGGCACCTGACATCTCTTTAAGTGAAAGTCAGCTCGGAATTTTTTTTAATGGCCGAGCATAAATCTTTTAAATTATAAATCAATAAATAGTTAATTCAATAATAGGAATCTTTTAAATATTTAATGAGTCATATGCAGAATGGCTCTATAACTGGATGTTGATGGAACTGTGTCAAAGGAATTTGAATCAAACTTTTCTAAACTCCCCATATTAAAATAGTTATTGATTCAGACATAAACTATGAAGACTGTTGCAGGAGTAAGGGGGGGCTGGAAGGGCTTGGCAAACATTTCCTTATCCAGGAAAACCTGAAACTAACAGCTTATTTTTAATGATGGATTCGGGGGCTTTTCAGCCTGTATTAATGATCCCACTACAAAAATGAGAAAGACCCTACGCAGAGAAGATTTTGCATGTGCATATTCATTAAAATTCTGTTTAAATGGCACCTGTGCTCTTAAATAAAAGCTGTGGCAGGCTGGCTCTGGTTAAAGGCTTCTGTCACCAGCACTGGAAGGGGAACCAGGAACCATCTCCACTGGAAACTGCCCAGAAGTTGATATTTATTTACCAGAATTTTCAAGTGAATGACAGTGGGAATTGCACCTATGGACACTAGACCTGAGTTTGTTCCTTTATGATTTTCTCTGAGGAGATCTGTAATCAGTGGTCACTTATCAACTTCGTGGTGCTGTAACTCAACACTGCCCTTAATTACCCTAAATTGGAGGCATTTTGTGCTTGATCCTCAGACCACATTCAGTGCAACCTCATTCCATAGCAGAAGTGGCATCTTCATGTCCTGTACAGCCTGACCTTGACTTCCTAAATAATAATTCCCAAACAGTAAAATAGCTCAGTGTTCACCTCTGTTCAGGTGAAATGGGGAGAGGATGGTGCTGAGAACAGGTTGAAGGAGTTGCTTCAGTGGGGAAATGCAAACAGGGAAGGAAGGCACAAAGGAAGGAAGGAAGGAAGGAAGGGAGGGAGGGAGGGAGGGATGAAGGAAGGAAGGAAGGAAGGAAGGAAGGAAGGAAGGAAGGAAGGAAGGGAGGGATTGTCTGGCAGATGAGCTGGGATTGGTTTTGCAGTGTTGCTGAATGACAGCTGAGTTTCCTCTGGGGGTGTTTACTGGGCATTCAGTGCTGTGTATTCCACAAACAGGTCCTGGTGTTTGAGGAACAAAAAAGGCTTTAGTCATAAAATCAAGGAATTGTTAAAGTTGGAAAAGACCTCTGAGATCATGAAGTCCAACCATCAGGTTTGGACCTTAATCTAAGGCTTATTCAGTATTTCAGGAGCTTCCTGCCTTGAAACCACTCAGCAAAAATAACTGGGGATTCCACATTCCTTTAGCAAAAGCAGCAATGAAGGCATTTAGTGTTACCTCCTGAAATATTGAAATGTGGTGTCAGAAACTCCTCATTGTGACACGCTGTTGTACCATCAGAGATGGTTTAAACTGGTTTGTGTCCTGACTGCACAGGGTTGGTCTCACTGCCCTGGAGGGGAGTCAGGTCCAGCCAAACTCAGGTTCAACATCACCTGAAGCAGATCTGCTGTTTGCTCTGCCCGTGCATCTGTAATCAATTGTAGTTGGTTCAATATTTGTAGCAGATTAGAGTTGCATTTGTATTCTGCACACCTCTGCTTTCTCCTCTCTCCCTGTGTGTATAAATATATCTCCAGAAAAGCTGCCTGCATATCCTTGTTGGTTTTTTTTTTCCCTGGGATGACAGATACTGTAACAATGGCAGCAGATTAATATCTCCTTAATCAGCCAAATGAACATGACATACAAGGGTGACAGCTCAATTTGCTGCTAACAGATTGTGCCTATCACAGCCCTTCCATTCCAACTGATGGTTATTTCTGGAAGAGATCACACGGTGAGGGGAGGACTCCACCAGCTCAGAGGCTCCCATTAAATACATCAAGTACCACAAAGGTGTTACTCAGCCTCCTGTCAGGACACTGCCTGTGTGGGGAATGAAATGAGCCTTGACACAGACACTGTCACCGAGCTGGGGCTGAGGGTGTTGTTGCCTGCTACACTTCTCTCTCTTCATTGCCTGCTATTTTTTTTGTTTTCTCGTGGAGTTTTCCCTGTTGGAGCAGCTCAGACTCCGAGCCTGTCCCCTGGGGAGATGCACAAAGAAATGTCGTGGGGATGAAGCAGTTTAGGGGGAAGCCACACATTAAATCTGAGCCCCACAGCTCAGGCTTCGTTCGCAGGTGGGATTCCAGGAGGATCTGGTTGCTAATTCTGAAATTCAACCCGCAGGGTTTAATCCAAATCTTTCTTTTCCTGCTTCCTGCAGTGTTTCAAGCCAAGGGACCCCAGGTACCGCTGCAAGTCCTCCTGAAGGGTGTCCTGGGGCTTTACAGATGTGTGAACGTGTCCTGGGCACCGCAAGCTCTGACCCTGCAGCCCCTGGAGCCCCTGTGGGGCTGGGACTGGACAGGACATTTGGCATTTTCTGGCTGCACCCCGGGGTTCATTTCCCAGGGGCTCCATCAGGGATCTCCTGCTCTTGTTGAGGCTCCCTCACAGTGCCCTCCCCACCCTGATTTTGCAGCCCCACCCAAATTTATAATCCACGTTTGTAGGTCTCTGGCAGCCCCATAGTCAGACTGCAAACCAGACTCACTCCATCACTCTCCAGTTTTCCTAGGGAATGTCCTTGCACAGCTCCCAGCTCTTTGCTTCATGACAAGATAGGTGTTTCCTTTTGAAAGGTAAAATCAAGCAGCTGGAGAGGAAAAGGTTTCCAAGGCCAAATTGACAATATATTACTGAAATAATGGCATGAAGATATATCCATATGATTGCAATTATGGAGCTAAACCCTTCCCAAGGAGGGTTCTGTCATTCCCTACAGTTGCCACAATTTCTGTCATACAAATGTGTTCATTATTTTTATAATTTTTTTCCTTCTTATTACAGGTTTTGCCATAAGAATAACTCATCAAGGTTTTATGACTAATAAATTCTCTAAATTACAGTCCAAGGATGCATTACTTTAATTTTTCCCTCCATATTCTGTTTTTAATTGCCATGCGATTTCCCACTTGCCTTTTTAAATGACTCATTAGGCTTAAGGGGAAAGAACAGAATTTAGTCCAACAAAGATCTTGCATCAAGTTTTGGACACCTCAGAAGGGAAGTGATACATTAAGGGAGGAAAAATCTGAGAGGACACTTCAGATTTCAAGTGTTCAAGATACTCAGAGCAAAACAAAACAAAAATTTTAAAGAAAGCTGCAGGCCAGGTGTTGTTTGTTAATTATTTGAACAATTATCTCTAATGAGAAATGCAGTCAAAATGTCTTTTTGGGTTTTTGTAAGGTGTAGATACATGCATGACCTTTAATGTGTAAATAGGTCTCCTGGGATCATTTCAGAAGTCTGAAGATTAAATTTAGATGTGTCCTTAAAATCCTTGTGAAATCAGCACTGGGGGGAATAAAAGGTGACAGTTTGGGTTACAAATTCTTTTTGTGGGCTTTGTGCTTTGCTGTCTGGTGCTGACTGAGGGCACAGGAGGGCAGCCCAGGGCTCCTGCTGGAATCTGCTCTGGCATAAAAGGGAACGCTGCTTATTTGGGCTTTGCTGGACCAATTCCCTTTTGGGGTTTGCTGAACCAATTCCCATTTGGGGTTTGCTGAACCAGTTCCCATTTGGGGTTTGCTGAAGCAATTCTCATTTGGGGTTTGCTGAACCAATTCCCATTTGGGGTTTGCTGAACCAATTCCCATTTGGGGTTTGCTGGACCAATTCCCATTTGGGCTTTGCTGGACCAATTCGCATTTGGGGTTTACTGAACCAATTCCCATTTGGGGTTTGCTGAAGCAATTCCCATTTGGGATTTGCTGAACCAATTCCCATTTGGGGTTTGCTGAACCCACTGCCCATCTGGGTTTTACTGAACCAGTTCCCATTTGGGGTTTTCTGAACCCATTGCCGATTCCATCACTGCCAGAAATGGGCTCCAAGGGGCCATGGGATGTGTGTCAGCAAACTGTGAATACAAAAATGCCTCTGCAGCTGTGGGAGGGGTTTCCACTCTGGATGTGGATGCCCAGATCTCACACAGGGATATGAGCCTGGCCTTGGGTTTAGGCACTGGAGAGATGTGAGTCCCAGCTGAGGCATTAGCCACAGTTCCAGCTGTATAAAGCAGTTTTTGTAGGTGCTCCTGGAAATCTGTTCTCCTGCATGGATCGTGTCCCCAGTGGTACTCTCCCTGCCCATTTCACACTCCTGCACAACCCCCATATGGCAAAGAGTCCACGAGTTCCTGCTTAAATTTGGGCAGAATGCTGACCCTGGAAACTCTCTTTTTCCCTTTCTTCACCTTGGTGGAGTTTTCCAACTGCTCATGGATTTTAAGGGTCATCTTTGGCATGGATTCCCTTTTTCCAGTAGTTAAGAACAGGCAGTTCTGGGCAGATGGATCTCAGCAGCCTCTTCCCTGGGTTTTTTGAGTTGGCACTGGAGAATCACGGAGAGGGTTGAGGAGCTTGGGGATTGCCTCATCATCCTCCCCAGCTTATTCCTGGTGAGGGCTCTGCCAAGCCTCAGCCCAGCCTCTGGAATTCTTCCTGTCCCTGTTTGTCTTGGATGCTTCCTAGGGAGACACCCGACTTCCACAATTCCCCTCATACCAGTGCTGCCCTGGCTGTCCCAGTTAAAGCTTCCCAGTGCTGCAGGAGGCCTGGCAGGGAGCTGGGTTCTTTATTCCACTGTCCAAATCAGGGCTTTTTCTTCCATCCTACACGGATTTTGAAGCTATTCCCGTGTTTCCAGTGACAGGGAATCCCAGGGTGCTGCTATCCCAGTGAGTGACAGCTAAAGTCAGGGTCCTGCTTATCCCAGGGAGTGACAGATAATCCAAGATACCGTGGGTGAGTGGGGCTGGAGGAGCAGGTTTCAGGTGGAAGGCAGAGGATTACAAAACTTGAGGAAAACCACAAATATAGTGCAGAATATCTTTCAGCATAAATGACATATTTTAAAAAATTGAAAACCTGCTGGTGGGCAGACACGGAGCTAAACCCCTTAATATTAATCAACATTAATTTTTTGGTGACAGGGATTTGGCTGTGCTGGGCCTTCTCCAAGGACACCAAGTCTGTCCCTGCTTGGGACAGCGCTGGGAGAGCTCAGCTGCTGCCTCACCAGCCCGGCACTGCTTCAACATTTTTAGGAAGCCTTAAAGAGCGAGTTAAAACCCATTGACTGCGTTCTACAGGAGCAGAAAAAGGAGTTTACAGTGCGAGTACCACCCCAGCCGCTCTAGAGGGAGGCAGAGCGCCGCTGCTCCAGGAATGATCCCGGGTTGTGTGCGCAGCACAATCAGCAGCAACAACAAAAAGTGCTCTTTGTCAAGCGTGTTTCAGGTGGCAGCACAGGTTATGCCAGTGGCAAAGCCCTTAAATATTCACCTCCATCACTGGCTCAGCAGGATTTTGCTCCTGCAGAAGCTGCCCAGCGCTTTCCCTGCAATTGCAGCTCCCCGATTGCAGCCCTCGGAGGGCAGAACCAAGGGGGTGCTTTGGGAAGCTGCCTCTGCATCGGGTTCAGCCTCATCAAGATTGGAAGTCACAACAAAGTGGTCCCAGTCCTCACATCTGGGCTCCCAGGACAGGGGGGGTGAATTTTTTCACACGTGTGAATTTTATTTAAATGCACCCCTCAATGTTTCTCCTGCCTCTGCTGGCCCGGTGCAGTTTGCTGGGAGTGTCTTCCCACGTGGATTCTGTGATTCCACCAGGTGTTTTCCTGGGCTTCACCCACAGAATCACAAATTTTGGGAGTTGCACCCTGTATTCAACGTGAGATAAAACCCAGCCTTGCTGGAACTGATGAGCTTCAGCCCAGGTTTGCAGGAAATCTTCTCTTCTACAACATTTTTGTTGTGCTATTTTTAAACTGGCTCAACAGTCTAATTACTAAATAGATTTTACTTAATATCCAAATTTTTGATGTATTTTTGTGCCCATTGAGGCCTGTGTTTTATTGAAAATAATTTATTGAATATTAGACCCATCCAGGACACTGCCCACTGCTGTGTGGCCATTCCACACATCCTGTGCCCTTGGGAACTGGGAAAACTGGGAAATCCTGTGTGTGAGGCTCTGAAATGCAGCTCACCCCAGCACACAGGGCAGAGAAATCTGCAGCTTGTTAGGCAGGAAAAACCCATCCCAGGGAATTGTGGGTCACACAAAGGGTTTGCAGAACAAAGTGATCCGACTGCAGCCCCAGTTAAAGGCTTGAAAAGTGCCTGTGTGTTTGCAGGCCATGGTTTCCCTCTGGTAACTCAAGTCCTAATGTGCATTAACTGTTTAAACCCAATTTCGTTGCAGTTAAAATTGAATATGACTGTTAGTCTAGAAAATATGGCCTATTTCCTTTTACTAGTTAGCTTTTAAAGGTGTTTTACAATTCAAATGAGCCATGCAATTAAAGGTGACATTGCCAAAACTGGACAGACTAAAATTAGACATTCCTGCTGTGTGTTAGAGCTTGGCCCACATTTAGATCATGCTGTCTTTGGGCTGTACCTGTCTGCTCCAATCTTGTGAGTCAACAGGACACTGAAATGTTCCAGAATCCTGTTGTGTTTTTCTATTCTTTCTGTCTTCCAGGATTATCTGATCCTTCATTCCCTTTAGAGAATTTAGTGCTCCAAGCACACTCACACACACTCAAAACAATATTTTAGCTTTTTTTTTTTTTTTCCTGATGGTTGTTGCACTGACCACCACAAACCCATAATTAGGAGCAAGCCCTGCCCCAAATCCCTGAGTTCAGCATCCCAGAGTGGGCAGCAGGGTCTGCCTGTGCTTCTGACCTGATAAACCTGGGCTGAGGGGAGCTCCCAGGCTCAGGCCACAGTCACTTACTCCTGCTCTGATCTGTAGTAGCCTCAGTGTAACCCTGGAGTTACAAAGCTGGTGAGAGCAGGGTCTCCTTCCACCCATGGGTGGGAGCTGGACGAGCCTGGAGGGTGTCTGGCAGCAACAGAGCTCCTGACATCCCACCTTCTAAACACCCCAGTGCATTAATTAATATGTAATTACACTGTCCCTGGGTAATCAGTGATGTGATTACCAATAAATTTCACACTGTGCAGCATTCTGCCACATTTTGGGGACAACGTGTCAGTGTGAGGACTCCTGAACCCTCCAGTGAACAGCTCCAGGTAAATCAGAAAGTCAGAGGGAGGAATATCCCCCAGAAAATGCCTGCTGTTCTCTGAGCACGGGATGTGGCCATAAGGAGAATTCTCCTTTGTTTCAGGCTCAGAACCGTGGATTTCTTAAGGGCATTCCTTGAAATCAGTGAAGTTGGTTATGTCCTCTTCCAGGCTGGGAACTGGAGTGAATTCTGTCATATCAGTACATCTGAATGGCCTGACATGATGGTGTTCCCTTGTATCAGGAAGGTGAGGAAAATTAATTCCCTTCTTTCTAGGAGAGGGGGCAAAGATTTATTGTGTGCACAGGGATGTGTGCACACCTCAAAGCCAGAAATAGAGAGGATATTCAACTTTTTGGGAAGAAATGGTGAAAAAAAAACTAGAATAAAATAATATAAAGTGTATTATAAGTTACCCAGTGCAGCTCCCTGGCAAGACAAGATTATGTTTCACAATACCCAATAATGGAGTGTTTGTGTAACACATTTTTAAGGGGTTTTACAATGTGCTGTTGAACTTCTGTGTTATAAAATAGCACATAAACATGCTAAAAACTTGTACTGCCTGTCTCCTCCTGCACTGCCTTTCTCTGGCACTCATTGCTGTGCTGAAGCCTGGCCCTGGGAACAGGCACCTGATGCAGGAGCAGGGAATGTTCTCTAAAAATTGAGTTGCTTTTTACGGCACCGGCAACAAAATCCAGAACTTCCCAGAGAAAGAATTGTTGGAGACACTTGGGAAAGCTGCATCCACTCCCTGATGCCAGTCAGGGCCAGCCACACAGGGATTTTCTGTACAAGTGATTCCTGCAGTGATTGAGGGATTTGTGGAGTGTGGAGCAGTTGCAAACATAAAAGAAAACCAGAGTGCTGGTGCCTGAGGATGAGAATAGTTTAATGTTGGGATGGTTTCCTGAGGGATGGGGTGAACTCTCCACCTCCAACAGCTGTGCCAGGGTGGCTTGAGCCTCCCTGTTGCCCACTGGGCTCTGAGATGATGAGACAAAGGTCCCCTCAGCATCTCCCCCCCACGTCTGCCACCAGGTACAAATGTATTCCCTGACTCACAGACATGTAAATCCCCCCCGTCAGGAAACAAAGTCGTTTTAAACTTTAACGAGCGGAGTAATGGAAATGAAATACAAAGGAAATGGAAAAAAATTGACTAAAATGTCTTTTTATTTTGGTATTCTGCAGCAAAAAGTGTGTGCACTAAATAATAAATAAGCCTTGCAATGTTTTTACAGCTTCTTTCGTATGCGTGAATATTTAAAACATGCAAAAATGTGGAATAGGCATTTACTGGGGACAAAAGAAGAGAACTGATTTTATGTACAGAGAGCAAGATGGGAAAACCAGAGAAATGCATGTTTAATGGCTTGCTGCTCACAGAAGGGAGATATTTCCAAGTGTGAACATATTTGTAGACAAACCAATCTGACAAGTCTGCTCGGGGATGATGGATTACAGCAGAATTGGCCTGGGAAGCAGAATTTTGTTGTGTGGGTGCTCGTGGTGTAAACAGTGCCTGGGGCTGGCAGCAGGGCCAGGGGCTGGGGCTGGGCTGGTACCTGAGAGCTCCTGGGCTTGTTCAGCAGCAGGAGGTGCACGGCTGCTCTCCATCCCTTGGCTGGATTTCTCCAGGTTGCAAACATTCCAGAGTTTGGGGATCCAGGAGGAGAATGAGGAGAGACTCATCAGGGTCTGCAGCTCCTGCTGAGGGGCAGCTCTGATCTCTGCTCTGGGAGCAGGGACAGGACCCAGGGAATGCCTGGAGCTGTGCCAGGGCAGGGTCAGGTTGGATATCAGGGAAATGTTCATCCCCCAGAGGTGCTGGCACTGCCCAGGCTCCCCAGGGAATGGGCACAGCCCCAAGGCTGCCAGAACTCCAGGGGGGTTTGGACAACGCTCCCAGGGATGCACAGGGTGGGATTGTTGGGTGTCTGTGCAGGGCCTGGGGTTGGACTGGATGGTCCTGTAGGTCCCTTCCAGCTCAGGAGATTCTGTGGTCCTGTATTTGAAGTCAGAAGGGACCAATAACTGTGACCCATTAAACTGGTGTGTAAAGAGAGGGAGAGGGAGCATGAGAGTCCTGGGGCAGTGCTGGGCTCTCTGCCTGGGCAGGACCATAAAATCAGAGTATTTCCTTCAGAGATAACAGGTATCCCAACTGGTCCTGTGTGAGGAGCACAGACCTGATCCCAGACCCAGAGTCTCGAGTCAGGTGAGCAAAGGGCAGCCCTGGATCCTCTCCTGGTGCTCTGTGAGGTCTGGGTTCAGCTTCAGCCTCAGCCTCCTGCTCCTCCCCATCAACTCCCCATCCCTGGAAGTGTCCAGGGCCAGGTTGGACGGGGCTTGGAGCAACCTGGGATAGTGGAAGTTGTCCCTGTCCATGGCAGGGGTGGGACTGGGTGAATTTTAAGATCCCTTCCAAGCCAAACCATGCTGGGCTTCTGGGATGCCTGTGCTGCCCTTCCCAGGAGGAAGGAGTGACAGGCTGGGGAAGTGAGTGTGAGTTTATCAGGGACTTTCTCCATGACAACTTGGCTCGTTCCTTTGTGCTGGGAAGGAGCTGAAACCAGAGAAAGAGCAGCCTGTTGCCCTGACTGGCAGGGGCTCACAGCTCCCTGCTCCGTGGCTTATGGTTTAATGCTTCTTTAACTGGATTTTTTTTTTTCCTCCTGACTTTTGATTTCTTTCTGCCAACTTTATATTTTAATGCATGTTTTTATGGAAATATTTATAGTGCACATGTTGCATATAAAACACTATCATAAAGCTTTTTTGCTTCAGTCCTGTTGAAATAAATGATGTTATTATTATAATAATTTCATAGAGTTATATCTGTTCTGTAATGAAAAAGACCTGTGGCTGCTTGAGCCATCAACCCAGGCAGTTTTTACAGCTTTCTGTAGCTGCAGTGACCTCATGGAGCTGCTGAAGCTTTTAAAATACTCCATTTCCCAGCAGAAGTGGGCACACAAAGCAGAAGGAGCAGATAGAAGCAGGAGGTTTGTGTGCTGCCTGCCTGAGCCCTGACCAAGAACTCAGCACGGGCTTAACACTGCACACAATGGGAATGTTACATCTGATGGGTTTTGTTATTGCACCACCAAAAATGGTCTTATCTCCTTCATAAATGAGGTGCCAGGGAAGCTGCCCTGGTGAGGAGGATGGATGTGTTCATCTCATGATGATGGAGGGACCTTGGAACTTGTAAAACCCTTTTTCCTCTACTGAACATTTGTCCAGGGCTAAATTACAGAGACTTCTTGCCCACCTTCAGCTCAGCAGACTTTGAGCTGTGTTTCTCAGCAAGGACAGATCCAAGCCCAGGTTGGAAGGCTGACACAAATGCCTGTGGAGCCAGAGTAAAAAAATACAGAAATCAATTTGTGAACATCTTCTTGTGTAAGTTTATCTCTGTGAGTGTGCCTGTGCGTGCACACTCACAGGCTTTAATGACAAATTTGGAAAGGGCTAAAGCAAACAACTGCAAAGTACTGTGGATTTGCAGAAGATTTTAAAAATTAATACTCAAACACGAAAATGCTTTATACAAGAAAGGAACCTTTTAGTAACTTCTGCATCCTAGGAAAGAAAAGTATAATGAATAATTCAATTCTGCGCCAAGCAAACTGATTTGCTGAACAAGTGGAATAAATCTGGGGGTGAACTGGTCCAGATCACCTAAATGAAGAGTTTGGATCAGGAATGATGAGAGTAAAGCATGAAAGTCTCTGTAATATTGTTGTTAGTGGTGTTCTTTATTATCACTGATCTTATTTAGGAATGTAGTGCCACTGGATGTTGTGATTGTGAGTGGTCCTTTAGGAAGCCACCAGGGGAAAGTTTCAAATGCCTCCAGTGTAGTTGCTCAGGAGATGGGGCTGGAGACAGCATCACCCATGGGCTGGCAGCTCTGAGGTGATGGGATATGCTCACACAGGGAGACTCCTAGCAGCAGATTTACATCAACTCTCAGTTAAAAAAATAAACCTTGAGTGAAAGTCACCAGAACAGCCCCAGAATTCAGTGAGTTTTGGGACTCTGTGTCCATATTATCCTGTAGGATTTTCCATAAGATTGTTTTATCTCTGCAGAGACCACAGCCAGGTGAACCTGGAGAAGATGCTGGTGTTCTTTCATTTTAGTTCAGAGTTAGAAATACTTCCCACAGTGCCTGCTCCAGCCTTCCTCAGCAAAGTCAGGTGTGACTGCAGCCCCATGAAAAGTGGGGAGGTTAAATCCTGTGCCAGGAGAGCTTTTCTAGTTAGAGCTGGTTTGCCTGTAGGACAGACCCCCAATTTGTTCTCTTCAGAAATAAATGCCTCAGTTATCCCAGAATAACCCCGAGACATGAGCCAGTAGTGAGTCTCTGTTACACTGTGCAGATAATACTGTAAATCAAATACAATATAATTAAATAAATGAAATAATTTCAGAAGCAACCAGTGGCATTTTGGAAGCAGCTACACCTGCAGAAACAGCTCTTTGTCAGATCCTCAAGCCAGGAGCAGAGTTCAGTGGCTGAGGCAAAGGTGACACCAAAACTTCAAAGCAGGGAGGGCAGCAGGGTCTCTCCAGCAGGTCAAGGTCATCCTTGGAAAGGCTTAAAGGGGAGGAGGTGGGGGAGTTTCAGGGAGAACAAAGAGTAGGGCAGGAGATGGAACCCCAGTTAAAGTGTTTAGGGGATGGATGAAGTGAAAATCATTTTGACCTGGTCTGAGCCTCCGCATAAAGTGTTTTATATGTTCACAGTATTGACCCCGATTCACTCCCCAATTTTCATAAATATCACACTGTGGGCATTCATTGTTGCCCTTGCTATGCTCAGCTATAGGAACTGCCAGGAGTCCAATTCCCTTTTTTAGGAGGAGATGAGTCCATGTGCTCCTGTCAGTCCTCTGGTCCTTCCTTCTCTCCTCCGAGTGACCTGTGCTGGGTGAAGCCACCTCAGGGGAGGACCTTTGTCCCTGGCACAGGCAGCTCCAGGTTACCCCTGTTTTCTGGAATTTCTGTGTCTCTGTGCTGCCTGTTGAAGGCCCACACTCAATTCCATCACCTTCTTTTTGACCTTTCTGGTGGAGCTGCTCATGGGTGGGGCGAGGAGGAATTTCCAGCAGAAAGGACCAGTGTTTCCTCACTTGCCAATTAACCTCAGACCCAAATTCATTTGCTGCCCTCCGAGCAACCCGGGCAAGGCTGTGTGGTCCCTTTGGAAGGCCAATCCTGTCTCTGGTTCCTGTGAGGGCACAGACTGAGCCCTTTTTCTGCCATGCCATAAAAGAGCTGGGTTTTGCGTAGTGCGCTTTGGAATGAGCCCCTCGGAGGAACAGGCTCCATAAACTTTTTATAACCCATATTTTATAAGGTATAGTGAGTTGGTGGAAAGGAGTTTTTTCATGTGTGTGTGTGCATATGAATCAGACTCATACACAGGTCAGTCAGCCTGGCAAAGTAGGCTGGACCACAGCCCCAAGTGATGTGGAAGTCTCGTTCCAAGGTGTGGATCAGAGGGAATTCTCTTGGGAATGGCACAGCACTGCTTGGAGAGGCATCATGAGAGTCCAAACCCACACTGGACAGGGCTTGGAGCAACCTGGGCTGGTGGAAAGTGTCCCTGCCCATGGCATGGGGTGGAATGAACAGTCTCTAAGGTCCCTTCTGACCCCAAACATTCCATGGTTCTATGGAATGCCACCACCTCACTCCTGTTGACACCCTCAGGTGAGTCAACCCTGAGCCAGGCTCTGTAAAATTTCAAATGTGGCCACTTAAAACGGGTTTAGAATTTGAATTTTAAGGAGTCACATGCTCGGCCTCCCAGGCTGAAAATGTCTGCATCCTTCTCCATCCAGAGGTGACCACAAGCCTGCTGTGCCCCCAGGCACGAGCCCTTGGCCCACCATGGTGCACTTTGATGTCTGCAAAAGGTGTAAAATCTCCTGACTCCGTGTAGAGGAGTGGAAGAATTCCATAAAGCTGTTTCCAGTGCCACAACTGAAAGACAAGAGAGAATTTGCTCCCAATATTTTGCAATTAAAAAAAAAAAAATAGCCCCAAACATCACTCTGCAACAGTAATTTAGACATGGGCAGGATTTGAGGAGTTGTAAGGAATATTACCTGCCATAAAGTTCGAATGGTGTTGAATTTACAAAAAATGCCTGATGTAAAATCATACTGTCAGGAACAATTAGCCATGGTGCATAAAAAACCTCTTACAGAGATTACACTTCCCAGATTGTTTTACAGAAAAACTTTGTGTTAATGTTACGCTTTGAATGCCTTTTGCCATGAAACATTTAAGAAACAACAGTTTATAGTCTCTGATCTTTACGGTTTGGAAGAATGAACACTCTCCTCATGTAAGGCCAAATTGATGTTTTAAATTCAGGAGAAACCCCATCATGGTATAAAAAGGAGAGAATGTCCTGAGAAGAAAGTGGTCAAATCATTCCAAGATGTTATGGGTTTAAGGGTTTTTTTCAGCTTTTTTTCTTACGGAAAAATTTTCATGGTCCTGGGCATATGGTCAAAAAACACAGAAGTGAGATATTTTTAGACAGGCACATTTGGGATAAAATTACCCACTGTGGAGTGCTCAGGGACAACCTGGTCTGTCTGTGGCACTGGGGATGGCAGGAGAATGTCCCTCCCTGCACGGATGCTGCTCCAGCACCATGGTCTGCCTCGGGAGCACTGAGCAGATGGTGGAAGTCTCCTCCTCCTCCTGCACCGTGTCAGGCACTGTCTCCTCTGTGTCCATGTGTATTCCCACAGCCAGGCTCAGCGGGGACTGCTGCCCACCTCAGAACTGAGCAGAGCAGGGCTTGCTGTGGTAGAACAAGCAGGGCTGACCACAAACACCCCCTGATGTAACCACGGCAGGGAAAGGGGCTGCCCAAGCAGCTGAGGGTCCCTCATGTCCCCTCACACCCAGAAATGCTGCAGGGACACAGTCATGGTCCATCCATGCTTCCACCACCTCCTGTGCATCACTGGTCCTGCCCCAGCTCTGGTCCTGCTCCATCTCTGGTCCTGCCCCGGGTCTGGTCCTGCTCCATCTCTGGTCCTGCCCCAGCTCTGGTCCCACAGCTCAGACTCCCTGCAGGGTCTCAGGATCCAGCTCTCCCAGCCTGGCCTGCAGTTTTTTTGCAGCCCTGTCAGCACCCGGAGCCAAGGCATCCCTGGCAGCTCGGGCTGGATTCTGTTTGGCCTCACGCATCATCACCAGCCTTGCCAGGTCATTCAGGCCCGGGGTGATGATTTGTGAGGCAGAAAAAGCCCAGCCTGGCCTTCAGGTGCTGGGCACAGCCACCACAGAGGCAGGGAAATGCTGTTTCCATGGGTCCATGTGAGTGAGTGTGACCTGGGAATCCTTGGGGCTGGAGCAGGTCCTGGGCTCTGCAGGTTTTGCTGCTCCAGGGTGAAGGTTCCTGTGTGGGGGGTTTTGCTTTGGTTTTGTTCTCTCTAAGGGGTGCCTTGATGGGCACATGACTATTTTTAGGAGTGGCCAGCAGTAGCCTGGCATCAGATTAATAAATACATACCAAGATGGACTGTTCTGTGTGGGATTTTCTGTTCCCACCACCCCATATTAGGAGATGCAGTTCCAAAATAACTGCAAGTGCCTATAGTCCTGCAAAGAACCCAATGGAAACTGCAGAGCAGGAAACAGAGCCAGGCAGGAGCATCCATAATGCCCAGAAGTCAGAATCTACACATTTTGTGCCAGGAATGGAAAAGCAAACCATGGAACATCCTGGAAGGTGTGTGCAGGTAAGGACTGAGTTTGTAGCAGAAATCCACGTCTGACATCATGTGCTGCTACCTGAACTGGCATGGGAAATGTTTTTCAGGATGGTGTCCAAACTACATCAGGCTTTGGGTTTGGACATTGGTCCCTAAATGTTTCCAAGGGTTGATGGCACCACATGGCATCACAATCCAAGAAATCCTCACAGGTTTGTAGTGAGCAGTGAGTAAAACCAGGGAGATCCCCCTGGCAGTCCAGCCCTTTTCCTGTCTGGAGGTTCAGGTTTGCATCCAGCAGAGACAAAAGGCTGGGAAGGAAGGTCGGTGTCTATGAGAAAGGTGAAAGTTTAGGGAGAATTTTACTTCTCTTTTCAGGTGGGATTTAGAAGGACTCACACAGCTCCCAGGGCTGGATCCAGAGCTGACACCAACCTTTACCTTTCCACCACCTTCAAGGAAATTTTTGATTGTACCTGATGGTGTGGGATGAGCTTGGTGTTCAGTCATGGAAATCCAACCCTGAGCCCTCCTGAAATGCTCCTGTTTGCTCCTTTTTCATTGGTTTATTTATAGAATCTCAAAAGTCTCATCCCAAAAGGCTCCACAAGACAGATGGGCTGATCTGAAAGCCAAAGTACCTCAGCTGTACTCGTGTGTTAGGCACTGTGCCTTTAAGGTGGGATTGCTCCAGAGGAAAACAGGAGTGCCAGGAGTGCTTCTTTCAACTTCAGATGATGTGATAAATTGGTCAGGCCTCAGAAGCCACAGTGCTTCCTTATTTCTGCAGCTTTGATCTAAAAAGCTGTTTATTTATGTTTTATGGAACTATAAAACATCCAGTAAACATGCCTTGTGCTTTTTTTATGTTCTACATGAATTCTGTCATGAAAACGTCAAGGAGAAATAATGAAGATCTTTATTGTGCTGCTGCTGGTGTCTTCCTTTGGAAGTTGGGATGCTTTGTGTTTCTGTTCATGGGGCTGTGGGATCCATAAGGGCTGCAGATGTCCTGCCTGCTGAGCAGCTGGGGGAGAAGGAGGCTTTTCCTTGGGAAATCCCAATGGATACAGCACTGAGGGCACAGTGAGAAAATGATATTTTTGATATTTCTCTTTGGATGCCACTTGGCAGCATCTCTATTTCACATAGATCTCATATATGGAGGTATTAATCCTTGTGGTGGATTTACATCCTGTGCCTGGCTGCTGGTGAGATGTCCTTGCTAAAGGATTTGTTCCTGATTTGCAGCATCTCCCAGCAGCCAAAAAAATCCTGTGAAAAACAGCTCAAAACTTGGAGCACAGGCTTGCACTGAATCCCTGGGATAAGAGGTTTTAGAGCATCAATAATATCCCAAATTCCATAGCAGTGCTTCCTTCCTCTTCTATTTAACACTTCCCTCTTACTAACAGAGCATTATCTGTTATTTTAACAGAGCTGAGGAGTAAATTTGTAAATTCAACAGGTGTCAATTGCTCCTCACTGCTGGCATCTTGCAGGTTTCTCTCTTCCTGCTGCATCCAGGCCTTTTGCTCTGGGATTTGAAGAGCTCCCTTGGCTCCCTTCACTGCTGCCCCTCTACAGACAGAAGTTTTGGGAGCTTTGCTCTGTGTCCAGTGGTTCCTGTGGGGAGGGTTTTTCCTTCTCTAGAGCTTCTTGGGCTGGGGATTTTTTTGCAGTTTGAGTCCTGTGCACAGGGAGTCTTGGGAAGATGGGGAAGTGAGCAGGATCATTTTGGGGGTTCTTCCCAAGCCTCTAACACAGCTACTTCAAGAAAAGAACCTGAAAATGAAACAGTTCTATGGAAAATGGGCACTTCTGGGGCTCTTCTGAAGCAGGCAACAGCTAAACCCTCCTGGTAAATGGAAGTGAATTCCCACAAGGATTTGGGGCAAAAAAAGCCCCCCCAAAAAACAAAAAACAACTAGAAAACCCCCCAGATGCTGTAGGAATTATTCTCTTGTGTTCATCAAGTCCCTTTTCATGAACTCATGGGGTCATGGTAGAGATGTAAGAGCTGGCATTGCTGGAACACTCAGAGCAGGAGTTTTAGAAAATGGGATGGGTGAAAATAAAGACTTTCCTTCCTGGGCTGTGTTTGGGGAGAAAACAGGGCTGGCGGAGTGGCCAAGAAGGGCAGAGAGTTGAGTTCTTTCTCACCCCCTCTGCTACTTATGGTGATTTATTTATTTAGATTTAGATTTAAGGCACTCCTTTTCCTGGCACCCTGAAGAGCAGAGTGCTGCCAGCAGAGCTGGTGCCCCCAGCAGCCAGGCAGCTCAGTCTGGGTGTGTGAGAGGAGCAGGGAGTTATTTAAACTGGGGGTCAGCACTGAGGATAGGTGGGAATCTGGGTTAATTCACCCCCAGATCTCTGAGGTTCAGTATTTCCACAGTGCCTGTGGTGCCTGTCAGGGTCTGGGTGCCACACTGTTGGTTCTTCCTCTGCAAAATGTGCTCCTCGAGCTTCTCTGAGAGCAGTGCCACGAGTCCTTTTGGGCTGCTGGAGCAGGAGTGGCTGAGGGATGGGAAAGTTGGCTTCCTCTCCACTGGAAGGGAGAGCCAAGGGCTAATTCCATTTTACAGCCATCTTTGTACCAATAGAGTTTGTGTGTTGTGTCTGACCTCCTGTAACAAGGTTAAACCACAGGGATCCCCTTGAGAAGTTGCCATTCATCTTTTATATGTGAAGATTTTCAAGTATAGAGAGGGGATAAACCTAATACGGTGTTTAATGGAAAAAAATTATGACACCAATAACACATCTGTGTCTGTAATTTCACAGGTTTTCTCTCTGTATATTTATATATGTATATATGTATAATTTAATATCAGCCTCAGGGTTGTGGTCTCACATGTCATCAGCTTGCAGGAAACTGGATCCTTGGACTAAGTATCAGATGAGTTGCTAATGTTTGGAAAAAAAGCAAAAAACATGCTTTGGGTCTCTGTTTTATGGCTGTTATTGAAGTAAAAATTTGTGATTGTAACCTGAGCGCTCGCCTGGCCAACATGTTTTCATTATTGTCTGGATAATTGAAAGTCCAGGCAAATTTGGATGCTGGGAGATACTGCACAGGAAGGTCTTGGTGCTCACAAGCGTTGAGGTGGTTCACATTAAGGATGAATATATGAATATGTTTCAGCATTTAATGCAAGGCTCAAAGATTGTTTTATCCCCCAGATGTGACTCATTAATGTGTGCTTAATTTATTTCCAGTCCTGGTTATCCAGCACTCCTGGGCTGTCACCCACAGCTCTCCTGAGCAGCAGTTTGGCTTCTCAGGCTTATTTTGCTGCAGTTCACAGTGAACTGTCCATGAAAATGTGTTATTCCTTTGTTGTGGGAGGAACTGTGCCAAGGGAAGGGAGCTTCCCTCTTGTGGGAAGGGCTGGGAGCAGAACCTTTCTGTTCTGTGGAGATGCACCTGTGGAAAGAAGCTGCTGGTTCTTCACCAGCCTATAAAACCAAGTTTAAACTTTTCTGTCCACATCCCACCAGCTCTTGGGGAATTTCTGTTTGGTTTTGTTTGTTATTGCAAAAAAAAAAAAGGTGATCCTGGTTTGGTTTGTGGCCATAAAAGCCCCAGAACCTTGGTTTGTGGGCAGGAATTGATATTTCTTGGAAATCCTCAGAGCTGGAAGGGCAGATGATGGGGATTTAACCCAAAAGGTGGTCCTGTGTGTCAGTGAGACACGATGACAGGGGCACCTCTCTGCCACAGCCCAGGCCTATTCCTGTTCCCTGGGTAAACACATGATTCAAATCCACAGGATTTATGGATCCAGCAGTTTCCCCACTATGTTCACTCCAGAGCTGACACACACAGAAAAAGGCAAATGAGGTTTGTAAGTTAATCCCTATTAACTGGGCAGAACTGGGAAATTAAACCAAGCAAAAACTTTGGGTGGCTTTGGGAAACACCTTGGGACTTTGCTGCCAGGTTCCTGAATCCTTTAATTGGATGCACGTGTCTGTGCTGACAGAGGAGCAGGGCTTGGCCACTCATTAATCTTCACACACAAGAGGTTGAGTGCAGCCCCGCTTCGTGCTGCCCCACGGCTTGGGGGGAAAGCCTTTGAACAACTGGGAAAAGCCAACTCCATCCTGAGTTCTGCAAGGAACTAATTACTTGCCTGGACTCTCCCACATACCAGCTTCTACCCCATAAATCCCCCGAGCAGCAGACATCCACCAGCTTCTCCTCTGAATCAGGGCCTTTATGTAGATCTCAACTTGCTGGTGGAAGATTCATGGCCCAAGCTGCCTTTAAGTATTTTTGTTATGAATAGGAACCCTTAAACATTTCCTTCTCATTTAATTTATCATTTTTTTTTCAGGCTTTCAACACTGGGTACAAGCTAGAAATAATGGGAGGCGAAGTTTGTCCCTGAGAAAAGAGCCTTAAAATAATAAAGTGTGCACTGGGGACGAGAGGGGTGAGGGGAATAAATTGCCCATTAGTAGCAGTATAACCCCAGTAGAGACCAGTATCCCCAGATACTGACTTGGTTCCATGGTGGAGCCTGTTGGGCACGAGGTTTCTGCTTGATTTGGGAATGTCCTGTAGGATGATCATATCCAGAGTTACTGCAGCTCAGCCACTCCTATTCCCCAAGCTCCTTGTTAATAATTAATGATTAAGAACTGGTGATTTACTTACAGTTGCACCACTGGGGTTGGGTGTTTTAGTTAGTTTTTTTTTTGTTTTTTTGTTTTTTTCTCTGATTGTTTGTGGGGGTTTTAGTTTTTTTCTTTATTTGTTTTTTTTTTGTGTGTGTTTGGTTGGTTGCTTTTTTTTGTTTTTTTCTCTGATTGTGGGGGTTTTAGGTTTTTTATTTATTTGGTTTTTTTGTGTGTGTTTGGTTGGTTGCTTTTTTTTGTTTGGTTTTTTTTTTGTTTTTTTTGTTGGTTGTTTGGAGGGTTTTGTTTGTTGTTTGTTTCTTTAGTGGGTTTTTTGTTTGTTGCTTTGGGGTTTTTTTTTCGTTCGATTTTTTGTTTTCCACCTGGACTGAGAAAGTTCAAGCTGTGGTTTGAATGAGAGGTTCAAACAAATCTGTTCAGCTCAAAAGAAAACAAAGTTGAAAACACTGACTTCCTCCCAGTCAGGTATCCCAATAAGCATGAGGAGATTTCATTTGGACCTGAATTGTGGATTTGCTAATACTTTTAGTAAGTCCCATTTTAGTAAAATGGGGCTTACTAAATCTACTATGACCATTTAACATCACAGAGCACAAAACCTAACACTAACAATATATTTAGAGCTTAAAAGTGAGCTGTGTTTGGACGAAATACTTTGTTTATGGCATCTTGCATGGAATAAGAAATGGCAAAATCTGAGAAAATGCAGATGATGGATAAAATACCTGTACAGAAATCCCTTGGATTATAGAGTGGGGAAGACCTGTGCCCATGAAACCAGTCTGAAATGCAAGTCCTGCCCGGGGCTTCACGTGCAGTTGGGCCTGTGAGTGAAATAACAGACTGCTGCTCTCAGCTGCTGAAAGCCCCTTTTTAGGGGCAATTTGGTTCTCTGCCTTTTCAAAGGGAAATTTTATCCATCTTATTTTTACTGGGTTCTGTTTACACGTGACATATGGACTTACAAATGTGCAACTCGTCACCAGAGCCAGAATGACCCTGCCCATTAGCAGTGCTGTGTGCAAGGTATATTTTGGGGAGTTCCAGGGGAAAAATGGGCGTTTTTCTCTCTCAGCCAAATTGTGCTTTTTATGAAGTCAGTGACAACCCTCCAGTTGTTTCTGGGAGGAGCAGATCTCACCTTGCTGATGAGTTCACCTTCCTACCTCGTGCCTGCTGCTTGGATGCTCCAAGTTTTGGGAAAGAAATGCCTGGAGAAAATAAGGTTCCTTCCCAGAACTCCAAACTCATCACGCCCAGGGCTGCTCTGCTTCCCACTGACTCAGGAGAACATTTTTTCCCCCTGACTGTTCCAACCCAGCCAGGCAGGCTGAAGACAGCCTGTGTGGTTTCATCTAATCTGCTCCTGGAAGTCCCAACACCACGTTGGATAGCTGTGATTTGGAATGTTAACCACTAAATCAGTTTGAGGAATTTATAATTCACCTCAGCTATGGCGGGATTTGGTACAATAAGATCATTATTGCCTTGAGATATCCTTCAGGTCATTAATTTAAATTAGAAATGCCTTCAAACAGGATATTGTGCACAGCTCCTTCCATAGGCTTTAAAGCTTAAATAAGCTCCAGAAATCCTTGCTGCCAGATATTATATTGGCAAACGTGGATCACCACTCCCAAGCAGTGCAATACCTGCCTGTGATTGTTGAAAGTGGCATCAGAGACATTCTTAATTGTGCTAATTACTATTGCTGTTTTTAGAGGACTGAATTCTCTCATAAGTTCATCCCTTACCACAATTTTTTAGGTATTTGGCACTGGAGAGGGGGTGGTTTGTTGCATAACTGGATTCAGGCAAAAATAACTGTGACCTTGTAAATGAGGTGGATGTTTCCTAGGGAAGACAAGTCTTGGAGGAGCAGAGGCTGTGGTGGGGAGCTGTAGCTGGAAAGGGAATTTTCAACAATAGGAGACAGCACTGTGAGGTGGGAAAGTGTTAAAGGAAGGATTGGGAGGGAGCTGGATGTGATGGGTGAATGAAGATTCAAAAATGACTTAAATATCTGAGGGTGCAGAGATGCTCTAGTGCAGAGGGTTGGTGTGAAGGCAGCCTGGAGAGTCGGGGCTTTGGCCCACTCTGAGGATGGAAATATTGCTATGAGGGCTCAGTACAAATCATCTGCCAAACTGAATTGACACAGCACCAGCCACCTCAGAAGGCAGAGCCTGCAATTTATGCTCCTTGATTGGTGTGGATGTGCCACAAGCAGGGCTCAGACTTGGCCTCTGCTCCATCCCTCAATGCCACAGCAATCTGATTTTAAAAAAGCTCGCCCCAAAACTTCGTATTCAGCTGTGCTGCCAGGCTCAGCAGGAAAGACTCAGCAACATTTAAATTAACAGTTCTGTCAGTTACAAATTTTGGTCTCTTAGTGGTTTTGGTCAGCTGTTCCAGCCTTTGATTATTATTTCTTTTCCCAGTCTGAATTTCCCCGTTCAGAACTAGGATTACCTCACATCCAGGGTTTCTGTTTGACCTGGATTTTGAGCGAGGGGCTGAGCTGTCAGTGCTCCAGGCATCTGGAGCAATCCAGCATTTGGGGTTGAGCATCCACCCCGATGATTGCAAACGTACCTGTGGAGGTGTTTGCAGTGAGTGTTGGGTGATCACAGAGCACCACGAGCTCGGGCAGCTCCCAAATCCTCCCAGGACTGGGGTAGGAAACTTCATTCCAACTGCTCCAGCATTTGTGCCCTTGTTTTAATGATGTTTTTGAGGTTTCCTGGACAAGTTGCTGCTCAGTGATGAAGAAAGGCATTCGCTGTCTGGTCCAGTTTGTTTCTTGGAAAGCTCGGAGTGGAGACTCATGGCTGGTTATGGATATATTTGAGATTGGTTTTTTCCTCTCTAACCACCCAGTCCTCTCTGTAGTCTTCCCATTTCTTGGCTAACTGGGGGAAGGAAAGCTCCCTGGCAGCTTGCCACGCCAAAACCCCCCAGCCCTGATTTATTATCACCAAAACCAACTGCAGATGTTGGCCTGGCCAGGGCTCTGCTGCCAATTAGGGCGTCTCATGCAGAGATTCCTGCTCTGTTTGCCTGGCACTGAGGAGAGCAGGGCTGAGGGGAGTGGGGCTGGGCCATAAAAATGGAGTTAAAAAAGATGGGAAATGGGTTTCACCTGGGCAGGTAGGGGCTGGAGCAGTGTGGGAAGAGGCTGGGCCAGATTTCAGGGGTTTCAGACCATTTCTTGGGTCTTTCACTATGCTAATGAACCCTAAAATTCCACACTGAAGCTCACCCAGCCTGCAGGGTTTGAGGGCTTGAAATTTATCTTGGGTTCGCTGAAAGTCTGTCTGAACTTTCCTGTATGGGACAGGAACTTTCAGTGGAGCTGGGCTGAGCTTTCAGCAGCCCCCAAACCTCAGCTCAGCCCCTCTGCCTGGGGGAGCATCCTGGGAGGGTTTGGCTTCTGAAGCCTTCTAGGGAACGGTGAGAGCAAAGGATTTTCAGGGAACTCTTGTATGGAAAGAGCACCACTTACAGCTATGGAAAGATAGAGATACAAACATTTCCAGTATTAGATGTTTCCTTCTGCTGTTAATCCATGGTTTAAATCAAACTGGTTACAAATCCAGATAATCTGATTCAAAATTAGGGTGATGTAAAACATAATCCCTTGAATCCCTTTATTCTACATCTATTACATTTTTGGTCTGTGATCTTCGTTGCAATTTCAACAATAATTTCCCAATACTGCATTTCCAGTGCTCCACATGACCTATTGTATCCAAAAGGCTGCTCTATGTATCATAAACATGATAAATATCACCAACTCGGATTTTCAACGCTGTGTGTAGCATTGCAACTGCAATTTGACAAAGTTAAATACAGCTGAGAACTGTGTGAATTGAACTGGGGGAAAATTATCTGACTGCAAAGCAAAATAAATGTGTGAAAAATGTGGGAGAGGAAAATCTGAGACAGTCTCATTCATTGGTCTCATGAATGGGGGGATGCTCCTTTGGAATAAAAGCAGTTGTGACCTTTTAGGCCTTATAAGAAGCCTAAATAATTTATTTTTCCTCAACTCAGTGTTTTTAATGTTGTCCAAAACTCTGAAATTCAGGAAAACAAAATCTGAAAGGTGTTCTTCTACTTAATAATTCTCAGAGACCTTCTTAACAGAGCATTTATATTTATGCTGTGTTCTGAGACTTTCTAAAAATAAGTAAGTAGAAACTCCAGGAGAACTTAAACATGCCTTTTCCTAAACATTTACCCTTAATACTGCATGTCCTTGTCCACTTTTTTATGCTTCCTATAATTTTTAAAGTTAATAGGAAATAAATAAAATCTGAAGAGTGTTGGTTTATAACCTGTGCATTCTCAGCCCTGGATATTTGATTTAAAAGCAGCTCTCAGTGACCTCCTCGGGTATCAAGTGCTGAGTGCTCCAAATGAAATGCAAAAGCTGAGCTCACCCCCAGACCAATTGGAACGAATTCCCTGCATACACACACAAGATCAGAGCCCATTAGCAACCAATATTAGATTAAATGAGACTAAACATTACAGAGTGTGATTTTCCCCTCTCCAAGTAGTTTATTATTGCCCTAATGCAAAGCACTGCTTTGCTGGAGAGAGTTTGGAGTGTTTAGTCTCTCCCCGGGAGCTGCGCTCGGGATGCTCCGAGGGGATCCCAGAGTTTTGGGGCTTTATCTCCAGAGCAATCTGATGCACGGCCCCAGCAGAACAGAGGGGTGAAACCTGATAACTGGGCTTTGCTCAAACTTAATAGCAACATAAAAGGCTTGATTTTCCCCTCTAAGGGTTGAAATGTATTTCGCTATGAAGATGTGGTGTTGTGTTACCGTAATGCACCAAAGGGTTTTGCAAGCAAAGCCCTCAATAAAGTTCCACAGCTCCTGTATCCCACATGGGCTGGGGAATTGGGAAGCTTGAGAAGGGCCAAAAATACACACCTAAAGCAGGAAAAGAAGTTTGGGTATTGCTAAAGCTTCCCTGGCACTGGCACTTGGCTGAGCTCTCCGACTCTGGGCATCCCCATCGCTGTGTGTGCTCAGTGTGTGGGATGAGGCTCTGCAAGGAGGAGGTTTTGTTTTGTCTTTGCTTTGTCTGTTTGGGAAACTGAAAATTGGTTCCTTCCAGCAGGAATTGCTGCTTGCCAATGGGACACATTCCCTGGGCTTCAAATGTTGTTTGGCTTGTGGCAGAGTTGATGAATGCTGGGTGCCTTTCTTAATTTTCACTTTCTCTCAAGTAAAACGACTTGGAAATGTTCTGTTGGGTCTCCTGAGGGAATTAAGTGATACTTGGCCAGGTGAGTTCTACCCAGATCTCAGGAATCCACAGGGAAACAACAAAATTGGCACAAATTATCTCCTCTTGTTCTTTGCCTTGGTAGAAAACAACCCCAACCAAGCCATTCCTTCAGGCTCTCGAGGTTTCTGCACTGCCAGGATTCCAGGGAGCCAGTGGATCCTACAATCAGTGGGGGAAGCTGAGCAAAGCAAATCCCACATTCTGCTCAGATTTTTTTTGCAAACCAAATGTGATGCTCTGGTGTGACACAGAAATGGTGCCAAAGCCACACTGCATCCAAATGTTTCACAGAGCTAAGTCAGATTTTCCTGAATTTTTGTTTCGGAAGGAAAATGTAAACAAAAAGTTGTAGCAGAGTAAAGTGAATCCTGGTCGTGGTGTTATCAAGTGTCACTCTGGATTTTCAGGGATTTCTCCTAAAATTTTTTTGTAGAATGAACATACACCATTAGAAATCTGAAACTGGAGTAAAGTTTGGATGGAATAGAATATTTCCATCAGTCCAGGCTTTAAATTACTTGATTCATTTTGGCAGTTTGGAATTTTGCTCTGTGGCTAAAAACCCCATGAATTTTAAAATCCCAGAATTCTTTATGAATTGGAACTCCCTTTTCTCCATAAACCTGATTTTTCCCTTCCTGGGAGGTGGTGAAGAAGCCTTTAAGTAGTTCAGTGAGCAGTTTACACCAGGTACCTGCTTACCTGGATGCTCACCTGTGGTGGGGATGAATTCACACCAAGTGTTTTTTGTGGGGTTCAAAGGACATCTCTGCAAAGATGATCCTGGATCTCCCAAATCCTAATGAAGTGCTTTAGCCATAACATTATTATCCCTTTTGCTAATTTGGTGGTGTTTCGAAGGATTTTGTTGTGTGGGGGTTTCGATAGAACATAAACTGGGCAGAGCAGCCACAGCTGCAATTGGGTTTGGTGAAACTGAAGACAATATTTTATGATTTAAGAAGCCTTCATTGGTGATTTCAACTTCCAGCTTTAAATAGAAAGTTACCTGCAGCTGGAACAAGGTATTTGATAATGTCTTGGATTTTTTTTGGTGTGTCTGAACATGCTGGGTGTGGAGATTCCTGGTGTGAGGGACAGAAAAGTGGCTCCAGGACTGAAGGGCCTCTGCTCCTGAGGAGATGCTGCCCTTGGTGCTCTGCTGTATCTGCAGGTTTCACAGGAGATGTGACCAACAAACCCCACCCTGTATCCTCCAGAAACAGAGGCTGGGTGGTTCCTGGGGGGAGTCTCACCTGCTTTGTCCAGAGATCCTTTACTTACACACTGTAAATTCCCTGTGGGATTATAGATGGGTAGGATTTGGGTTAATATTTGCAAAATTGGGATGATTCTCTGCAGCATTTGTGCTTCTCAGCCAAAGCAGGGATAACTTTTGCAGGCTAGAGATGCACATCAGGATGAGATTGTTGGGTGTAAGAGGTGCACCTACTACAGGTTGTTAAGCTATGTGTTATTCTGCTACTAACAGCTAATCTATAGGTGTAGGTGCTCAGAGACTGAGTAGAAAAAACACCTTTTAGAACACCATGGAGCAAACCTTCCCTCTAATGAAGTGGGGAGTGTAATCCCTTCGGAAAAAGGGACTTAGCACCAGTGTCACTGACAAAAGAGGAGCCAGGAGAGGTTGGTGGGCCCGGCGTGGCTGGAACATCTCATCAATGCTCTGGGTTTAATTGAGTTCTTTCACTGCTCATACACTTTTAATAACATCTGGAGACAGGGAACTGAAGGCCGTGGCTTCTGTTTCTGATAGATTCCTTTGCACTGAGATTTAATGGATTAGCCAAAATGATGTGAAAAAATGGATCTCTGATTTATGACCTGCAATTTTTCGCTTACTGCAGCATTTTTTTCCCCCTCAATCAGTGTTTTCCACCCTGTTAAAGTCTTGTGTGAATAAGTGCTATGTTGTGTTTCTGGATTTGCCCGGAGGGCTCATCAGACGACCCTTTGCCTACAGTCCCCACCAGGCCATTTAAACAGGAAGTTTAATTTTATAGTATTAAAAAAGAGAAAACGGTACTTAATTATCTGGCTGTGAAACAGCAGTACTCTTTCTTAATTTTAGTAGCTAATAAAATGCTGTTCCTGCAGTTAACTACTTCTGGTCCAAATGCACTACAATTTTGGCTATTTGAATAGAATATTTTATGAACTGTTATATATTGCACTACAGTTTTTAAACTCTGCTATGACATATTTCTCTCAAGATTTATTAGCATTTTTTATTTAAAACAATATATTAAAGAGAGGAGAAAGAGTAATCTTAGCTAAAATTCAAATATTAGAAAAACATAACATAGACCAAATCTTTTCATTTAACTTCCCCCCCCCCCTTCGCCTTCTCCTCTCCCACCGTTGCTATAAAAAAGTTTTTTGGAACAACAACCCACACCTGCATCATTAATTCAATATGTCTTCCAACATGACTCAAATCAGAGTATCAGTTTCAGGGGCCATTTGCTACTTAAATGACTTTATGAAAACAGAACAATGAGCTGCCCCTATGCAGTCCTGACTCCAACTCTGGCTAAAATAAACCTCGACATCTTTTATATCCCCGTGCATTTCTTTCTTTCCCAACAGTTGCCTCTCTGCTGCTCCCCCTCCCCGAGCAAACAGGCTCATTAAGTGCCAGGTCTGTTGTGTGCAACTGTCTTTATAAACTCGTTAATGCTTGAAACCAGGGCAGGGTGTCTGTGCCCAGGCAGAATCCCATCTGGAAGTCTGCTAAATTAAAAATTATTTGGGGTGAAAGCCTTTTGTGGCAGCCCAGGCTCTGAGGGAAGAGACTCCTTGCCTGTATTGATAAGGTTGGGAAGGTTTCCACCCAGTTTAAGGTGCTGAGGAAGGAATGATGCAAATGAAAGGAGCTGTGTTGGTCCCATCATTGCAATGGGTTGAGGATGGGAAGTTTTTTGCCCTTAATTTTTGGGTGAGAGAAAAGCTTCTTAGAAAGCTGGTGCTGATCACCCACTTCAAGTCGTGTTGGGAAGGTTTTGATGAGGTATTAGGAAAAATTTCTTCACAGAAAGGCTTGTCAAGCACTGGAACAGGCTCCCCAGGAGAGTGGGGGAGCCACCACCCCTGGACAATCCTCTCAGGTACATTGTGGGTTTCTTGGGGTAGGGCCATGTGGGATGGTCCTTGTGGGTCCCTTCCAGCTTAGGACATCCTAAGTGTCCAAAAAATATGTGGGTGTGGCACTTGAGTATGTGGTTTAATGGTGAACTTGGTGTTGGGGCTGGGTTGACACTCACACTTAATGATCTGGGAGGTCTTTTCCACCCTCAGTGATTCTGTGAGCTCCAGTACCAAACTCCTCCTTCCCTGGTGCTGTACTAGGGGGTGTATCCCACTTGTAGCAGCTGATTTAGCAGAGCTGCCTCTCCTTTCAGGGGTGCACCTGCTTCACACAGGGCAGTGTGGAACTTTGAGTTACACAGGGGTCTCTGACTGTCCTGTCTGGGGAGGAAACTCGGAATAGATGGCCCAGCCCACCCAATTCCTTACGAGTCAGGTTGCTTATGAAGGAAATTATCCTTTGTTTGCAGAAGGGATCAAACCCCAGCGAGCATCTGCTGAATCTTGGCTGTCACTTAGCGATGGAGGACACACAACTCCTGCTGCCTCCCACTCCTCGGAGCAGCAACCAGTTGAAAAGGAAGCTCTTGCCATCAATTACACAAGTCAATGCTTGGGAGGAAACATCCTTCACAACTGGGTTTCCGAGATTTACTCCTGTGTAGTCAGTTAATTTGCAGGCTTTAAGAGACTCAGACAATGATCAATATTAGCCTTGCAAGCGCCTTGTGTGCCAGCAAAAATAAATGAGGTTATCATTAATATACAGTGGAGTCTGTTGGAAAGCTCTTTGTGCTGGAGATTGTCCTCACACTGAGGAAATTCATCTCCAGCCCTGCACAAGTCTTTATTTCTGTCAGTGCTGCAGCTTCCACACTGGTCATCCCATATCCCAAATCTGTCTCTGAATTGCTTGAAGGGGAAAAAATCTGCCTATTCACTTGCAAAAAGCTGCTGCTTATTATATCCCTTCTGCTTTAGTCCCCCCTAATATAGACATATCTAAAAATCTTCCCAGATCTATTTCAAGGACTGTCTGAGCACAAATATTTCGTTGATGACAAAAAGTGGCTTGTTGGTATATTTGAGAGTCTTCAAGGGCTAAATTGGGATTGGATGGGAGCCAGGTTTCTGAAGAGCAAAGGCATTGGGGAAGACAGTTTGTACAATCTGTAGCAGGGAGGGCAACGAGGAAATATGTCAGTTTTGGAAAAAAAACCCCAACAACAAAAAATTTGGGGGGAAACGGAGAAAGTGTCACTGAAGATGGCAATTGAAATCAGAGTAATGGGATTAAAAAACAGATTTAACATCTGAAGATGTTAAAAGATACTAAAAATGGGTCTCAGCAGCAGAGTTGCTTTTTATTTGTGTCACAGTTGCCTTGAATTCTGGGTGTAGAATTCAGGGTTGAGAGGAAATCAAGAGAGGCTGCACAAAGATGCCTCTGTGGGAGAAGGTAACAGCAGATAACTGTGCAGAAAATAATGTGCAGCCCAATATTGGCAGTTCTGGATTAATCAGTGGATGAAACAAGGCCAGAGACTCCAACAGAAGTGACCCTTGAGTGCTCCAAGGGTCTCCTGGACAAGGGTATCAAGAGGAGCCAAGGTATTGAAGGGATTTAGAGATCGTGGCCTTGGCAGGTGGCACATGGGGATCATCACAACCCCCTGCAAGGTGTCTTCTCTCTGCAAGCCCAGAGAAAACCCAGGAAAAAAGCTGGAGGTTGTACAGCCAGCACCAGCTGGCCTTTTGATCCAAACTGGGGTGGCAGAGGGAGTCAGCCATGGGCCAGGGGAGACTTTGAGCGCTGCGGTGACACTGATGGATTTCAGAGCAGGAAAAAGAAGAGTTAACTGGTAGTGGCTGGACTTCATTAATTTTAGCCCAAATGCCTGAGACATCATGGAAATTGTCAGTGTTAATGGTTGCAGGGGTGGTTGCTGAATGCCAGGGCTGAGGATGAGGAAGTCTGGCTGAGGTGTAACCTGATAGTAGAGGCTGCATGGTGAAAGCCCTGCACATCCTGTGAGGGTGGGGGTCTGCTCCTGGTCCTTCCAGCTGGGCTGGGCTGGGCTGGGTGAAGACTTCAGGCACATCCTAGCATGTCTGGGGAGGTGGGGAGAGGAATTCCTAGCTACTGAGTGGTGCTGGAGAGAAGATGCTTGGTTGGTGTGCAATTGGAGTGAAGGTGCCCAAAACTGGCTGTACACAAGCAGGTAATGAGCCCCTTTTGAAACCACTCCAAAAGCTTGGAGAATACCCCAAAGGTTGGGTATCCTTGAACACAAAACCTTGTGGAAACTGTAACAGAAAATATTTCACTTCTACTTCCAAAATCAGGCCTTGACCTTCTGGTGAGATGTGGTGAGATGATTCCTGCTGAGAGATCAAGAACTTTCTGATTACCAAATTATTTTTTATTCAGAACTGACTGGAATGAACACAGTCTCTGTATTTGAAGGCCTGTAATGAGAAAATTAAACTCATCTCTGGAGCTCCAGCCTTGGCTTTTCCTATCCTTTATCTCCTGTCCTCCCTGCTTCTCACATCCTAGACCTAAAGCTGTGTCACCAGACAGGTGAAAGACAAGAAAATTCTCTGCTTTTTCCACTCAACATTCTCAGATCTTCCCATCACTTGAAAGAAAAAGCTCTAGAGAACTCTAAAAAATCAGATTGTGACATTTTTGTGAAGTGGCAGTGTCACAATAACCTGGGGTGAATCCCTGGTCCACAAAACAACTTTGCAGGAGTGTGGCTCCAGAGGGAATGATGTTGGCAGGAAGCATTAGGAAAGGCCAGGACATGGTGAAATATTAAATTGTACAATTCTAATGAACCTTCCAGTGTTCACATCTGTGGCTGGATGACGAAGAGGTCCCAAATCCTCCCAGGTTCACTTTGTCCTGCAGAGAGCAGCTCCCCTTGGGGAGCACGAGGCCTTTGTGGAAGGAAGATCTTAACTCCAGTGACTCCTTTGGGTTTGACTCCTTGTAATTTGTATATTAAGCTAATGCTCCATTATTCCAGCACTGGCTGATTGCTTGCTGTTATTTCAGCCACCTCAGTGCTAAGCAGCCCTCAGTATTTACCCACCTGAACCTTATCACTGCCTGCACTTGGTAACCCGGATTCATTTGCCATTATGGAGATTTCATTTCTGCTCTCAGTTGACACACTCATTCTCTAAAGACAACAACCCAAATGAGTCTATTAGGGCTGGGAGCTGCTGGGCCAGCCCTGCCAAGCAGGCTGAGATCAGAGTGTTTGCACTTCGAATTTGCTCAATTGGGCCCTTTCCATTATTGAGGCTGGATGGCTCCTGCTCCCCGCCCTTGTTCCCTGCATTAACTGTCTATTACCTTGTTTACCGTGGCCGTGTTAAATGCCAGCTTATGAATGTCAATTTGTTCTCCAATTAGCTCTGCCTTATTGACTGCCCTCAGACTTCCAAGCTAAGCTTTCTGAAGTGCCTGTCGCTATCAAACTGATTTGTTTAATTTTTTAAAGGGATATAACTTTAATGCGTCCTTTTATTTTGCTGTTATCTTGGTTGCTCCTATCTAAAGTCTGTCCATGGAGTGGGGTTTGTTCTAATAGCTTCATATCTGTGTTAATATTTTGTGACAGTTTATGTACTTAACTTGTGTGGCAGACACATTAATTCTCCTCTCCTGGGTGTGACGGACTGGCAGGAACCTGTGAAAGGAAGATGAATTTCCCAGAGGTCTGGAGGGTAAATGCAGATGTGATTTGTGGGAGGAAAATGAAGAAAGGCATTTACCTGAACATCTCATGCCGTGTACATGAGGTATTTTCTTCTGCAGGACTCAGCAATTTCATGGTTTTCCCAGTACGTTGGAAGGTGTTGGTAGAGGAGGAATTTAGGAATATCCTGAGTTGGAAAGGACCCACAGGGGTCATCGATCCAACCCCTGGCCCTGCACAGACCCCCAACAAACCCACCCTGTGCATCCCTGAGAGCGTTTTCCAAACCCTCCTGGAGCTCTGGCAGCCTTGGGGCCGGGACCATTCCCTGGAAACACAGGGAACATCCCAATGGGATGCAGGATTCAGGTGAGGGAAGGGGTTAAACCCAGGCAACTCATCCCTGACTCTTCTCCAGACCATCTGCTTGGGACATCTCTGGGAATTCTCTCTGTGCTGACTGTTCCTAGGAGCAGTGCTGGGTTTAGACTTGTGTTTACTGGGAATTTTGTGGGAGGCACAAAAACAAATTGGCACAAATGGTTTATTTTTCTTCCTCTGCTCTTCATTCCAAACACCCTCAACATCTTTTCCTGCCTTGGGTCTCCTACTTCCAACCAGGAAATATTCCCTTTGATTTAGAGGATAACTCCAGGAGAAAGGACACTTGTGAACATTTTCTACTGAGCTCTTGTGGCTGTCCAGACTTTTTAGTTATCAGTTTTAAAGTCTGTTGGCTGGAATTCAGAAGCATTTGAGAAGAAAAAGGAAAGGAAAAAAAGAAGAAGAAATAAAAATAAAAGGAGACAAATGAAAAAGAGAGAAAAAAGGAGGTAAAAAAAGGAGTAAAAAAGTGGAAAAAATATGGAAAAGGAGAACAAATTTTTGAAAAGAAGGAAAAAAAGAAAACTTTTTTCTACAGCTCTTGGGAGAGGGAGGAAATTCAGTTTTTCCATGTCTTTTAGACTTAATTCATGACACCTTGAAGGAACCAGACCCCATTTCTTGTAGGGACCCACCTCCTTGGCTGTGACACTGCAGTGCTGAAACTGTTGGAGTGACTGCCCTGAGCTGCTCCCCTCCCTCAGCAGCGTGGAGTGACCTCAGGGGAAATGTGGAGCTGGAGGAATTCACAATTGTGAGGCTGCTTCTCCCAGCTTCAGGCTGTTATTTGTGCCCCCCTGCACTGTTTGATGCTTTGATGGCTTTTAGCATCTCATTTTCATTGCCACCAACTGCTGGGAGTCCAGCCTGGTGAAATTCAACTTTAGATTTTTCTGGTCTTTCATCTTCTTTTTACAGCAGCTTCTCTTTGTTCTTTGCCACCAATTTTTTTTTAATATGACACCTCTTCCCAAATCCCTGGGTAGCTGGGTTCACTGGCTGCCCAAGCACCCCAAATATTGCTTTCACTTCTTGGTAGGGACATTCCAGGTCTGCTCTGATGGATTGGATCAGTGCTACTACTGAGCAAGGAAGCACAAATCCAGGTTTGATTCGGGTCAAATATTTCTCATGTTATGGGAATTGAACCCACTGCCTGAAAATAACATTTCTCAGTCATCCTTAGGGCTTTGCTTTTCTTTCTTCAGCAAACCATCCAAAAAAGTTACTTAGATTTGCTTAAGAAATATCTCTGGGGCAAAAGCACAGAGAATTCTTAGGAAGGGAGAAAAGTCATGGCTGTGAGAGGGGTTGGCTGCTTTTTTCTGAGTAGGACTGTCTGAGACAGGTGGGTTTTGGCATCAGAGCAGTGTCAATAAATGGCTTTTGCAGTTATCTAAATGCTTTGGCTCTGCTTGGGCGTTTAATCTCTTGTAAAAGCTGTTTATTGCCCTCTGTGCTGCTCTGCGAGGCACTTTATCCTTAAAGTGTATGAATGCCACAATTAGTCCTCTTAGAGACTTACCAAAACACAGCTGATTAAAGGTCAAGCAGAAAAATTCAGATGCTGCTCTCCTTAATTAAGAGAACCAGCCCTCCCGACTAAAGATCAGTATCAGTCCTGGAGGGAAATCCGTGATGGGGAGGATGGAGGGGATGTGGTTCCGTGGGGAGGGCGAAGCCTTCGTGGCCGTGTTTGGTTTCCAGGTAACAAATTGCCATCACCAAAGGTGTTCCTAAAAGTCCATTTGACTCTTAGTGATCTTCTGGAAGCGGATTGTTAACTTCCACACGCTGTAAAATGTAAGTGGCATTTAGAGGTGGCATCACAAAGAACAGGCAATCAAACCTCATTAACACTGGAGTTTATAATTGCAGATTACTGTAATTTGTGGTGTATTCAGGATTTAGCAAAGGGTGTTATTTCTGCTGTTGGGGGCTAATGAATAGTGGGAGAAATTTATGTAAGTTTAGTCTTGTGTTCTTCTTTAGCAAACAATTGACACTAAAGGGAGACTTCAGCCTTTGGTTTGTGATCAGAAAAAAACACCCCAACAAATATTACCCTGAATTTGGCTTGGGGGCAACCCAGACTTTTCTAGGTCCTGTTTTTAGTCCCTCCTTTTGCAAGGAAAGGAATCATAGAATCATGGAATCATTAAGGTTGGAAAAGACCTTGAAGATCATCAAGTGCAATAGTTAAACCAGTGCCACCACCGTGTTCCCCACTCACCCGTGTCCTCAGGTGCCACATCCACACATCTTCTGAGCCCCTCGACTCCACTGCTGCCCTGTCCTGATGCTTTACAACCCTTTCCATGAAAAAATCTTTCCTAATACCCAACCTAAACCTCCCCTGGTGCAACTTGAGGCCGTTTCCTCTCGTCCTGTCCCTGTTCCCCAGGAGCAGAGCCCGACCCTCCCTGGCTGCCCCTCCTGTCAGGAGTTGTGCAGAGCCAGAAGGTTCTCCCTGAGCCTCTTTTTCTCCAGGCTGAGCCCTCCCAGCTCCCTCAGCTTCTCCTCAAAGGATTTGTGCTCCAGACCCTTCATGAGGATTTGCTGGTTTTAATTAAAAACATGGAAGATAAGAATGGGGCATCTTCCTTCAGGGTTTGCAGGTAATGCCGAAGGCAAGTGATGCCCAGAGGAGGACGGGTCTGTCCTTTGAATCAGAACTTCCTGCTCATATCTGGCAATTTAGTGAAAGGAACTAATTTGGTTCCTTTATTTTCCATTTTTAATATAATAAATAATTTCTTAATAAATAATTTCTTATAACCATTCTTTGATGTCACCAGACCTGGGCAGTGCAGAGGGCTCTGTCCTCAGTGTTCAGCTTCTGGGGGTGCATCCAAACTCAGGAGTGTGTGAGGTCAGCCCTGAGCTCATTTGCTTTCAAACAGCATTTGATTGATAGGATAAAAAGCAGGGCACTTGTTCTCACTCTAAACCAGGGGATGCCCTAACCTTCTACAGAGCTGAGAGCTGAGTTAGTCCAAGTTTTAAAGATGTTTGTAATTAGGGACTTGAATTTACTTCACAGGATCTTTGGGAGGGGAGAATCTGGGTGAAGAATTGGGGTGTGTGCACTTGTGCCTTGCTGCTGATGGAAAACAAATGGAAACCACAAAGGAAAGCAGCTCAGATTTTCATCCATGGGTCCATTCTTTAGCACCAAGGGTTGCTGTAATTTAGCCCGGTTGTAATTGCTGAGGTAGATGAAACTTGTAATCACATTGACCCAATTATCATTCAGAACACTCTGCTTGCCTTCCCTGACGTTTGGAAGTGTTCAGTGACTTCACAGCTCCCTCCAGTTGGGGCAGTTGTGGCACAGTCACTGCTGCAATCTGATCTGCAGGGCTGCCCTTGCCTGCTTGTTCAGTCTCTCTGTTCCCTCTTCCCTCAGAACTCCTGGCTGCTGAGTTTGACTCTTCCACAAACATCCTGAAGGTAAAAACCAGAGTTATTTTTCACAGCAATGCTGAACTCATGGGCAATGAAGGGAAGGGATCTTTTCAAAGCAGGAGAGAAGAGCAGAGGGAAAAACAGACTCCGGCAGTGGACAAATATCAGGATTCTGACCACCAGCCACATATTCAGGGCACACCCCAACCATTTAAAACATAAAGACACATTTCAGGCTTGAAAGCAGTCAGAGAGATGTGCTGGGGCTGCCTGAGCATCCTGCCAGGCTTCCAGAGCATCAGAGATTCAGGCTCCAGTGTCTGCACCAATATTTGCTGTAGCAAAAGTGAGAAACCCTAAAAATCCCAGCCCAGCAGCATCTGCGCACTCCCAGACAAGATGCCTGAGGAGAGCCTGCAATTGCTTCAGATTTTTTTTTCTGTACACCAACGACATTAAAAGATGTGCAAGTTTTATTTTTTGACTGCATTCATTGTTCACAAACAGAAATAAAAATGCAAACCCTCCAATTTAAGTCCTTCAGCCAAAAATAGGTCGATTTGCAAAGCAAAAAATAGCAGCCCCTGCTATTCTTGACAGCTGCAGTTTGGCTGATTTTAGGAGATACCCCAAAAGGTGAGCTTGAAAGGATGTCATATCTGACTCTTATCTTTGAATCCCATATACTTATGTTTATTAAAATCAATATAATCCATTAGCCTACATTGTTTCCATTTTTAATAATCTATTGATATATTGCCTGGGCTTTTATGGGACTAAACAAATTTCCTCTTTATGTGCCCTGTAATAGCCGGAGGTCAGGCTGCTTGAGAGCAGTTGCTGTATATAAATGTTTATTTACTGCCTGACTACTGATTGAGAACATATCTGGTCCACAGGCTTCAGATGGCTTTTAAACTAGAGATTTATGGCTTACTTCCTGTTTTCCAGACACAGTACACCATTTTTAAATAAAGTAATGAATGCAAGGTATTGTGAAAATAATAGCCAGGGATTGCCCCAAACCCCACGTTTGGGAACAGGGGCTGTCGGGCCCTCTGTTATTTCATCATTCATTTGTTTTCTATTGGGGTGGGTTTAGGGACCTTAAACACTCTTCTCTTGCAGTTTCCTTTGTGCCCAGTGTGTTTTTGTAGGCTGGAGCTGCCCTCCTGCAGCAGCTCAAGTGCCCCCTTCAGCCACTCCATGGCCCAGGTGGGAATCTGAAGGGAAGGACCTTGTCAAAGTTTGCCCACTCATTTTTTTGAGGGTCATTTTCTAGCAGCTTCTCTTCTGTTAACCCCCAGTTTAGCAAAGAATTTACACTTAGGCTGGGCTTTAGATGAGCCCAGGTCACTTCTTTGTGTGGTTTGTTGCATTTTTGCTTCTAGCTGACAGCACCTTGAAGAAAATGCTTATTTCTAAGTCCCTAAAAGTGACTACTGACATGGTTTTGTTTGCCTGGGAGCTGTTTCTGGGATTTTTGGGCACCACATTACCTGACACGTCAATTAACAGAGTTTGAAGGGCTTTGTTCTCCAAAAGTGTGATCATCTACCCAGCAAAATCCTTTGTCCCTGCTGTGACAAGACAAGGAAATCACATTGTTCATTATTTTATAGTGATAAAAGCACTAATTCATAAAATATCTTAAATTGGTGATGGCACACCAGTGGCTCAATTCACATTGTGACAATAGGATCCCTGTCACCAGAAGTTTGCTTAATTCTTGGGATGAGAATTTCAGCTCCAAAGCAGGATTTCCTACAGGAAAATTTGCCATCATTTAGGACATTCTTGCCATATGTAATTCCTGATAGCCTAAATTTCTTGGCAGCAAATGGGGTGTGAGTACAAGAGCAAGAGACTGGAATTGTCCCCTGGGGATGGGATAATTAATTTTTTTTTTTTCAATTTTCATTGAATATCACTTCCCTCTGGCCACAATGTGGTTTAGAATCACCATTTTTTAAGGGTGTTTTGCTTTTTTGCAGAAACCTGTTGCTTTGAGAGCCCAACTACAGCTTGCAGGAGAGAGGATTCCAGTGGAGCTGTGGCTCTGGCACTGAGAGCTGGTGCCCATAACCTGCTGTGTGCCCACCTAGATAGGGCCCTGCTGACCCCAGGAGGGATTTTTGTGCAGATTTCAGTGTCTGTGCCGTCAGGAGGGGTTGTATTTATCACTGTGGATGCCCTTTCTCCCAGGCTGGGCTTTTGCCTGGTGATTTAGGTGTCCCCTTGAGGGTTGGTGGCACAAGGGCTGAGCAGACCCAGGCTGTGCCAGCTCCCTTTGGGTGTCTTACCCTCGCCCTGCCACATCTGCAGAGGATTTTCAGCAAGTTCAGTGATGTTATTGTGATGGTGCAACCTGAACAAGGTGCTGTGCATCCCTCCAGCTCAGAGGGCAGAGCTCTGGGCTGCCTTCTTTGGTCCAGGGTGATTTCACTCTGCTGGAAAATCACCAGAGATGACCTGTAACACTAAACCAGCTGCACTGTGTTTTGGTTTTGTGGTGTTCTTCAAATCAGAATAAAGCAGAGGCCTCTCACTGATGACTGCCCTGCTCAGGAGCAGATCCCCCGAGCCTCCTGGCCGTGTGTGAGAATCCCAGTGCTGATCTCTGGCCCCTAGATGATGCTGTTCATCTGTCAGGGAGCCTTCACCCACTGCAGCATCCAAGTGTGCCTCAGACAACAACTGGAGTGTTTTGGGGATGCTGCAGCGTGGCAGGAGCTGGTGAAAAATGCCAATTACATTTTGTCTTGCAAAGAACTGAAAGTGAAGAGAGGTGGCTGTGAAAGTGTCACATTAGAGTAGCCCTGACACACAAATATAGGCCCTTTATGGGACTTTTAAGTGTATTTTTAACCTCCTATTGCATTAAAATGAGTCCTAATGAAGGCAACACACAGCTCAGTGTGGGCTGGGCCTGTCTGGGGGACATGGAGCTCCTGCTCATTAAAATATGTCACGACTTCCCAATATTTTGATTGATCATAGCATGCCCAATACCAGCATTTTCTACAATGGAAATATTGCATTCTTTAGGGATTGATTTGGCACCAATAAAGAGGCATCAGGGAGGAGCTGGGGGATTCTCTGTCCTTCTCACTTGATGTTCCAGGAGCATTCCCAGCCTGTCCCTGCATGGAACACCCCAGTTGCAGTGAGGATCCTGTTTGTGGGGGAACTCACAAGGTGCTTTTGGACTTTTTCCTCCTCTCTCCTATCCAGGGCTCGATCCCACGCCCATCACACTCAAGTGGGGAGTGACAGATTTTAAAGGGAACCTACAACAGCTACTTAGCAGGATTTTGCAAACCACTTAGGTGTCTAATTCCCATTGATTTCACAGGAGGGAATTGGCCTCCACTTACAGGACCATTCAGGAATAGAGATTCCCCCACGTGTGGGTGCCACAGATCCACAAATTCCTTGGCAGCACCTTGGGTGTGAACCTGAGCACCACTGGCTGGCACTGTCCCCAAGGCTCCAGATCATTCCTGTGTTTGTACAACACCCACAACAGCAGCAAACACAGTTTTACTGAAGGGATGGTCCGAGGGGTTCCAAAGAGAGCTCGGCTTGGAAAAATTCTTGCATTTATTTGGGAATCCTCCCATTTTCTCCTGGAAGTTTAGGGCTTGCCTAAACTACTCCTCACTAAGAGGGGCTTATTCTGCCCATGGCCAAGCTCACATGTGGTGGAACTGAATGAATTTTAAGGGTTTTCCACCTCAGGTGGACTTGGCTGAGGGCATTTCCTGACTGTTTGCTCTCTCCCTTCCAAGTGCACAAAGCTGTGAAGATTCCATCCTTTGTTTGGCTGTCAATTAAGTCCTTGATGACAAGATAATCCAAATTACCTCTTTATTGCCCTGTAAAATCAAGATAGGGGAGGAGCACACCTGGCGATTTTGGGCTATTCCAGGGCTATGACAGCAGGTTTGGGGGTGACTCTTTCTCCTCTCCCTCCTCATTTTTGAGAAGGGTCTGGGCTTGTGGGTACTCGAATGAAAACTCTCCAGCAAGTGCAATGTGTAAATTTTGAAAAAGAAAATTAAACATGTGGCTTGTGTTTCAAAACCCAGAAAATATTATGAAAGCAATAAACTATCCCTACTGCATGCAGGCTCAGGGGCTCAGCCTCTGTGAATACACACACCCAGATTTGGTTACACGTCACTCTCCAACCTCTTTCCAGGACAGCCAGAGCTGGGCTGTGCCAGGAAGGTGCAGCAAACACAGGGGCAGCAGCAGGGCTGTGCCCCTCATGGAGCCTGTGCCACCCCAAGGCAGGTGACCAACACCTCCCTCCATCCATGGGGTTTGCCCTGGGCATCTAAAGCTGCTCCAGCACTGGGGATTCTCGTGCCAGGGTGGGGAATGAATGTTCAGGGAGCAGAGGTGCCTGAACAGGTCTGTGATGCTCATCATTCACCGTGGGCACAGAGCTCACGTTGTGTCCTCCTGGGGATGAGGTGTTTTGGCCCATTTTTCCACTCAGACAGACACTCAGTGGCCTGAGGGGTGGCAAACACGTGGAGTCAGGGAATTCCAGCCTGGTTTGGATTGGGAGGTGCCTTAAAGTTCATCTGTGCCACCCCTGCCATGGACAGGGACTGCTTCCCCTACCTCAGCTTGCTCCAAGCCCCATCCAGCCTGGCCTTGAAGAGGCCAGAATTCCTTGAGGAAGGAATTCTGAAGCATCATGGAAAGGCCCAGGAAGAAATAATTCCCTTGTAAGGTTTCCAGCAGGTATTGGAACAGGGTGAGGACATCGGCAATGGGATTCCTGTGCTGTTGTGGCTTCGGGTTTAATCAAAGCTCCAGTTAAACAAATCATTGTTTGGGGAGCATGGACACTTCATTTTTTTAATAGCCTGTGACCTGCAATAGAATTTAGGTTGGGTGTTAATGACCAAAGGTTTTGCAAGTAATTAAATTTGTGGAAAGTGCTATCCCTGAGAGGCTGGGAGAGTTCCTGAGAACAGGCTGGTGCTGGAGTCTTAAACTTTAGTAGGAGAGCTGTGAGGAACGGGGACGGGGCTGCTACTCATCAATCCAGGTGGCTCTTTTAACTTATCCTTGAGTTGCACACACTGCTGTCATTGTGTTTCATCAGTGTAGTAGCAAAATAATAAGAAATTATGGATGTAACCCTCGGATTTGTTTTTCACTGGGCAAATTAAATGACCTGCGTACACAGGAGGTGAGGTGTCACTCACACACGTCATAGCAAATGGTTTAATTTTCAGGCTGGGAATTTCAGGTTTAAATTTCAGGTTGGAAATCTCATGTTTAAATTATACATGAAATTACTCACACTTTACAAAGAGATGGCATAGCCCATGTGTATCCTGTAGGGCACTCCTACAATGTGGCTTTACAATGTGTGCGTCAATTTAGGATTTGTGCACAGCTCATAGTGAATCTTCCTGTTTTCTCTCAACCATTCTGCTTTTTGTGAAATTTTTCTCACCTCTATCAAAGCTTTTGTGCCACCCTTCAGGAACCTGATGGGCCACAGGATTTCCCTTCAATTGTTGTGGCCACAGTTCAAAAGGGAGATGTCACAGACAAAATGAAAAGCACCCTTAGGTTTTGCTGAACATCTCATCTCCTGGCAGTGTCCTGCAGAGGGTCTTTGCTGGCTGAGGCACTCCTGAAGCAGCTGAGTGGTGCTTTGAGTAGGAGCTACTCGTTGTTGGATCTTCTTAGAAGGCTTTCCTTCTATAATGGGCCCTCACCTTTTAAAAAGAGGAGGGTTTGCATCTGTTCCTGTGCTCTGCAGGTGGCTGGGCCCTGATCCCACTTCCAGTGGGCAGGAGGGAGACTGGGATTTAGACTGGGCTGGGTGCCTTGTGCTGGGCTTTTCCGAGGCTATGAGAAATCCTCAGCAAGAACAGAGACACTGAGAGTGCAAAATAAGAAGAAAACATTTACTTTCATTTTTTTTCAGCTAGAAGAAGGGTTGGGGAACGGTTGTAAACGCACAAACTCCTTCCATTTACAACGCTTTGTGCTGCAGCTTTGCATGTGAGGCTACCTACTGTGCACTGTGTCTTTAAAACACTAATGGGCCACTGAAAAAAAGAAAAAACACCAAAAAAAAAATCCCCAAACCCATGACAGTCCACCAGCAACTAGCACACTAACAGGTTCTCATCTGACACCAGTAGGGAACCGAAGATATTTTATTATTTGGAAACTCCATATAGGGAAAGCCAGCCTTGAATCTGTCATTACTCCAAGAACCACACCTCCCCTGGGAGTTAATTATTTTCTTAAAATGCAACTTGTACTGTTAGTTTAAAACATTCCAACTGTGTTCGCACTCTTTAAATCTTCTGTAAACCTTAGAGTTTAAATCACTTGCAGATAAGAGTAATTCTATTAGAAAAAAAAGGTTCGGTGGAAGGGGAAAGAGAGGGAAATAAAAGGGCATTGATAGAAGCGTCCTTTGGGTGCCCATTGCCCTGTCACCTTTAGAACTTGGCAGGAGCTGCAGCCCACAGTAACTTTATAGGTCCTGGCACAGAATGAAACAAAATAGGTGCATGCCACATTTTCCTTCCAAAAAAACGGCAGGGAGAGACTTACCCCCTTTGTGAGGGGCTGAGTATCGGAGAGGCATGTTAGATTTGAAAAAAAATAATAAATGCTTAGTGGGGCTGACAGGTCAGAGCCTTTCCTGGGCTTCTATTTTGAAAGAAGGCATTGGGCAGAGGGCTGGCCCTGCCTGGGATCACGTTTGGGATCTGGGGCTTGGAGAAATGTCTGAATCTGGGGCGCTGCTGTGATGTTTGACCAGCTCAGCTCCCCTTGCTTCGGCTCCTTTCGCTGCTCTCATGGGAATTCTGGGGCATTACAAGGGGGAAAAAGAAAAAAAGAGAGCTCATTGCTGTGGGTTTGCCACGAGTGAGGCAGGGGGAAGGTGATGTGTCATTTCTGGAGCTGTCTGGGCAATCGTTCGTGTGCTGCGCTGGCCAGGCTCCGAGTCAGTCCAACTCAGTGGTTCCAGAGCTTGGCTGATTTCTCTGCCTCTTGCCCTCCCCAGCCCCACTTTCTTCCTGTAATTTTTTTGGGCTGAAAAACAGTTTCCCAAATTCTTTAAGGGTTGTTTTTGTTTTTTAACCCGTTTTCTTTTGCAGGAGCATCTTGGCTGAGCTGGGATTTCACTGGGAGCCTGTGCCAAGCACCCCACACCTGTGGGAGCTGTTTGGGAGAGAAGAGGGCTGGGGAAGGGCAGAGAACTGGTCACTGATGATACTGTGTGACACTGGATGTCACTTTGGGGACACCTCTGGTTTGTGGTGAACTTTAGAGTCACCACTGACTGTGCTGGGTGTTGCCTGTGGGGGAACAGAGCCGGTGGTGAAGGTCCTGCTCACTCTGAGTCAGCACTGAGGGTGTCTGAGTGTTGCTGTCGCCTATTAATTAATAAAAGCTGTTATTTTGTAAAGCAAATTCCACCTCAAAACACTCTGGATTTAAGGGGGTGTTAAACTTCAAAATACCCTAAAACTGGAACTGTCCCCCAGCCTTTCACTGGGTCAAAAGATAAATAAATAGAGCCCAAATTGCCACTAAAAGTGATTTCTGCAGGTGAGAGCACTGCACAGAGGCATCTTCTCCTCTCAAGCCCTCAAACCCTCAGCTTCATAGGGGTTCATTAATTATTTGCTGCTGCACATCTGGCTCAGAGATCCCAAAAGTGAGGCCCTGTACCAAGAAAACACCGATCTGAGTGTCTCCAGTAGCAAAGGGGTTTGGGGTTTGCCTCAGTGAGCTGAAGGAAAAATGGCCTCTGAATTTTATTTTAATAACTTGTTCTGGAAAGAAACACCCGTGGTGCAACACAGAAATTTGTCAGATGCTTGCTCTTTGCTTTAGTGGGTGTCTTTATGGGTATCCCTGACCCACAGCAGAGGAGGTGCCAGAGCTGTGGACGGTTCTGTGAGGTCAGCAGGCTGCAGAGGGTGGGGATGAACACTGAACCTGCACATGCAGGAGGTGCCAAATCCTCCCTCACAGCCCCTGTGGGGCAGTGCTGGCCTCACCCAGGGCTGCTCCTCGCTGCTGTCTCACCCCAGTCATTTCTGCCTGGAGACATCTGAGGTTGGATGCCTCATTCCCTGGGCTCTGCTGGCAGCTCCACCACCTCTGGGACAGAAGGTGATTTAAATTCTACACCAGCTCTCTGTTCCTGGCTGGGGGATGTGCTGGGAGCTGCTGCCACACTGGAGGGGCTCTCCTGTGGCTGTGCAGGTGGGACACCCATCTTTGGGCTCCTGGAAGAAAGCAGAGTGTGAGGCAGAGACAAGGATTCCCCTTTCCCAGCTCTATTTGCATCCTTTCATTTTTTTCCTGATTTTTTGAAGTGCCAGGGTGCTCCATATCAGCACAGATTCCCTGCCTGCCCCACCACCTGCACTTGCTGAGTTGATAAAATCACATCCCTTCCTCTGAATTCTTCTGTTCTGTTGAAATAACACCAGCAATATACGAAATTAAAGGGTTTTTTTACCCCCACAAATTAACCTTGAATGAAAATTCTGGCCCATAGGTTCAATCAGAACAGATTAAGGATGTCTTCTGGAGTTATTTGTGACTTTCTCTGGTTCTCTTCAAGCAAGTGAAACGTTTCCTACCAAAGGAATCCAACATAAAGCACAGAATAGTCTTTACAGAGATGACTATCAGGGTAGGAAACACTTATGATTATGTTTTTAGGCAGAATAAACCTGTATAAAGGACACATTTCCTCTTAAAGCTGAACTGTGTGTAATGAGACACAGGAGCCCACTGAAAATAATGAGCTGTTAAAGAAATAAACAGTTAAAACAATAACAAAAGGCTAAACAGCTTTGGAAAGACCAAAAAAAAAAGGCCAAATGTGATATAAAGACAGAGTTCCTTGCTTACAGAGGGAAAGGTGATCTGCTTGAAGTGCACAAACATGAGAAGCCCTGGGTAATGTCGCTGCTGTTTGCACAGTTCACTCAGACAGGCTAAAATATCCTATTAATAATAATAATTTGCATTCAGGCCTCGGAAATACTTGGCAAACCCAAAATATCTCTTTCAAGCCCCCCTAGGAATGAAAGTGATGCCCTTTTGGCAGCGCTGGGGCTGATGCACAGCCCTGTCTGTGCTCCCAAAGGAGGTACAGATGGGACAAGGGAAAACGGCCCTGAGTTGTGCCAGGGGAGGTTCAGGTTGGATTTTAGGAAAAATTTCTTCACTCTAACAGTGGTTAAGCACTGGAACAGGCTGTCCAAGGAAGTGGTGGAGTCACCTTCCCTGGAATTGTTCAAAAAATGTGTGGAGAGAACTCTCCCCTGGATGCTGCCTGCTCCTTTCTTCTCCCACAGTGAAGTTTGCCCACTGGCATTAATTCCCATCCCAGCTTCAAGGGAATTTCTCATCCTACTGGAGCATAAAACAAGGATTAAATAGTTTTAATGTATCTAAAGCCTCTTCAACAGAAAAGAAAAATCTCATACCCCTGGTTTGCCTTGGTGGGACTAAGCCTCCTTAAGGTCCTTGAAGTTAAAAAAAAAAGCAGACAAAAAGAAATGTGCTTTGTATGAGAGAGAAAATTCCCTTTCTGATTTATTTTTACCTGTTTTTCTCTCTCCTTTGGGGGCATTTTGGTCCCTCTGAGTGTCCTCCCTTCAGAACAGCAATGGTGCAGAGCAAAGCTGGGGATGATTTGCAGAGCCGAGGAATCAGAGCAGGAAAAGGTGTCAGGGATTTGTCCTGGGAGAAGGTGGAAAGGTTTGTGGAGTTGTGGGGAAAGAGATGGGGGAAAAGGCTTGTGGAGTTAGGGAAGAGATGGAAAAAAAGGTTTGTGGAGTTGGGGGGAAAAAGGTGGAAAAAAAGCCTGTGGAGTTGGGAGAAGGTGCCTTTAGCACTTGGTAGAACAAAGCCTCAGCTCCTGGTACCTAAACCAGACAGGCTGGTGAGCTCTGGCCCTTGGAAAAAGTGGTTTTTGTGCTGATTGAGGATGGATGAGCAGAAAGAAGTGACTCAGTGCACTCTGTGTGAGACCCTGACCTGGGCAGTGGCGTGTGGCTCCTGTTTTTACCATGAAAAGTTCTTGTTCTTCAGACCTTACAGGCGTCTTTGAGACTTGTTACAGAAGGTGGCTAAAAAAAGTCAGAGTATTTTAGGAAAAGACCAGAAAAGCCTTTATTTTGTTCTACCTAGAGACTGATTACTCTCTTCATCAGTCTTTCAAATGCTTTTTTCATGTAAAACAAGGCACTTTTCTCTGCTTGTTGGGCCTGTGTGTTCCAACACTCGAGTGAAGAGACAACGGAGTTGGCTGAGGGTGAGTTTAGGACTTGGCCACCATTCCCAGAGCCTTTCTGAGGAGGTGAGGCATCCAGGCAAGTCCAGCCCCGTGCCAGCTTTCCTTGGCCACGTCTGCAGAAATGTGAAGTGCTATTTTTCACGTTGCATTTGCTTGTTTTTGTTTCTTTTCCCCTCCTGGTTCCCTTCCAGGACTGTTGAGTGTATGAGGATGCAAGGAAAGGGACATTCTCTGTTGCCTAAATTGTGTCACTTGGAAAGCTTTAAAAGTTAATATTTACATGAAATGATCTACCAATTCATCTTGCTTGATGCCTGTTTGTTTAACATATTTAGCTGATGGCTGCATTTGTTTTTTTAAACTATTTGCACATTAAAGTACTTTAATTCTAACAAACCCCATCTTTCTCTGAGCCCTTATCACAGTTGCTAAAGATTTTTTCATTAGTTCTACGATTGCAACTTTTAAAAACATGTTTAGGTATTTCTCATTTCAGGCCAGAAAAGCAGCATTTTAACATAAAAGTCCTTTAGAGTGCCCAGAAAATCAAACTTTTTGCTGAATTTTAGGTGTTCTGATGGGTTTCAGACTAAAACACTTTTCAGATGCTCCTGCAAGTGTTGGGAAATTAAATTCCACGGGTGAGTTCTTCAACCTGCAGAGATCACTGCAGCATCAGTGCTTTGTACCAATGCACAGCCCAAGCCAAGGGTGTCCCCTGTGGGTTTGCTGAGCAAATTCTGAATTCCTGGGGAGCTCTGCAGGTCTGGGTGTCCTGAATTCCTGGGGAATTCTGCGTTCTGATTTTCCTGAATTCCTGGGGAGCTCTGCAGATCTGATTTTGCTGAATTCCTGGGGAATTCTGAGTGTCTGATGTGCTAAATTCCTGGGGAGCTCTGCAGGTCTGATTTTGCTGAATTCCTGGGAAGTTCTGAAAGTCTGATGTGCTGAATTCCTGGGGAGCTCTGCAGGTCTGAGCTGGCTCCATGGGTTTCCTCCACGAGGGAGGCAAGAGGTTTCCAGCACTGGCTGAGAAGGAAGAGCAGCACTGCATGAAATAACTTTCTAATCAGAATTCCCTCCTCCCTTCAACTCTGTTTGGACAGACAGTTAATTTATCTCTGTTTAACTGCGGAATCAATCCATCCATCAAAGCTCCAGGAGCTCATTAGCTGCAGTCAGGGCAGCCGGGCTCGGATGCACGCCCGGGTGTGGAATTCCTTGGGATACAGCAGGGGTACAAGGGGTACAAGGAGTACAAGGGGTACAAGGAACATTTCCCTCAAAAGCTGCCCAGGAGGCTCAGGCATCCAGACCCTTCTGGCTTGGGGAATTCTCACTCACAGCCTCACCCAGGGATGGGATCCCAGAGGGAATTCCTGACAGTCCTGTCCCCCTTCCAGCACAGAGCTGGCACCTCAGGAGGAGTCCAGCATGGATGAACCCTCTGTGGATGGAAGGGCAGCTGTGGGGTTGGAGGTTGAGCAGTGGGCAGTGCCCATGGGATCACCCTCACCGAGCTCTGACCACAGCCTGGACTTCTTCATGCTGCTAATAAGGGACATCCCCAGAGTGTGGAGTGGTTTGGGGTGATGATGGATTCATTTCTGGGGATGGAGACCCAGCCTCTGGTGGGATTTCTGCCCCTGGGGCGTCAGTGCTGCTCCTGCAGTTACCCCTTTTCACTGGCTGTAGGTGATGCCATCCCTGGGCATTGTTTTACACCCAGTCCCTCCAATCATCAAATTTGGTGTCCATTAAACCCTGATCAAGGGCTTGATGCTCCATTTGCCTTGCCCCAAGCCAGCCTGCAGCCTGTGCTTTCCCAACACATGTTCCACGTTAGCCCTTTTCATTGACTATGAATCCATAAAAATCCATGTGGAACAGAGGGTACCCAGTGCAGCCATGTCTGCCTGACTCCTTCCCATTCTAATTGGGTAGCAAAGCTGTTTAATAGAGTCTGTGGAGTCTGTTTAACTGCATTCTGCCAGAACAATGCTCTATTCATGTTCTCAACAGAACTCTAGTGATTGGACTAATATCTTTAAACTAGAAAACAAGTCTTAATTGGAACAGATGCTGCAAATACCAATGCAAATGGCCAGCTCTGGTGTGATCAAAACCAGGTCCAGCCCATTGATTTGTTTTTAATAGCAGCTTTCATTTTTTATTAGTGTACACAAACCTCACTAACACTATACAAAAAGTCAGTAACAATATTCTGAAAAATCATCTTGTTTAAAGCAGACTCAGCCCTGCATTGTTTCTGGCAAGGTGCTATTAAAGAGTTTCCGTCCTGTTTTGGCAGATCATGTTACTAAAACACTCCTCTCTACTTTCTTCCCCTCTAGAGTCTGAATAATCCCAGTGATTTTTGCAGAAAGCTGTTGCTGTTACATTTAATAATCTGTTTAGATATTCTCTTACATTACAGACAGGCATTCAGGTTAGATTAGGACAAATAAATCCCCAATCCTGGTAAGTATGTGTGTGTCAGATGGGGATTTTCTTGCTTTTGGAACCTGCTGTAGCAGAACCCAGCCATTCCCAGCCACGGACTTTTTGTTGTGTCAGTGCTTGGCCTGGGGAAGTCTGCGATGTAAAGAATATAATGCTTTTTTTATGCTGAGAATAAAAATGTTCTGTGATTTTTCTGGAACAAATTGGTTTTGTCTTAAGGATGTGTGAGCTATTTGATAGCAGCAAGAATATCAAAACCACTCAGAGCAGAGAGAAATTTATTATGGCACACCTGGCACTCAGGATCAGTTTATGGGTCTGTGTAGGCAAATATTCCCTCAGTAGCTGCTACTTAGAATTGGAAAATATTTATATGTTTATATGTATGTGTATATACACAGTGACTGCAAGGATAAGATGGTGTTTCAGTCAAAACCAGAAAAGACATTGGAAGCAAGAAAAGAACAGGAGATGGCTCTGGTCCTGTTTTCAAATCTGTGGGTTTGTCTTGGCTTTTATTTGGAGGTGGCCTCATTCAGGCTTTGCAAGTGGATGAAGCAGATTTTTAGACATGTGGGGGGGGATGTGTTCTGTGGTGCCTGGGTGAGGCAGGGCCGAGGATGTGGGAATGGCACAGGGAGAAGCCTGGGAAGCAGGGCTGGGACAGCAGGATAGCAAATTTGGGCTGCAGGGGCTGGGCTGGGGGGGCTGGAGCACTCAGGTTTCGGGCAGTGGGAGCGAGGCCACGCTCCTGACCTGTTCCATTCATCCCTCATAATCCCAGTGCTGATGTATCCAGGTTTTTGTGAGCCCCAGCTGCTGATGGGCCAGACAGAGGGAACCCCCCAGCTCAGGTGTGTGCACAGAGCTCCCAGACAGAACAAATCCACAGCTATTGTGGAGCTCCCAGCAGAGCTCCCAGCCTGGCCAGAGGCACAGCCAGGGGAGGCTTTGTCCCCTCGGGTGTGTTGAAAAGTTGTGACACTTGAGGAGGGCTGGGGATGGGGTGATGATGGAGAGAAGGCTGCGCTCCTCACCTACCGCAGCATGGGCAGGGGGGCACGGGGCTGGGCAGGGGGCCACGGGNTTGTGACACTTGAGGAGGGCTGGGGATGGGGTGATGATGGAGAGAAGGCTGCGCTCCTCACCTACCGCAGCCTGGGCAGGGGGGACACGGGGCTGGGCAGGGGGCACCGGGGGGTCAGGAGGGGCATCCCGTTGGGTTTGGCCTCCTTGGGAAAAGGACTTGTCAGTCATCCCTAGATTTGTAAAGAAATGGGAGGAATTGTACAGGTTTACGCCAAGAAAATTCCGTTTTTGTATCAAAAAAGGATCTTCTCTCAAAGGGCTGGTCCAACAGTATTAATTGCAGCAACTAATTAAAGGGCAGTGGGTAGGTGTTTGAAAGTCAAGCTTTTTATTGATACACTTCTGGATTGAAAGCAGCTGAGTACAAAAGTAGTGAATTTCTCCTTTATACATGTCTTCATTTTTACATGAAGAACAGATGAAAATCTATAGGCTTGGAGCCAAAGAACAGGCTGGGATTTGGGCAACCAGTTTAGGTAATTAATGTGTGAGTATATGAATTGATGAAGCCCACATAAAGTGATTCAGTGGCTCTAAAAGAAATGATGCTTTGAATAGACTTGGTGAGCTCTGTTATTTTTATTTAACTCTAATACTGATGTAGGTGTGTAGGAAAGAGGAAAAAAGTGATTATAAACTGCTTGCTGATGGCTCACTGTCACTGCCTTAGCTTTCATTTTACTGATTCTTGTGCTGAAAAATACAGAAAATTAGGGTTTATCACATTCATGAGCTCTTCATACCTTGGCCAGTGATAAGAGTGCTCCAAACCCTGTCCAGCTTGGCCTTGGACTCTTCCAGGGATGGGGCAGCCACAGCTTCTCTGGGCACCCTGTGCCAGGGCCTGGCCACCCTCAAAGGGAGGGATTTCTTCCCAATATTTAATCTAAACGTGCCCTCTCTCAGTTTAAGGCCATTATCCCAGTATTTTCTTACTCCAGAAGGACTTTTTCAGAAGGAGAGCAAAGAGGGCTCTTCACCAAAGCCAAGCTGGGAAGTCAGTCTGGTGGTGGCTTGGAAGCCATGAGTTTTTTTTCTGTGAAAACACTTCCCTATTCCACTTGGAACAGGACCTCCACCACCCAACCCCACTCCAGCCATCACCATTTTGGCATATAAGTGAAAATAAAGAGAACAAAAGGCCCTGAGCCGTGGGAAGTGTGCAGGAGGCAGCCAGTGGGAAGCGCTGTCCCTGCTGCAGGAACAGGATGGAGCTGTGGAATTGCTGAATTCACCAATTCCCATCAAGGAGTCTCCTTCCTTTGGGAGCTGAAAGGAGCCTGGATCCCTTGTGCTGTCTTAGTGCTCCCAGACAGGCAGATAATGATGTTAGAAATGATTTCCTGCCCTGCAGTACATGGTATGGGAGGTTTATAGGGATCAAAACACACCCTGGGCTGGAAAATCCTCCCTGTTGCTGTGGCTGTTCCCTGTCTGCTGCTGGCAGTGGGACATTGGTGGTGTGTGAGGGGGTTTGCCTTGCTCAAACCACAGGGTGGGCACTGCAGTGCAATTAATTAACTCCCATCGTTAGGCCAGTTTGTTAGAGAGAAAAAAACACATAACAACAACAACAAGAGCAATAATAGAAGAAGAAGGAGAAGAAGAACAAGAAGCAGCAGCAGCAGCAGCAGCAGCAGCAGAAGAAGAAGAAGAAGAAGAAGAAGAAGAAGAAGAAGAAGAAGAAGAAGAAGAAGAAGAAGAAGAAGAAGAAGAAGAAGAAGAAGAAGATGATGAAGGAGGAGGAGGAGGAGGAGGAAAAGGAGAAGGAGAAGGAGGAGGAAAAGGAGAAGGAGAAGAAGAAGAAGAGAAGGAGAATGAGAAGGAGAAGGAGAAGGAGAAGGAGAAGGAGAAGGAGAAGGAGAAGGAGAAGGAGAAGGAGAAGGAGAAGGAGAAGGAGAAGGAGAAGGAGAACTGATATTTGCATTGCTGCATTGAATGAAGAACTCCCAGTCCTTTTCGTGAGAGGTCTTTGCCACACTGTAAAGGTGTAATAGCAAATTTTACTTTCCACTCCTAATATTCCAGACCTGGTTTCCTTCCCAGTTGCCTTTATTCCTGAAATTTATTCCTTTGCCACCCTGTAAAGGTGTAACAGCAGATTTCACATCCCACTTCTAACATCCCAGACCAGGTTTCCTCCCCAGTTGCCTTTATTCCTGAAATTAAGTGCTTTCCTCCCAAGGATTTCCCATTTATTAACCTCCTATCTGCAACTTCAGGATAAGTGATAAAATTCACTCCTTAGGAAGTACAATCTCCCGTCTGGGGAGATTCAACTCTTCTGAATTCTGAGTATTGCAAATCCAGCACAATAACCAGCAAGGAGAACAAGCAGGAGCAAAGTTGTGCCTGACCCGCGGCCCTGCAGGCAGTGCCACCCCTGCTGGGTGCAGCCCCTGGTGATGGACCCGCCGATAGTGCCACCCTCGCCCTTTCATGTCTCCAAAACCTCCTTTAATTTGTTTGTTTTTGCTGTCAAATGACTTCGCTCAGCCCCCCGTGCGGGACACATAGGGCGCGATCGCCTTTCCCTGGGTGAGCAGGCAGGTGGAACTCGACACCTGAATGACAGAGAAAGGAGCCCTTTGCCTGCTGGAGGGGCCGGGTTACACAGGGATGGAATTTTGGGGGTGTCCTGTGCACAGTCCATGGTCCAGCTCCAGGCTGGGCACTGCCTGCCCCCATCCTCGGGGTTCTGCTTCCTTGGAGGCACCTGGAGCATCACCTGCCCTGGGTGACACCGGGCTCCTCGCTGGGAACTCGGTCATGGAATCACAGAGGGCTTTTCATGGATGTCTGATGTGCTCAGGTCTCTTGGTGCAGCCTGAAATGAAGAATGGAGCAGTTCTCCCCCACTCCAAACGGGATGTGGCTCTGTTCTCACCCACCACTGCACACAGGGTCCTCTGAGCCACGGGGACACCAGTGACCTGTGCAGAGAGCATTCATCACTGAAGTATTTGCATTATTAATTGCTTTTCACTATAATTAAGCAGCTGACAATGCTATCAGAGTGGGACTGAGAGGAGGAGGCAGTTGGGAAATCATTTGGAGGATCTTGGTTGTAACATGTGGTGCCAGGTCGGAGTTAACCATCACTGCCCTGTTGCCACCATCAAACCAAAGTTTCACCTTCACAACCAAACTTTCTGTCTCAGCAACACCTTCAAAATAATTTATGGCTCAAATCTCTGGCAGGTGTTGTTAGAGGCCTCGATTTTAACATCAGCATGGACTTGACTACACAAGGGAAGCCCCTCCACCTGTACTGAACATGGGATGGTTTCTCCTCTCGAGGAGAGCTCAACCCTTTGGGATGCCCAGTGCAAATCCTTGGTTTGCCATGGTGTGGGTGTGAGCAGAGTTCTGCTGAGCCTTGGCTTTGGAGGGCTTTGCTGGGTGGTTCCTGTGGCTCTGGCTGCTGGGTGCTGCTGAGTGGTCCCTGGGCACAGAGGGGCGATGCTGCCAGCTGCAGTCACCACCCCGTGGCACCTTGCAGCCTGATGCTCTGCTTTGCTTTGTTTGCCCAATCTCTCCTCACCCTGCAGGCATTTATTCCTTGCCCCAGAGCCACCATCACTGCTTTAGTGAGCATTTCCTTGGGCAGCAGCTCCATGGCTTTCAGTGCCTGAGTCAGTGTGAGTGCTCTGCCCCAGCGAGGCATGGCTGTGATTTTAGGAGCCATTGGCAGTGGCAAACCCCTTTTTAAACCCCCAAACCTGAGCAGCCTCACCTCAGAAAGTGCTACTTCCAGGAACTTTGGCACATGGTGACTTCTCCTGACAAAGACCTGGATGATTTGACAGGACAAGGAGGAGTAGCTCGAGATCTGAAGTTTGAAATACCTCAAAATTATTGTAACTGGATGTGTTGAAGAATGGGGAGGAATCCCCATATTTGAAATACCTTTTTGAAAACCAAATCCACCAATCAGATTCTGAGGACTAAGAAAACCAATCCCAGGTTTAAGTCAGGACATTAGCAAAGGAAACAAGTGGGTTCTCTCTGTGGGTTCTGCTGCAGGGATTAACAGGCACACACTGGCCTGGGTGATGAAGTCCTTGCTCCACTTGTGCTTGGAAAAAGCTCCAAGCTACCTGTAGATGTCCAGCTGGGCAGCTGACAGCTGAAATCTGAGCCAAAAGCAGGGAGCAGCAATATTTTGAGGGTATTTAATTAAAACAGTAGTCTCTCAGTGGAGGAAAAACTGCCACAGTTGCCTTTAGCAACTTTCTCTTTAAGTGGCTCATGAGATTTTAGTTTTGGAATTAAACTTCTTTTTCAATATGTCTCAACTTCTGGGCTGATTTTGCAATTGCTCTTCTGGTTTTAATGATCTTTGTTTGGTAAGACAGAATTTCAGTTGCTACCTAAACATCTCAGAAGAAATTTAAACAGAAGAATTAAATGTGAGAGTTTGAAAATGTTCAAGGGAAAACCTTCAGTGCCTGCCCAGAGCCAAATTTAATAAGCAGGTACTTTCTAGTAAAGGAATTTTTGGTGGCTCCCACAATCCTTCTGATTACACCATGATTCTACCTAATGAAGTTCCCACCTGCTCATGATTTTTCAGTCAGGTGGATCTGCTCCTGCACTCATCCATCTGCATTAGGAGCTTTTCCAGTTTCCATAGTAACTGGGCAATTTAACATATCTGGCCTTACAGTATCTTACAGTGAAATACTCTGTCCATTTTATAAATGTGCAGCCAGAGGTGCAGGGAACAAAGTGATTTGCCCGGGGTTACAGAGTTCATCTGCAGCTGAATGGGGTAAGAACATTGCTTTTTCCAGAGTTCCAGGGAAATGCCTGAGCTGCCAGGCTGTCCTTTCCCAGGGAGGCGTTTGCTGGATCAGATCAGCTGAAGGTTGTGTCCCAAGTGTTCCTTTTCTCAGCCTTGGAAAAAGAGACTTTCAGAAATGAAGAGGTTGGGGTTGGAGCGGTGCAGAGCAGGGTGAGTAATGAAACAAGAAATCAAAACTTGCAAGTAATGTATTCAGCAGAAATGCCAGCCACATTCTTGGGATAAATAACTCCTGATGAATAATTCAAGTGGCGTCATCACTACAGGGCACAGGAGCAGTATTGGTTTCTAATTATTTGGCCTTTTCCTTCGTAAAAGTTCAACCCACATTCAGAGCCTGGCGTGTTCCAGCTCAGGATCTGGGTTTTGCTTGTGGCTTGGCCAGAGATGGCCCAGGGTCAGCTTTGGACCTGTGCTGAGCACCCTCACTTCTCTGTGAAACCTAAAGAAACTCCAGGAATTTGGGCTCTTGCAGGGTACAAGTCAAAGCCACCCTTCAAACAAACAAAAAAAAGCATCTGGATACTCAAAACTTTGTGAAAATAGGAAAACTTTGAAAGCTGTTGAGGAATCCTGGATTAACACAGCACACACGGAGCAGGGAAAAGGCTGGTGGCCTTTGGAACAACTTCTCACATTAATTTTCTTCCAATGCTGACAGCTTTGATTTATTACCTTTAGGCTGGTTAGAAAACACCCAGACATGAGTGAAGCCAGGAGTTATGGAAAGAAAAGGAAAATATGGTAAACACAGTGATGGATAGCACTGGTAGACAGACAAACCCTGCCCTGCTCTCCTGCTGCACCCAAATATTGGCTCCCAGTAAGGATGGGTGTCCAGTCCTGGCAGTGCTGCCTGGAATTGCTCCCAGCAGACCAACCAGAGAGGAAGCTTCTCTTGGGATTTGCTGCTTTCTCATCTGTCACTTAAATTTTGGTGGTGATTTCTGCATCAAAGTGGGTGTTTGAAGTTGAACTGATCACTGGGAAGTCTGGGCTGGGGAAAGTTGCTTGCAAGTGCTCCTTCCTCAGAAATCAAAACAACGTTATTATTTCCCAACAGAAATTGGTTAATATGAGTTAAAGAGATTTTTTTGGTGACCAAAATTGTTTGCTGAGGATCCCTGGCTGCTCAGGTCTCTCACAGCCCTTTGCTGTATCAAATTCCTGTTTACAAAAGAAGAGCTGCTCCTGCAAACCAAAGGGAATGAAATAACTGAGGAGCACAAATTGTCTTTAATGTCACGAATGGCCTTAAATAATCAGAAAGCACAGTGTAGACACCTTCAGAGCAAGCAGACAACCTGCCTGATGCCCAGAATTGTTGGGATGTACAAACAGCCAGCAGTTCTCTGGTTGTGGAGAAGAGTGAAAAGTGCGGTGAAACTTCCAGACTTTCCACCACGGTTTTATATTCTCGTGTCATTACAGCTCTTCCTCCAGACTGAACCCTTGGCACGGTGTCCCCGAAATGTTTCTCATTAGCAAACTTTTCATAACCTCCAAAACTGCCACAAGTGCAGGAGAAATGTCCCGGGATGCCAGCTGGAGCTGGCGCTTGGCGTGGGGCTGGGGGGCCGCGTTTGGAGGATGTTCCGGAGCAGCTCGCAGGGCATGAGACTGGGCCTTGACCTGAGCCCCTGGCCCTGCTCCAGAGGATCCTGCACACTCCCTGGGAATGTTCCCACTTGGTGCTCTCAGAGGCAGCTTTGAACAGTTTGCTGGCAAACCCCAGTCCTGCAGCCCCTGGGGTGTGGTTGGAGCTGGTGGCACTGGGCTGTGAGAAGGGACACTGGGATTCCAGAGAGCTCAGGGTCTATTTAATGCTGAATTAACAGCTTGCCAAGGGGGAGAGAGCCCTGCTTCCCCTGTTTCGTCATCACACAGCCCCCAAACTCCCAGGAACTCTGATTTCTCTTACTTGCAGAGCCCTGGAGCCATGGGTGTGACAGGGAGTGGCTCACAGCTGGATGCAGATGTTGGGGACCAGCTGTGGACCAGATCTTTGCACCACTTCTTCACCCCAGAGGGCTCCTTGCAGGGTGGTATAAAGTGTTGCTTTCCTTCAGTTTTCCTATCAAATGTCAGTTCTTGTGCTGGGAGGGACCGGGTGGAGCCTGGAATTGCTGGTTGAAGGTGCAGGAGGTGATGTGGGAGGCGGTTCCAGGGCTTTAGGGGAGGTCACTGCAGCACCACAGAGCTGCAGAGTCATTTCACCAGGCCTCAGCTTTTCCATTTCCCAGAAAAGGTTAATTTGGGGATGAGTTCTTTGAGCTCAGGTTAGTGAAATAATTTAAGCATTCAGCACGTTCAGACAATTAGAAAATATAAGTATTTCCTGGACTCCTCTTCCCTTTCAAACAATCAAGACTATTACCTTAAATATATAAATTTTCCACCAAGACTTTTGCTTAGGCACACTTTACATCTCTTCCTATGTATAGACCCTGTCTGCTTTTCTCCAGCATGGAAAATAACCTGTGAGCTCTGAATCGTTCTCAGATGCTGAATTCCAAATCATTGAATTAAATTTGAATCCCAGTGGGTTCTGCACCTTCCCACTTGTTCATCACTCGCAGGGTTTATTACATTCTAGATGATACTATTAAATCCAGCCACCCCCAGAGATACTGGCTGGGCTTTGTGAGTCTAAAGAGGAGACCATGGAAGAGTCCCCAGAGCTGCTCTGATTTAGCAATGCAATAATTTAAGTTTCCTTTTAAACAACAGTGCTCGTAACTTTATATTTTATAATTTGCTTGCAAATTTCAGTTCCCTTCCTCCACATCTTTTAGGAGTTATAAAGTAAATATATCCCCCCCCCCAGTTTAGATACTTAAAAAAAAAAAAATTCATTTAGCAACCATTGATTTTGCTCCTTTTCCCAGTGCTTTTGTTCCTGCCACAATTAATGGGGTTTTTTGGAGGGTCTGTCTGGGGGCACTCGTGGGAGTGGGTCCTGCTCCCTCCAAGGAGCTTTGCTGCTCCAAGGGGCTTGGAGCAGGATGAGGAGTCTTGTACTTCGTAGGGACTCTTCTAAGACATCACTTTTAACAGCAGACACTAAACCAGGGAGCTTTAAACCATTTCTATTTCATGCAAGGAAAATTCAAAAGGGAGATTTGGGCCATGTGGCGCCCATAAAAATGAAGACAAAACGTTTCAAAATTATATGAGATCTGCAGATAGGGTTGGGTTTTTTTAGTGTTTCAAAAGTGTTGAATATTAAAAAAAAAAACCCTCAACAGGAGTTTAAATAAACACAGGCAAGTGAGTCAGTAAGAAGATATAAAATCATCAGGAAAGGCTGAGTTTGTTTTAATACAGGGATTACTGTAAACACTCACAGTGCATGGTAACAATTTGTAGCCCATGTGTTTTGAAATATCATAACTGGTGTCAATAAACACATTAAAATTCTACTTCAAAGAGCTCTGTGGATGTTTGGAGTGTCACGAAGACATTGCAAAATGGGGATTTGGGATGGAAACAAGTATGGGAGCAATCAAACAGCTCCTATGTGCAGAAAGGGATCTTGTCAGGCTGTTAGAGCTAAGCATCTGTGAGGGTGATTATTGCTTCTTACGGCTCAGAGCTGCTCCCAGCCCCTGATTTCTTTCACACTGTCTCCCTCCCCTCCCACCCTGACCTGCTGGTTTGTCTCTCCCACCTGCTCTGTCTCGCTTTCCAGGCAGAATCCTTTGGAGCAGGGTTTGTTTCTCCAGGCAGGGAGAGGCAGCTGATGCCCAGGCACTGTCTCACCAGGGATCATAAATTTGGGTTTTATCTGCCCCAGGGTGAGTCGTGGCACGGCCTGGGGGTTGTCCCCATGTGCTGCCTGGGGCACAGAGCTCATCCACCTTTGGGATGTTGTGGGAATTATGTTATTCCTGCATTTCCAAAGTGCCTCTCATCTCCGAGTTCCTGTGCCACCCCAAGCAGTGGGTGGCACCTGGTCAAGGCATTATGGAATCATGGAATGTCTTGAGTTGGGAGGGACCCACAGGATCATCCAGTCCAGCTCCTGGCCCTGACAGACACCCAACAATCCCACCCTGGGCATCCCTGGGAGCGCTGTCCAAAGGCTCCTGGAGCTCTGGCAGCCTCGGGCCCGGGACCATTCCCTGGGGAGCCTGGGCAGTGCCCAGCACCCTCTGGGGGATGAACATTTCCCTGATAACCAACCTGACCCTGCTCTGGCACAGCTCCAGCCATTCCCTGGGTCCTGTCCCAGCTCACAGGGAGCAGGATCAGAGCTGCCCTCAGGAGGAAAATGTAGAGGAGCCCGTGGCTCCCGTGGGATGGATTTGCTTCTCTCAGCCCTGTTCCTCTGATGTCTCTCCACAGCTTTCAGGAAATGACCCATCTTTCCACTCCTGAATGAGATTCTGTCACATCAGCACGAGCCAGAGCACCAGGTGAGCACGGGGTGGGTTTGATGTCTCAGATTGTCTCATCTACAAATTCAATTTACTGTACTTGAGCTAAACACAAACAGCCATTTCCCTTATTGCAAACCCCACCGTGCCCAAATGAATTCACACATGTCCTTTTTAAGGTGACAGAACCAATCTGAGGGAACAGATGAGCATTCCCTTGTCCAGGTTTAATCATCCCAGTCAATATTCCCATGTTTTAATGCTGACCCTCGTGTTGACACCGGAGTGCTCCATGTGCAGAGCAGGCAGGATTAAATGGGGCTTCTTGGGGGGTGTTTGGAACAACCTCTGCAACGCTGAGGGCACCTGTTGGCATTAATAGAGCAGCGTGTGGAAACCCAGGATGGATGTACACAAATATGGAGGGGATTGCTGACACTTCACACATGTTGGAGTCGAAGCAGAATGGAAATAACAGCCCCAGAGATGATTCCTTGCTCCATGTTTCAGGAATTTACCTGAGGTATAAACATCTCTGTACACAGGCAGCATTTGCTTGCATTAAAATGGCTGTTTAATCCATAATTTTGTTTGGAATCTGCCCCTGATTCATCAGCACCTTCCTGTAGAAGCTGTAGCACCTTTGCCATGCGAGCTGCAGGAAAGGGTAATTAAATTTAATAGAAGCCACCCTTGCTTTGAAGCTGCCCTGGTTTTAGAGGCACAAGGAGAAGCAATTAAACTCTAGCAGCCATGGATTCAAACTGAAGGTATAGAGCCATTTATTTATTTTTTTAAAAGGAAATTTCCTCTGTAAATGTATTTGAACTATCAGATTGGATTGGATTTAAAGCTATAGAATTTCCTTCTCTGGGAAATCTTCTCTTGAAGCAAAATGAAATTATTTCATTTTCATGATTGTACCAGAAATTAGCCTTTAAATGAAGTAACAAGGAAAGGGAAAAATATCCCAGAATGCCATAATCAGTGCCAAAGAAGGTTCTAACTATTTCAAAACAACTTTTAGGAGTTTCCCATAAAATTGGAAAAGGTCTGATTCCAGTGCAGGCTTTATTCAGAAAAGCAAACTGCTAACTCAGTTAGTATTCAGAAGGAGAAAAATTTGTCTTAAACTTCACCAACTCTTGGAAATATTTGTGGAGTCTCAGCTAAGCCAGAGGCACATGTGAAAAATCTCCTTGTTTTTCATCTCTCTCCCTCTCCATGGAGTTCCCAGGTGTGCACACCTTGCAGGGATGCAGGACCTCCTGCCTTGGAGTCCTTTGGGGAGCAGCACCTTCTCCACTGGGAGATCCTTCCCTCTGAGGCCTCTGGAATACCTGGGGTTTGTGTTCTGGACATTATTTTCAACCTCATTAAAAACATTTCCTTTTGAAACCCAGCAAAACCCCAAACAGAGTCCAAATATAAATCAATGCAAATGCAATTACTGCAACCCCCCCCCTCCTCTGTGCCTCGGGGTCTGGAAAAATCCATTGATTCTCTGCTGCAATTTATCTGGGAAGTCGGAACACCCCGGTTCACTTCCAAGTACGAGCCCTGAATCAAAGGCTCTGCACTGCCCTGATCCCTGGAGGAGGCAGCGCTGCTGCTGCAGGGACTGGGAGCAGAGAACTGGGAGTTTGGGGGACTGGGAGCACAGAGAACTGGGAATTTGGGGGACTGGGAGCACAGAGAACTGGGAGTTTGGAGGACTGGGAGCACAGAGAAATGGGAGTTTGGGGGACTGGGAGCACAGAGAACTGGGAGTTTGGGGGACTGGGAGCACAGAGAACTGGGAGTTTGGGGGACTGGGAGCACAGAGAAATGGGAGTTTGGGGGACTGGGAGCACAGAGAACTGGGAGTTTGGGGGACTGGGAGCACAGAGAACTGGGAGTTAGGGGGACTGGGAGCACAGAGAAATGGGAGTTTCGGGGACTGGGAGCTTGGAGGAATGGGAGTTTCGGGGACTGGGAGCTTGGAGGAATGGGAGTTTGGGGGACTGGGAGCATGGGCAAATGGGATTTTGAAGGATGGGTCACAGAAAACTGGGAGCTTGAGGGACTGGGATCTTGTAGGACTGAGATCACAAAGGACTGGGAGCAAAGGGGACTGGGATCTTGGAGGACTGGGGTTTGGGAGGACTGGCATCACAAAGGGCTGGGATCACAGAAGACTGGGAGCAAAGTGGACTGGGATCTGGGAGGACTGGGAGCTCAGTGGGGTGCTGCCTATTTGCAGTTGGAGGATCTGGAAGGTTCTGACTTTGCTCTGCACCAGGAGCCACCGTGGGCCAGCACCGTTCCCACCCGGGGTGTCCGGCTCTGCGGGGTCAGCAATCTGCCCTGTGAGCTTGGACATTGGCTCTGGACAGGGTAAGGAGTGTTGGTCTCTCTCTTTGGTTATTTCTGCTGTTCTGGGATGCTCCAAATGCAAATTTGCCCTGTTTGGAGTGAGTCATCAGGATGGCTGGACTGGAGAAGGAACCCAGACACAAAAAGACATTTTGTCTTTTGCTTTCCCAGTGGAAATTGAGGCAGTTGCATCCTGGGCAGGCATGGAGAAGGTTTGAAGGTACCTGCATGGACAAGGAAGCTGAGTGGGAGGCCAGCACTGCTGACAGGGACACGCCAATCCTCTGTGCCACAAAGAACAAATGGCTGAGATGAAGTTTGAAGGTCCTGGGCCACCACACCGTCCCTGCCAAGGCCATCACCTGCCAGGTGGCACTGCCAGCTTGGACTTCAGTCAGAGATCTCACCAAACACCTGGTGAGTGCCCAAATACTGACACTGGGTAAGCGCAGCAGAGGGAAATTGTCAGGGATATGCAGCAGAAGCTGTGCTGTGTTGCTTCAGATCCCAGCCAAAATACTCAGGAAAAGCCAGAAAAACAGAGTTGTGAGGACATTCTCGCTGATGGATGGGCTGTCAAGGCAGGAGAGCAGCTATTGCAGGCTCCCAAAGCACCCACAGAGGCAGCAATCCCAGAGCCAGGGGTTGGGAGGGTGGTCCTGCAGAGCATCACCGAATATTGTGAGTGCATCCAGCCCAACATCCTGAGGAATGTGCTCCTCTTGGGCAGGTTCACTCCTCTCCAAGTTTTCAGAGAGGCTTCTGAAGGAGCTCCAGGCAGGAGTTCCCAACACAACTCACGTCCAGGTTGTTTCACCCCGAGGTTGGATGTGCTCCATGTGGGTTGGTGCTTCCATGCTTGGCAGCTTCGGAGCATTTAGGAATATGGGAACTACCAGGGGAGACCATAATGAGGTTGGACCAACAGTGCTCCAGAGAAAAATGCTTTTGAAAATTTCAGTAGGACCATCCAGGATTTTTTTTTTTTTAAGTGCCAATCTGAACAGCTGGAGAGCAGTTAATAAATCAGTACCAAAATAATTGATTTATAGTAAGTGATTTTATAGCTTACTAAAGAAAGGTCCCCTGTGCATTGGGCTGAAGAAAGAGGCCTTGTTTGGAGCATTATTGCCATCCAAGATGTTGGGTTTAATTCTAGAAATGTGTTGATCCCTGCTAGAACTGCAAACAGTTTGTCAGACTTTTAAACTCTTGAGAAGGAGCCCCTTCCACCCCGTGCCCGCGGGGACTGGCTCCGTGCCACTCCCTGTAAACTGCCAGAGACTGCACAGAGACCTCTGAGGGGGAACCAGGGGGCTCAGGGGGGCTGCTGACCCCTCACCACGGCCCTGGAGCTCTCCTGGAGGAGCTCAGAGGGCACTGGACTTCCAGGGTTGTTTCTGCTCACAAAATGGGGTTGTTAAAGCAGAGCCGTCACACCTGGAACATCTCTGTGCTGTTGGCAGCCTTCCCGTGGGGTTGGCTGTGCCACATCCCATCAAACATTGCCTCTGTTTGTCCATCTCTGGAGTTTCACCAGTATTCCAGCATAAGAGCCCAGTGAGGCTAAATTTAGATAATATAATGCTCATTATAATTAGTAAATTAGAGAGCACAAGGTGGAAGGTGTCTGACTTGGGTTTATTCTCAGAGGACTCCTGAAGAAATATTTTGATGTCAGACATCTGAGGGATCAGTCCCAAAATGGCATCAATCCTCTTTGGGAAAAGCTGGATATACTGCAGAAAGTGTTATTCCTCTGCCTTATCATCAAACACTGGGGAAAGTGATGATCCTGCAAACTTCTGCTGGAATTACCAAACAAATCAATGTTTGTAAATAATTCCACTGGTGTAAATACCCTGGCTAAGTGATTGAATGGCCAAAGTGAACTACAGAATTCTAGCAAATGTGTGGATTTTCAACAATTGCAGTCGAATTCAGTTAAATAACTTGAAAGTTTTGTGTTTGCAGAGCTCTTTATCCACACCTGCCCAGTCTGTGCACTGCTTCCAGTCAGGCATGGAAAAATCCCATCTGAGTGGGGGGAAACTGCTTTGCCCTGTAATTTTTCAGTTGTTCGGAAGCGATTGGGGAAAACCCCCGAAGATACAGCCGAGAACTCTGTGAATCTGTTCAGGATTAACACGGGAGGAGCTGAGATCTGCCTGGCTGATCATCCCTGCGGGCTCTGGCTCCGGAGATGAATCTCCAAACTCATGGATGCCCTCTGCTGCCTTGGGACCGAGCAGTCACCTGTCACCTCCTCCTGTAAGGAGCCCAGGGCTCTTTTCCTTCCCTCCAGGACATTTCCAGGAGCTCTGAAGGAGGCACAGCCACCCCTGGGCTCGGCCAACCTGGGCAGGGCAAGGGGGAAAATAAACTGGGCTGGAAGGAGGCGGGCAGGGGAGTGGGGGGCGATTTGGGAGCAACTCCACAACTCCCACCAAACCTCATTTTCTCCATGATCAAGCAAATTTGATCATTTTCTTCATGAGAAAGCAAAAAGCTGGAGAAAAGCACGAGGCTTTCCTGCTTCACAAGGTTGAGATCTTTATTTTTCCATCAAGTTAATGTGAGTACTCAGGGCGCTGTGGAGCTGTTATGAAATCAGGATCAGCAATCTTGGATCTGTCCTCCAGTCTGGGGTGTTACCTTTTAGCAGCCCACTGGAACAGGGTAAACAAATGAGGTAGAGCTGGGGACACTTTAAATATTTCCCAGCTCACTGAATTTCATGTGAGGAAGGACTCGCAGTGGCTGAAGTGTTTAAACTCCTGCTCCAATAATCTAAGGCAAATAAAATTTAAAAAAAGGCACAAAACTTATCTGATGCAAAATAAAAATGAAAAAAAACCAAAAAAACTTATGCTGGAAAGCAGAGGGAACCTGGGTGAGCAGAATGGGGCAACTCAAGGGTCCTGTGAGGATGGAGAGGAGGGAAGGGAGGAGCAGGAGAGCTCTGCAGACCCAGTGCAGACACAAACTCTGCTCACAGAGTGACACCAAACAAAGCCCTGTGACTGCTTTTAATGAGATTTCACCCTCCCAGAGCAAGATATTGCCTGATGTCATCCCAGATGGATCCATTGATACCAAACTCGTATCAAGGGGCTCGGATCAGCTCCTCCCAGCTGAAAATCCTTCAACAACCCATCATTACTGGTCTGCAGCACCCCCAGTACTGGTCTGGCCTGGCTGCTTCCATTCACCTCTCAGGCACGACTTTGCTCAAGGACACAGCACGAGATAGCAGAAGCTGGCACATGTTCCATGACTCCAGACTTGTTTCAGCCTGGTCACCTTGGGTTGCCATGGCTGCACAGGGCACTGGAAATTCATTGCTTTGCTTTTATTTCAGTTGTGCTTTGAAGGGTCTGAGGTTTCCCTCAGTTGTTCCCATAGGGAAGGAGTTGCAGGAATTCTTCCTCTGATGTATTTCCACCTATGCTGTGGATATATGTAGGATTTAAATTGTAAATTTTCCAGGGAGGGTGTGGAGTTCCTCTCTGAAGAGATTCCAAACCCACCTGGATGCATTTCTGTGTCACCTGCTCCAGGTGACCCTGCCTTGGCAGGGGGTTGGACTGGATGTTCTCCAGAGATCCCTTTCAACCCCAACTATCCTGGAATTCTGTAAACTCCTGGGATCTTTCTGGTCTCAGGAAAGCAGAACCAGTCTGGTGAGCAGAGGACTGGTTGCAGGGATTAAGGAGTGGAAGCCAAATGCCATCACTCCAAATTTCCTCTCTTCCTTCTTCTCCCCCAGCTTTCTATGCTGACCATGATGCCATGAGGTCTGGAATATCCCTTGGGTCAGTTGGGGTCACCTGTCCTGGCTGTGCCCCCTCCCACCTCCTTGTGCATCCCACTCACTGGTGGGGTGAGGAGCAAAGGAGGCCTTGGCTCAGCAATAATGGAAACATCCCTGTGTTATCAGCCCTCTTTCCAACACAAATCCCAAACAGCCCCACACCAGCTACCAGGAAGAAAATTAACTTCATCCCAACAAAATCTGGTAATTTTCCCCCTCCCTCCCCAAGCCTCATTTAAGTTTCAATCCAGCAGCAGCTCTTTATTTTCTTTTAAATGTCAAACAATTCATCATTTTGCCCTTTGCCCATTCCCTGTGAATTTAAAGGTTTTGTTGGAACTCTGTAATGTCAGCCCAGGACAATGCACACTGATTACCCCAAACAATGTGGTTCTTGTCACCCTGCCCATTTTTGGCTGCAGGCTCTGGAGGGCTGCACAAGAGCTCTGCCTTTGTCCCTTTCCTCCCTGTTATCACGCTCACAATGAAAACCCTGGGTTCAAATAAATCTGGACAATTCTTACCTTTATTATTCCAGTCTCCTGCCCCTCATCCAAGCTGAAAAGTGCCCTAGTACTGCCTTGCAGGGTTTGAGGAGGATGGTGATGGACAGCTTGTCCCAAAATCAGCTGGATACAGATGCCAAGGGTGCCTCCTATGAAGGGGAACAGAGGAAAGGTGGGAAAGGAGCACCTTTGTTTCCTGAGTGATGCTCAGGGCACAGCACAGAGAGCTCGGAACAGGCCCAGCAGGGAGGTTCAGGTCTGAGTTATCTGGATAGATTGGGTGTTTCTTCCCCATCCATAGCCAGAATGAAGGGATTCCAGGCAGCCTGGCCCTGGCAAATCCAGGAGCTGCTTGGGGGTCAAAGCTGCTTTGAAATGCAGCAGTAGCTGTCCCAAAGACCAGGAATGCCTGAGGATCATCAAATCCTGGAACAGTTTGGGCTGGAAGGGCTCTCTAAAGCCCATCTGATCCCTGTAATGAGCAGGGATATCTTCAGCCACAGAAGATTGCTCAGAACCAGGTCCAACCTGCTCTTGAATGTTCCCAGGGGTGGGGCAGGAGGAGGGATGAGGCTGCAGTGGACAGACTGTGCAGGGGTGTCCTGCAGAGCTGGGTGTGGAAAAGCCTCTGGGACATCTGGAAGTGGCCAGGAAGGGTAAGGGACAGGTGAACACCAACCCTGCACTGAGCCTGAGCAGCTCCTTCCCGTTTTACTGAGCAATGTGCAGGTCCAGCTCCATCTCTCCCACTTTGGAAACATCCAGGTGGGTCCCTGAGTGTGAGGGGGTTGAGGTGAAGGAGGTAAGAAGATTCCAGAGCTTTTCCAGGTGGAGGTGTCTCTCCATGGAGCAGGCTGTAGCTCCTCTGGGTGAGAGAGGCTCTGCAGTCGTTACACCCAGACCCACACGTGCACCCACACGCACACACACACTGATTTTATTAAGCCATTCCATGCAAGGATTTTATGTATGTATATTTTTTTTTTATTTGGAAAACTTCAGAGTGCTGTTTTTTCACACACAGTAAAGTTAGTTTTGCTGAGATTCATTAGTCCCCTTTCCCCCTGTGTGTAAATGGATCTCTCTCAGTTATGCAATGCAAGGGTACACAACCATGAAAAGTGCAGAGCCAGCCAAAAAAAGCATTGTTCTGAACTCGGACGTGTAAAATATTCATATTCAATAATAAAAAATAAAAAACCCCAGCCCTTAATAAAAAATTCACGGCGTAAAATGTGCATTGTCGTTCCGTCCCCAGGGCTGCAGCCGCTTCCAGCCCAGCACGTTACAGGGGTTTTCACTGCCTTGTTTTACTCCATCAATTCCAAACCAATTCACTCGCAGACATCCCAGTATTAGGTGCCTAAATTGACTCTGATTTCTCGGAGGGCACTGGATCCATGACTGCAGGAACAGCTGGCAGGAGCTCCAAGCACCCAGCTCTGTGTGTGGCAGGGCTTGGTGACACATCTGGACACTCACACTGGCCATGGACACAGCTCCAAATGCCAAGAAAGCTCTTTCAGCACAGTTGGGATCCCCTCGTTACCCTTCTGCCTTAATGAGCAAATTCCCAGGGGCTCAGCAGCTCCCCAGGGAGGAAGGAGCACATTGGGAACACCCTGAGATGTCTCCATCCCTCTTGCCCTGCAGAGCCTCCCGTGGAGCTCTGCACACAGGGAAGGAGGAAGGGGGTGATGCTGCCACTGCTTTGCCAGAGGGAGGCAGGGACAGGTGGAAAGAAGCACCTGGCTAAAGGTACCAGCAGAGCCAGGGTTATTCTCCAAAATTCCCTCCCCTTCTGCTCTCTGTGACCAGGAACAGGGCCCAGGGAATGGCTGGAGCTGTGTCAGGGGAGGTTTAGGTTGGGTATCAGGAAAGGTTCTTCCCCCAGAGGGTGCTGGGCACTGCTCAGGCTCCCCAGGGAATGGGCACAGCCCCAAGGCTGCCAGAGCTCCAGGGGCTTTGGACAATTCTCCCAGGGATGCACAGGGTGGGATTGTTGGGGTGTCTGTGCAGGGCCTGGGGTTGGACTGGATGATCCCTTCCAATCCAGGATATTCCATGATTCTATGATTTAATTCAGATTTCTCTTCATCCCCACCTAGTGCTGGAGCTGCAGGGCCAAACTGCCTCAGGGTGTGTGGCCCAGGGGGTGACACAGAAGGACAGGACAGAGGAGACTGAGCAGGGAGCTGGGACTGGAACTAAACCACCAATCCCTGCTCAACAGGTGCCCTGAGTGCTCTTGTGTAATTAAAAGTCACTAAGCTGGACCTGAGAGCCCAGCACTGCAGGAGAATATTAAAGTGATATTATGAATGTTGCTAAAGGAAAGACAACTCAGGAACAAGAGGAAGGGCTCTGGCACTTATATTTTATGAAGATATATGGGAGAAAAGAATGAGAAACTCCAAAAAATCAATGCCTGAGATGTTTCTTTTATCTAAAGTACAACCAGTTCAGTATTTTACATAGAACAAGTCCCAAAGAGCATAAATCAGGGGATGTAAGAGATGTTTTAAAAAGGCCTCCAAATAAAATTTCTTTACCTCCCACATTCTCAGGCCAAATATTTTAAATAGAAAAGCATATGGGACAAAGAGCATGGATATTATCCATGTCTTTAAGGACCATTCCCAGCAAGGTGATTTGTTCTGTGTCCACAGTCTGATATTTATGCACAAGGGAAAGGAAGAAGAGGGAGAAAACTAAGAAAAATCTGATGCTGGGAAAGCTGTGACCACAAGTGACAGAAATAGTAAAATGTGATGTGACAGCTGTCAGTCATGTCTGAGATTTTTGGTGGGTAAAGAAAGGAGTATGGATTGTTCTTTCCCACTTCTATTGGGTGTCAAATTTGAGCCACAGCACTGGAATGCCTGAAGGGGAACTGGGAGGATAAAGTGAACTGGGAGACTGAAGTGAAGGGAACTGGGAGGATGAACTGAATGGAACTGGGAGAATGAAGTAAATCGGGAAAATGAAGTGAACTGGGAGGAGGAAGTGAAGTGAATTGGGAAAATGAAGTGATGGGAACTGGAAGGATGAAGTGAAGGGAACTGGGACAATGAAGTGAAGGGAACTGGGAGGATGAAGTGAAGTAAATTGGGAAAATGAAGTGAAGGGAACTGGGACAATGAAGTGAAGGGACTGGGAGAATGAAGTGAAGTAAATCGGGAAAATGAAGTGAAGGGAACTGGGAGGATGAACTGAACTGGGAGGATGAACTGAAGGGAACTGGGAGACTAAAATGCCTTCAAAGACTTTGAGTAACCTCCCATCCTCCCCATCCCAAGTTTCAGGACTTCCATCTCCACCCCCTGCCCCTCAGTGCTCCTGCAGCCTCTGGGAATTTCCTGCTTGTTTTTACCATGAATCTCTCCCTGAGAACAGAGAGAGGAACTTAGAGGTGTTAGAAACATTTCTCCCCCTGTGGCTCCCAAGACACCTCGGATCAAGTGGAGTCCTGTTGATGTCAGAGCTTCACTCTAACCCAGGAGCCCCTCGTCCCTTGTAATGCAGAGGAGCTGAGAAGATTTGGAAAGATTCAGCCCTTCAGATCCTTTGCTACCCTGACAAATCCAAGTGGAAATGCAGGCTCTGCCAAAGTTGTTTCATTCCCGGATTCCTACGGAAAACAGCATTTCCAGCACGACACAGCAGAGCTGTGAGACGGTGCTGGTGGTCTGATGACACCCTCTGAAGGACTTTCAGCCAAAGTAATATGGATTTCCTGGAAGCACATCCCCCAGAGGAAGAAATCGTGGTTTTTTAAGGTATCCAAGACAACGGTCCAGATGCCGATTCCAGCTCTGCTGCTGTAACCCCACTGCCTACAGTGGATTTGCTTCAAAAGTGTGGGGGTTTTACTGCTGAGATCATTATTCCTTTATGAGGGGAGGGATGGATCCCTGCATATCCAGAATGCCTGGATAAGCTCCAGCTTGCAGTCTCGGAAGTTACATTTCCAGACCCATCAAGGCTTTCCAGGGCAAGACACCAAGATCTGGATTCATCCCATCTGACATTTATAACTAAAGCAAAAAACTTTAAACTCTGATTAATATAAATAGAGAGAGACAGACTTCACCTGCACATGAGATGCTGAGCTTTTATCCATCTCCACTGACTGAAAATAAAATCTTTTGGGACTGGGATCCTAATTTAATTGTCTGCTTTATGGACACCAGTAAAACTGATGGTACTGAAATACTGTAGAAAAGACTAAATCCATTTCCAGAGTGAGATTGTTTTTGTTGTTAGAGAATTATACCTGAAAGCTGGAAGAAATGAACAAACAAAAATGTTACTGAGGATATTTGAAAGTGAAAGGAGATATGGTTAAAGATCCTCCAGTCAATAGAATTAGCTCAGCCCCAGTTCCCAGTGACAGACACCCAAATTCTCCAGTCCCACCATCAGGCTGCCAGCATCATTTAACAACATTTCCACCAGTTTGACCCATGACCAAAAGCTTTGAATCCCAGTTTATGTTCACCATGAAGTGTCCGTGTCATGAGCAGCTAAATGTGTGAGGTTTTCCTTCAGAAGCCACAGAAGAGATTAAACCCAACAATAATCCATGAAATTACTTCAGATTTTTTTCCCCTCCTCGCATGTCCTGAGGAATTCCCCAACCCCAAACCTGTTCCAACTGGCACCATCATGCACTTGAGCTCCAATATCAGTGGAGTCTGTAATGGTTCCAATTTTTCTGGTGAGGATTACATTAAATCCAAATAATTCTCTCCATGGGGGATTACAGAGCCACTTTGGTTTCAGATGTTCCCATCCAGGAGTCAGGAACTTTTTCATGGGTACCTGTTCTTTCCTTGGTTATGACAGATGACATTTAGCTTATCTGTGCACAAATCCATTTCATTAATTTAATTCCTAATAATTTAATTCCTGAGGGAAATTGATTGAACAGCCCATTGTAAATCCAGTCTTTATATTTTGGCTGGATGCCCTTGGATTAGCAATTCCACATAAATTACACGACACAGCGCTCCCCATTTCAGTGACTGAAATGCATCTGCCTTAGATAAAAACTCACCTGGAGGAACTGTCAGCCCCTGCTGGATGTGACATTTGAGGGGTGAATTGCTACTGATGAACAAGAGTCTGGATCAAATGTCCCTTCTCCAAAGTTGGGATTTTCTGTTCCACTACCAGAGCATGCTTCAGGGATTTTTTTTGGCAGTGGGGTTTAGAGCAGGAAAATAGGAAATGAACTGGAAAATTTGAAGACTACAGCAAACAAGAAAATCCTGGAAGGAACACACTCTGTAGATCCACCCCAGCCATTAATAATATGGAAAGTTTTCATTAGGAGAAGAGAGAGGGGAAAGAAGAAGAAAGGATGTCCAAGGAGGAGCACCAGTGTGCAGGGACTAAAAACTCCTGCGTTAAACCCACACTTCTGATTATTGATCATTGAATCAAAGATTAACAAAATCACTGAAGATGGAAAAGATCTCCAAGACCATCAAGCCCAACCTTTGGTCAGCGCCCACCTTGTCCCCAGCCCAGAGCTCCGAGTGCCACGTCCAGGCCTTCCTTGGACACCTCCAAGGATGGGGACTCCAAACCTCCCTGGGCAACCCCTTCCAATGCCTGACCACCCTTTCCATGGAGAAATTCTTCTGGAAGAGGTTCCATGGACTCTGAAAGTGCTGCAGGACTGTCTGGGGTGAAGGTGCTCAGATGCTCCAAACCCAAACCACGGCAGGAGCAGCTCCCCTGCCCCAAGACCTGGGGAATGAAGCAAAGGAATCTTGTTGAGGACACTGGGGTCATCTAAGAGAGAATTTCTTCTGATGGAGAAACACCTTCTGCCCTTCTGAGGGGAAGCAGCCCCCCAAAATACGCTGCTTTATTTAAGTGGGATGGGAGAGGGCATCATCTCCAATTCTTCCCACCCTTCTTCTTCCCCTTCCCTATCCACAGCTCCCTGTGGCTGCTCAGGCTCTGCTGGAGGAGCCAACCCTCCAAAAACACCCTCAGTGCAGGGCTGGCACCTGAACCCTGTCACCCCACAGAGCCCCAGGCATGGGGACAGCTCTGCCTGCACCTCAGGGTGCTGTCACCTGCTCCAGCAGGGCCCAGGGAAACACAGAGCCCAGCAAATTGCTGTGTAAAAAGGGAAATCAAGCTCTGTCCCCCCTCACCCCCTGCAGCGTGTACCTGCCACCTCGTCACTGCCACCTCCCTCCTGCACGGGGCCTGTGAAGGTTCCCTGGAAGCCACAGAGCCCCACGACATCAAACACTTCTGTTTACTGTAACCTATAAACACTGCTCTCAACTCAATATATTTTTTGCCTGGGAAATTGTTTTCTCCTTCCCTGTACCACGATGGAGGTGACTGTCTGTGCTTTTGTGTCAGTCCAAGCAAAGTGCAGAGCATTAAACTTCCCACCACAGCAAAAATCAAGCAGAGCAATTTAAAATCCCTGTTTTTGCCAAAAGTTTTTGCACCATTATGTCACATCCTATACAACAGAATTTGCTGGGAAAGATTTTGGGTTTTTTTGTTTTAATTTTTATTTCTTTTCAGCCTTCCTGCTCTCTCCTGGAAATAGAAATATCAGCAGCTCCAATGACGGGAGGGTTTACGTATTTCCAGAGCAGGTAGGAGGAAGTTCAGTATTTATACCCACAAAACAATCTGAGCATTGGAAATATAATGAGCATTAATGAGTATGAAATACAGAGCCTTTGGGATCCATAACAGTTAACTCAGCTGTCCCATATTCCCCAAAGCTGCCACAATTCCCTTTCCCAAGTCACCACGAGCATATGGAGGGGAGGAGGAGCTGCTGTTTGAATGACCCAGGATGAGCTTTACATTTCACTGCAATTATTGTCAGCCCAGCTAAAATTCATTAATTGTGTGTCTTTAGTCTGGGTGAGCTGAGTTGTTTCAACAAGTGGGGTTTTGCTCTCTCTGTAATGGAATAAATCTCCATTTCTTAGAACACATAATAGGGATCTCTCCGGCTTTCTGCTTGGAGAATTATGGAATGGTTTGGGTTGGAAGGGACTTTAAAGACCACCTCATTCCATGGGCAGGGACACCTTGCCTTAGACCAGGTTTCTCAGGCAGAAATTTTCTCTAATGCTCGTCAAGCACTGACAAATCCATGGAGAAATTCATATGGACAAAAGTGGTGTGGTGCTGCCCTTGGGTCACAGCTCACTGGACAGTGAGAGGTTTTTTTCTTGGTTTTCACTTTTCAGAGGAAATCTTGGTGTATCTGGGCTCCTTCCTTCACCCCCTCATGACTTGGAGGCTCCCCATCCTCTCTGAGGCCTGTCCATTCTTTGGATGCTTTGAGGTGGTGAACTGAAGGTTGGTTCACAGCTACAGGGAGGAGAATCAGAGTTCTAACACCAAAATCCTGGTTTATACCCCTGGTTTGTGCATCTGCACTACATCACTGAAGTTTATGCTGAAGAAATTGCTTGTGGGTGACATGCACCAGCCAAGGCTGGGATGGTTCTAGCAGGAACCTTTGCGATGTTTGTGGTTTTTTACTGGGTTAAAACAAAACTCAGGAGTTTTAGAGCTCTAGCTCTGCTAGGACAGGGATCAGGCTGGGGTGGGGCAGGGGGAACTTGAGCAGTTTGCATCAGCTTCATTTTGTAACATCTACAGGTTTGCTGGGTCCTGGTGCTGCTCTTGGTGTGGGTGCCCAGCTCCTGTGTCAGGAGAAATCTCTGCAGAGGAAGAAGAAAACAGCAGGTGCAGCCCTTGTGAGGAGGAGCAAAACCATTCCCTTTCTGAAAGATGGAAAGGACAGGAAGTGTCAAGGCTGCAAGCAAATGGAAGGAGAAGTGGAAGCAAGTGGAACTCAAGGACTGGTGATAGAAAAGTGATTTGGGAAATCTGAATTACTGCAGGGTAATGCTGAAATGCTGTTGGGTTTTGGGTGGAATGTGCAGCGTGTTCAGCAGTTTGGGGCACCAAGTGAAGGTGACAGTGTCTGAAATGTCAGGTGACAATAATGAGTGGCTGATACTCTAACAGACAACAATAATTAGTGCCAGGCTAACGAGAAATATTGGCATTCTTGGAGAGTACAGCAGCTTCTCCTGGAGTGCCACAGTGTCCCCTGAGTGGCTTCAGCCACGGTGGGTTTGTGTCATGGGATTGCTGGAGATGCTGTTGCTGCCCCTCTGAGGTGGTTGTTTCGGAACTTGTGGCTCCAGGTAGGATGTTGGGAGAGTTTTGTGAAGGGAAGAGGGAGACCTTGGTGATTTCCAGCCTGAGTAATTACAGCAATTACCTCGAGGCTTGTCTCTGAAGGGAAGAAGTTGTGCAGGGACCAGCAGGGAGGCTCTGGTTGCTCTGTGGTGGTGATGGAGGGGACCTGAGCCTGCCAAGGACAGCCAGGTGCCTTTCCTCCCTTTTCCCTGTGGATAACTCACAGAAAAGCTGAATAATTTACTATTGTGTGTGTAATAAAATTTAGAATTTCTGCTTGATGGTCACTGGCACCAACCTTGAACCTTTTTGTGAGGCTGGAGGGCAAATGGCACCTGAGCCAAGGCCGTGGAGCACAGGGTGGAGGAAAACTGGGGTTGCAAATTGGGTGAGAACCATCAGGAACCTTCCCTTTTGGAGAGCCCAGCCCTGTTTGAACTGCACATTCATCTGCTCCTGTTAAAGAAACACACAGCTGCTTTCTGACTGCATTTCTTGTTTAATTCATTCATGCTGCTTGTTGGAAACACCATCGTTAAAGTCCTTCTGGGGCAGAGTTTGCTTTAAAGAAAACTCTCCATGGAAAAGACTTGCCTTTAAATTTAGTACAAAAGAAAAGCCCAACGAGTTTTATTTATAGATCAGGGCATGAGAGATTTTCAGTGTTCAAGCCAGTGCTCTATCTCTGTTTCTCCCATAAAAACATGTTTAGCATTTTTCTCATCCTACTAGAATAAAATTCTTTTACTGAGAATTTTTTTTTCTTGCTAAAATGGAGCCACTTGAGTGAGTGACAAAAATACTGGATTTACCCATTGAATAATTTTGTGGGTTGTGATTCTATTCTTGGATGAATGTGCTGGGTTTTGGTTATTCTCTAATAGATCATCACTTACTTCTGTGAGTTTGGGACAGTTTGTATACCTAAGGTTGCATTTTCCAGGTCTATACCATTTGTATGATAAATTTGGGGGTATTATTAATATAGAAGCATTCAGATTTTCTTGTGGAATATCTGCTTGTATGAGCAGTGGGAAAATGACAAAATGGTGAAATAGACAGAACTATGACTTTCCAACAACCTGAGTGATAAAATGGTCAATTTAGTATCAGTTTGTGTTTAATGGGAGGCTGAAATGTCAAACTGGTTTGTTTGGAAAAACAACAACATTCTGGTGAATGACAACACTGACAACACAACTCTTGATTTCTGTTTATTGATAGTGAGAGGCAGAGTTTAGGGTGGCTTTGTTTAAGGTGATGGTTTTCCCTTTCCTGGTGAAGGTGGAGCTGTGACAAACACATCCAGCTGTAAAAATTCAAGGATGAGGTGGATGAGGTGGTTCCAGTGCAGAATTCAGACCTGCTTTGCTGGCAGGGCTTTCACAAAGTTCAGTGTCAGCTCAAAAAGGGTTGCAAGCCTCAACTGTTTCAAAAACTAAGTTGGAGACAATGACTGCTTATTCCCATGTTGCCATATTTGTGTTTTACTATTTCCCAGTCATTCTTTTCACCCCTGTTGTGCCCTGCCGGGTTTAGTGGTTGGCACATGCAAGAATGAAGTGTTTTACTGCCTGGATGGTTCACTCTGCTGGTCTTTGGGACAAAATCACTGATTATGACTCAAATTCCCTTCCAAATGTCCAGTCCTTTTGTGATCTGTAATCAAGGCACCTTCTGGGTTGTTTAAGAGTGGAGTTTAAAAGTTGTTGGTAATAATTTTATAGAAATATTCCCCATATGAAGGAATGTTGTCCCTTATGATGCACCCGAGCAGCTGGAAGTGTTCCAGGCCAGGTTGGACAGGGCTTGGAGCAACCTGGGCTGGTGGAAGGTGTCCCTGCCCATGGCAGGGGCTGGAGTGAGATGGGATTTAAGATTCTTTTCCACTCAGACCAGTCTGTGGTTCTGTGAGTGGGCAGAGGTGATGCTGAATGCAAGTGCTGCTCGTGTTTGAGCCACTTGTTGAGGAACCCATGGCTTTGTGGAACGAGACATCTGAGACTCTGCTGTGGGAAATCTGGGGTGGAACTGGTGAGGAAACCTGGTGTGACGGGGAAGTTGGGTCACTGGAGCCAGCACCGTGGCAGGGCTTCATTCCCAGCAGGGACAGCCTCTGGTGGGAGGGTGTGACTGCCAGAGTGGCTCCTGGGTGCTCAGAGAGATGTTTCCTTAACAGATTTAAATCATTGTGTGGATGATCTCACTGCATTATTTTTCAAGAAGCTTCTCAGTTCACTCTATTTAACTTTAAAGGTCAGAGAAATTAAATTATTTCCCCAGCTCACTTATACCAAGGGAGCAAAACTGCAGCTGAATGGCAGTGAAGCAGCTCCTGATCTGTGCCAGGCACTGAAAGGACCTGGAGTGAGAACATGAGGAGGTCTGGAGGTGTCTGTCAGGACATCTGAGTTTGTGTTGGTGTGAAGATGTCCCTGCCTGGGCCCTTGGCTCTCTGCTGTTCGAAGGTGATTTGTTCTCCAAGCAGGAACTCTGTCCAAGCATCCTGCACAGCTTTGTTACTGCACAGAGGGTAAAAGTCACTTACTGTAAACACATTTTGCTCCTAGGTTCTTTCACCAGTGGGTCTGGAGGCTGCTCTTCCAGCAGCAGAGGGGGCAACTTGAGTACAGAAAATGAATGAAACAATTCTGGGGAAGGCCGAAAAAATCAAGATGTCCCTTCCTATCAAGTGGGTTCAGGTTTGCAGCTTGCTGTGCTGCTTTTTTACAAAACACTACGTTATTTTTTGGGATTTTTTTTTCCTTCTACTAGCATGGAATCCCAGCATAGTTTGGCTTGGAAGGAACCTTAAAGATCATCCCATTCCAACCCCTGCCATGGGCAGGGACACCTTCACTAGAGCAGGTTGCTCAGAGCTCCATCCACTGTCTCCTTAAATATTTGCAGGGATGAGGCATCCACAGCTTCTCTGTGCCAGAATCATTCAGCCAGACTGTCGTTTGACCCGGGTGTCAATGCAATATTTCATTTTTTGCCACCATGCCAATTGTAAAAGCCTTTCTCTCACCCAGGATGTAAATCAGTGCNGACCCGGGTGTCAATGCAATATTTCATTTTTTGCCACCATGCCAATTGTAAAAGCCTTTCTCCCCCCCAGGATGTAAATCAGTGCTTTCCTTTTTTTTTTTTTTTTTTGACAGGGAATAGTGAACATGCCTGGTGCTTTCCAAACCATGCCATGCCTTCCCCAAGGCTCTTTGCTCTGGTTTAGCACAAGTCTTCCCAGGAATAAACCCAGTGGAACATGAGTCACAGCAGGAACAAGCGTTTGGGCGAGGTGGGCTCCTGCCTTATAAATGCTACAATTGTAGATACAGGAGTGCAAGGACTGCCCTGCTTGGAAAGCTGGCTGGAAAATAGCAGTCATGAGGGAGACAGACATTTATATTCATAGGAACCATTGGCTATTTTGTATATATTTGCATTTCATTTTCTAACCACGTTTTTGGAGCTTGGTTTTTAACTCCAATTCATTGATTACCTTCTCACGAGCTACACCTCACTCTTTTCAACAACAAAACTGTGGCGTTCCTGTGGGACTGCCACAAGCTCTCATATGGCCAATTTGTGGGCTAAAAAGCCACCAGCAAGGCTGAGAAGCCTGATGACCTCCCTGCTAAATGTTTGATGTGTTATTTGGGTGTTAACAGGAGTCTGTGTGAAACTTGGGGTGTCTGAATGCAAAGAGCAAAAACTTTGACACTGCTCTGACTCCTCATTGTTCCCATTGCTGTTTCAACCCCAAATCTCTAAAAGTGGTTAAGTAATTTGTCCATTCACCTGTAAAATAAAACACAGTGAGTGTGCAGGTGTGGCTGGAGAAAGGTTTCTCTCTCAGTGAAACATTCTGCTCGTTCCTGGCGGTGAGGAGTGTCCCCCTGCACTGGGAGAACGGAGCTGGTGAGGAAACATTGCAGTGGCTTCCAGAGTTTTCACCTCCTCCATGGAAATGAAACCAAAACCTTGCACAGTTCAACACACAAACTGTGGGGAAAGGAGAAGCGAGGTTTAGCAGCAGGACAAACAGGCAGAACACAGGAACCCCCGTGATGTGCGGACTTTGTCTTTCTTCCTCCCTGTGCTCTGGGCTGTTCTGCCCTGCCTTGTGTTGTCCTGTGTGTGAGAGCCTTTTTGGCTCAGTAGTTATTTGTAACTGATGTGATATTGGTGAAAAACATCTTTCTCAAAACATGATTTTTCAGGGACTAAAAGCAGCTTTTAAAAGAATTCCCAGCTCATTCTAACCCATAGCGACATTTAGGAGGTGATTAGTGGGACAGCAGAACACGAAATGGGGGGGACACGAGGTGATCCTAATGCATGCCTGGTGTAATTCTCTTCACTTTGGCGAGCTTTACCCAAGGAATGAAGTTGACTCATTCTTCCTGGATGCGATCCACCTCTCATGGAAATCGATGGAATTCTTTCTCTTGCGTTTTAACACATGTTCTTACAGTTACTTTCTCCAGTAAGTCCTCATTTGTAAATCTACATGAACTCTTGGTTCCCTGTGGTTAAAAATATTATTTTTTTTGGTAGTGATGGACCAGTCACTTCGAGAGAACTGTAAATACTTTCCCATCTCTGGTTATGATCTGCAGAGCCGAGCACAGGAGCTCTTTGTGCTCCCTGCACTTACATGATTTCATTGATTCCGCCTTTAAGGTCGGCGGGGAGAGCCGGGGGGCTGCGGGGGGGTCCCCGCACCGGGGCTGTCCCGGTGGGGCGGAGCGGGGGTCCCGGGGGGCCGGGCAGCGCTGCCGCAGCCCGGGCTCGTCCCTCCCGCTGCCCGTGCGATCCCCGCTCCCTCGGGAGCCGGGGATGACGGCGACATCACCTCACACCCCATCAGCTTTTTGCCTTCCCCCCCGCTCCGGCCCGTGAGTTATGCTCTGAACTGCCTTTTTAAAGATTTTTTTTTTTTTTTTAAAGCTGCTTTGTATTAAATGAATAAAATATGTTCGTGTCCCGTCGGGTCCCCGTTCGCTTCCATTCCGCCCCTTTATAAAAAGGAGTTAATCAGAAATGAGTTGCCACTGGCTTTTTACAGTTTATCGCGTTCCCTAGAGGAGTTTTACATCCTCAGCCCATTGGATCATCCTCTTTTAATCCTAAAAACAAAACTCCGAGTGTGTGTGTGTGTGTATGGAGGTGTCTGAACGCAGAGATCCCGGCGCCTTGTAAACAGTTCTCTTGTTTTCAAAACCAGTAAGAATTCAGGTTTGCCTTTATTGTATGCTCGCAGAGATGCTTCTGCTATCAAAATCTCGCCACTTTAATTTGTTCAGAGGTAAAACAGCATCTGTCCAGCCCCGAGAATGCTTTCAGGTGTTCTGGGAACAGATAAATATTTCCAATTTTAGAACGCTGTTAGTGTTTAAAGAAAAGGGAGCATTCGGAGAAGGGTTTGATTCTTTACTTTTCCTGTTTGTTAGGAAAAAAAAAAGTGTTCCTAATTATGACTTGCGGGGTGGGGGGGATGCTTGGAAAGTAAATTTTCTTCCAGAAAAGTAATTCTAAACAGTGAAGAAAAAAAAAGGGGGGGAATGCTCTATGATGTTTTATTTTAATAATCCTTTGCAGGCATGTGAGCCGTGGTCTGAGGGGGAAAAAAAATAAAGAAGTTTCAGGAAAAAGGCACGAACAATACCGCCTTTAAACCCAAATCTGCAAACTTCTGAGAATATGCCCTCGTATTGAATACACCGGATTTCTCTCCCGAGCGAAGGGGAAGGTTTTGTTCGTTTGGACAGTCTTTGAATACTGTTCTAAAACTTCTTTCAAGTGGGAACTGAAGAGAGAAATGTTAAGTTCTGGGAGGAGACAATAAGTTAGCATCTTTGAGCGGGGTCCCTTGCATGCAAATCAGCCTTTTGGCAATTTGGGGAAGTTTAATTGGAAGGTGGAAGCGTGTAAAGATAAGGAAACGGCATCGGTAGGAGCAGCCCGGCTGCTCGCTGGGGGTCTGGGGGGAGGCCACGACCCCGTTGGAGGCCGGGCCGCCGCTCCTCAC
>VZRZ01006919.1:157549-299244 GCA_013398175.1 Climacteris rufus | reverse complement strand
GGGACCTCGCCAGGGCTCTCCGGGGCTGGCACGGCCGCGGCCGGGGGTGCGGAGCCCCGCGCAGGTGCGGGGCGGCCGCCGCCGGGTCCCCGCCGTGGCTGGGTCCCCCACTGTCCTGCCCCGGATCTGTTCAATTAGGCAATTAGGGATGCTGGGCATGGAAGGGGGGGTTGATCCGCTAATTAAGGTGATGTGTAATTAGCGCTTCAACAAAAATCACCGAAGATTTAAGACCCCTTTACTCTTAAATTTTTTTCCCCCAAATTCTACAAATAGAATTTATCAATTCCCCTACTCGTCCCGCGTGATTTATTCGGGAAAAAGCACAGAGGGAAGAACTGCAAAGCACGTCCTCTCCTTGGCCTGGGCAGGAACTTGGCAAACGGGGGGACCGAGCTGATGGTTTGACGTGGGGGACTGGCTGCTCTCACCCGCAGAGCAGCAGGTTTGAGGTGCCAAAGTGCTAAAGGAGACTCAGGGATCGGGGATTGGGTTTGGCCCTCGCCGAGGGCCGTGCTCGTGGGTGTCTGCGCCGCTCGGATGAGGTGCGTGTGATGTCCATCCACGTGTGTTTGCATCACGGGGCACCGGCGTGCCCGCACAGAAATCGGAGTTTATAAAGCACATCCCGTTATTCCAATTTCACCGAATCCCCGATTTCGCAGAATTCCCGTTTGCTATAAAACCCCCGCGCCGGTGCAAAACGTGTCTGTGCAGATGCGTTTGTCTGTCGAGCTGGCAGTGCACATACAAAGGTCTTACAACACGCAGTAAAATCGCAGCTACTGTGTGGTCATGAACCAGAGTGGTGTGTGCAGAAATCGGACTGCGTTTGTATTTTGTAAACTTCGCTGAACACCTCAACCTGTTTTATTTTTAGACTTTGCATTGGATCTGCTGGGTGAGTTCCGTGATAGCAGACAAGGTCTTTAATGAGCTAAGGGGATAAAAATAAAACAAGCGTTTTCCTGAGAGTTGCTATTAAAAATACCTGAGGAAGACACCGAGGTCGGGAAGAGCAAAGAATTGCCCTTCTGTTCCTACACAAACGGGGATGCTCAGCCGCGCGTTACCGGGACGAGACAACCCCGAAAGGAGCAGGATTGGGAACAAGCAGCCGGGAGAAAGCCCAGCGTACCTGAAACACACACAATCTCCACTCCCTTCTGGGCAAAACGCAAGGCAGCAGCTAGGATTTCACAACACGGCAGCGCTGTAATTCATCGCTGCTGCTCGCTGTAATAATAGCCCGGCTGCTCGCTCGGCTGGGAGCGTTCCGGGAGCGGGGCCGCAGGAATTCTCCAGCCCCGCTGCTCCGGGGTTCCACCTGCGCCCACAGCCCCGGTCCCTGCGGGAAAGGCGAGGGAATCTGCTGTGCCACAGGGAAATCGCCTTCCCAGGCGAGGCTGCGCTCGCTGATGTTTGCAAAGCACCCGGAGGTTCGCGCAGGGAAAGGCCCCGTGGAGTGGAAAGTGTTATTATTGTGATTATGGCTATGATTATGGTGGCTTATGTGTTTTATAAAAGCTCCGTGCTATTTAATACGGTGTTTTAAAGACAAAGGCCTAAGAAGTTTGCAAACATGAAGGAGGTGAGGCTCAGGAGCCACCTGGATGGCGGGGAATGTGTTGTTATCCTGCGGCAGGGGAAAGGGAGGAGGTGTGTGCAGAGACTTGTGCAAGATCCCTGTCCGCTCCTGGTGACAGGATCAAGAGGAGAATCCCCATTTTTCAGAGCTGCTTTTGCCCTTCTAACTGTAAAATTTATATTCATTCTGTTTATTAGTTTTTTCCCCCCCCCTTTGTTGCATTCAACTTCTGGTGGGTGAAATTGTTTAGAGGAAGAAAAACCTTCATTTCCAACCTGGACCCTTTCTGTGGCACAAGACCGATGGCACCCAGGATTGTTTGTGCTCTCCGTGGGCCAGGACGAGCTCAGGCTTTGTTTCCACCACTTGCTGGGTCCCCCCCTATTCCTGGATATGTTTATTTTTTTCCCAGCTAGAGATTATTTAAATGACAAACTCGGGCAGATCCGAATGCTAACTGGAAACATCCAAATCTTGGCCGAGTAATGATTTTCTCGTGCTTATTTCCCAAAAGATATTGCTAATCCCACCGGGGTGAGCATCCAGCACATCAATAAATACACGTACTCAGTGTCTGTCTGCAGTTAGGGATGGAGACATCTGAAGGGGATGTGCAAACACGTTTGTTTCCACTCTGGGAAGCAGCCTGTTGATATGTCAGTGCTGCACAGCATTCCCCACCAAAATTACTGCTGGGCTTTCTGATCTTAAATACACCCTTTTGGTTTTGTTTTTTTTTCTGGAGGAATTTCAGGTCAGAGATGCTGGAGTGAGAAAGATCTATGACCTTATTATTTCTTTTATTTTCTTAATGGATTTTCATGCATCAGCGCTACCTCCTCATGGCTGTTTATTTTCATTTTTATTGCAGTCGGTTTTGCGTTGTGCAGCGCCCAAATCTGTAACGGAGTGTCCCTGTCCCGAGGAGGATTTCTCCCTTCTCTTCATCCCCTGAATGATGGGACCTTCTTTGCTCATAAAAATGAAATATGACTTTCATCCCTGCCTTGCTTCTGAATGCTCATAGCCTGAATAAGGAGATTTTTTTCCTTCGGGTTTTTTGTTGTAATTGGGAAGAAATTTCCCTGCAATAAGGGATGTGTTGGTGGGTAGGACTGGAAACTGAACTCCTTTTCTAAGGAGTGAAGGGCTTTTCTGTGCAGAGGTGTGCAGGACAGTGGGAAGAAGGAAAGTTTCTGTTCAGAGGGCGACTGAACTTTCATCACGTTCCCCCAAAGAGGTGTTTTACTCCAATTTATAAAAATAGTTAATAAGGCTTTTTGTTTTTTTTTTTTTTTGGTACCACTGAACCCACTTTTGTTCTGCAAATGAGGCCACTGGTCCTCTTGGGGAGACATTCTCCAGGTGAAAATGGACTGAGACAGGCAAATTATTTCCAGTAGGCCACAGAATAAAGCTTGTAGCATGGTAAATCTTGGTCTCCATCGAGCTGGTGTGGAAAGACTTTGTCTTTTCTTAACCATTCCCTTTTTGTAATTATATTAGGGACAAAAGTGGGGGTGGCTGGACCACAGCCCTCCCCAAAGCAGGGGCTGCACAAGCATTTGGGGTGAAGTGTCAGCCCAAAAGAAACCAGGTGGTGATTTATTTTTGTCTCGATCGTTTTACGTCTTTCAGGTGTTTTGCTTTAAGGTCCTATTTGGATGTGGTGGGGTTTTTGCTGCTCTGTTGTTCTTGGCCTGGGAACTCTCTCAGCAGAGCTCTGAGACACAATGCCCTGGCCTCAGCTATTGGGATCAATTTAGCCATCATTACCAGATAACGCTGTCAGCCCGTTTGAGATCCATATTTGTTTAATAGTTAATGTTCTGTACAAAATACAGAGGGTGGGGAGAAGTCAAGCTGCCCTGAATGCTCTGCTTATTTTATATCCACTATAACTATTTTTGTCCATGAAAATTGGCTTAATTATATCAATGGAATGTTTCTTTTTCAATTCTGTAGGCAATTAGTCCATCTTGCTGGCTGCAATTTATTTTAATAAAAAAATAAACCAGTGGCGTGTTCAGTTCCTCATCCCCTGGGGACAAATGCGATTGGTGTGTTTAATTTCATTAACTACAATGCGGCCTACTGGAAAAATGTATAAAATCAGCTTTATACAGCTTAAACACTGGCATTTGAAACAAATCATTACTGCATTAGCTGTCACCCTGGTAATTCTAGAACCCAAGACAAAAATATTATAGCTGTTTTTATAACCCTCTGCAAATACACTGTTAAAATAATTTGTAATCATTTTTTAAACATGGCCTGATGTTTTCAGTTAAAATATCTTATCACCACCAGAGAAGGTTGGCTATTCATTATCGCATGGAGGCTTTATTGAATGATTCATAGGTTGCTTCCCCGGCAGAAAATCCACGCCTGTCTGCCTGAAGCTCCCTGCTCTGAGGATGGACTGTTAGCACTCAGTGAGACAGGGTGGTTTTTAACCAAATTTGTGTTGTGATTCCAGTTTTTGCATAGCAAGTGCAAGGAGCAGTTTTTCTTAGCAGTGCAGACTAAGAATATTTGAAAATTCAGCACCATTTCCACCCCTTCCACAGCTTTTCTTCCTATGGGACCCAGCAGGCAACATCCTGCAGCAGTTCTGAGTATTCCTTTGGGGAAGAGGTGAGGCTGTGCACATCCCACTTTGTGCTCCCAAAATCCCTGTCCTGATCCCGTGAGGTTTAGCCCAGCACAGCCCATCTGACCCTGAATGTTCAACACACTCACACAGACCCTGGCACCTGGTCTGGTCCACGCCGTGTTCCCCACGCAGGTTATTTCTCTGATGCCACAATCCTGCCACAAAACTGGTTTTTATTGATTTACAAGCGTGTCTCTTCCCTGGGTAAATGCAGCCAGGGCTGGTTTAAGCCACGTGTGATCAGTGACTAAGGCTGGGCACAGCACTTGTGTCTGAGTCTGAGCTTAAACTGATAAAACTCAGGATTTTTTTTTTTAATGAGAGGCCAGATCCTCGACTCATGTAAATCAGCATCAACATCAATGAACCCAATTTTCACCAGCTGAGGACATGACCCAAGAGATTTCATGTGTATGTGCATAATAAAATGTACAAATATTGGTCTATAACTGCTTTAAGTGGGTTCTGCAGATCAATATCTGATGGAGAAATGGAGTTTGGGTTGGTTTGGTTTTTCTCCTTCACTTAAGGAATGATCCATTTCTATAACCTCAGCATTTTTTAGACAGATTGCTGTTTTCTGAAGTGGCAAGGACTTCCTTTCCAAAGGAGTAATCCACAGAGGATGGGCCACACTGGACATGAGCCATCTGCTCCCTTGCACGCACTCAGCTTTATTTCTTTCTTCTCCCTTCCCCTGCTGTCATAACCAGTAGTTCATTTTCTTTCCCTATCTTGAACTTTACAACAGCGGCATCTTGTTAGGAGAGATATCAACTTATTGTTTTATAGGCATGGCAGGGCAGAAAAAAGTCAGATTTATTTCCTACGTGGTATAAAATCATTTCAGGGGGGCTAAAGAAGCTCGGGGCAGTTTCTCTTCTCTCCCTGAGGGTGTGGAGAGCCCAGGGTGCTGTGTAGGGGTGGCAGTGGGAGCACAGCTCCCCCCTGGAGCCCTGCCCTGCTCCTGGGCTCTGCAGGGAGTCAGGGAAGCTGCAGGACGAGGGGAAAAAAGAGATTTTTCCATCCTTGCCACAGCTTTACCTGAATTTTAGGCACAGGATTATGCTGGGGGCATCTCTACAGCAGGAGTTACCCCAGAGCTGCAGGGCTCTGAGCAGATCTGTTCTCTTGGGGTGCAGGGTTTGTGAGGAAATGCAGAAGTTGGAGATGAAGTTTTGCTCTGAACACAGAAAAGTTGCAGAATGGAGCAGAGGTGGAACCAGGGCAGCTCCTGTGCCCTGTCACTAAAACAAAACCAGCTTGGAGCACATTGAAACAACATCACCTGCTCCACGATGCAGAACAAGCAGGATTTTGGCATTTTGCTAAGCTGACAAAGTAACTTTTCCAGCTTAAGCAAATAATCAGTAAAATGGGAGGGATCCACTTGCTGTGATTGCTGGATCAGTGTCTCATTAATGACCTTTGTGTTGGTCCAGCTCCCACTGAGGATGACTTTGTTGAATTTACTGCACCAGATTTTTCCTTTTTTTTTGCAAGTTTCAGATTTGCCTAAAAATGGTTTGTTCCACAGCAGACACTAATAAAAAAAAGCTTTTGTTTACATGTAGTCTGGCATTTTCTTTCCTTTCAGGACAGTGTTTAGTGTTTTTTATTTCAATGGACCTTTTGGGCTCAATCACGTAAATTAATTTTTAAATGGCTGTGCTGGAAGTTCATGTAGTATAAAATTGCTTTACCTTTTTTTTTTCTGTTTATAGAAGAGGACTGGTTTCATTTTATATTTTATTACCTAAATGTGAAATAAAGAACCTGCACAACTTGTGAGTGATCATATATTTTATTTTAGAATTATCACATAGGGATAAAATAATTTTAAATCCCTACATGGCACAATAGCCAGATTTAAAAGGAGTTGATACCTCGTGGAGAACTTTGAAAAGCCCTTTGCTCAGCAACAGTTCTGCTCATGTATCCCATATAGGAGAATAAAACCAGATCTTGGTTACTTTGGGAGTTCTTAAATGTTTCCTGTTAGAATTGTCTGCAAGTATTTATCCAGAGAAAGTTCAGAAGAGAATTTGGTTCTCTGTCCTCTGTTCATGACAGTGTTTATTAAGGAGGTGAGCCTGTAGGAAATCCAAGTTATCTTCACTGATGTCCTTAAGGAAATGCCTGAGGAGCTACTGATGCTCCCTCAGACATTCAGAGATTCCTGGTTTTCCACACAAATTCAATATCTGGGCAGTTGAGACCTTTTAGGTAATTCCAGTGCTTCCTCAAGTAATTTGCTGTCTGGGGTTTATGATTATTTATAAAAACAAGGGGTGCACCTGTGAAGCAAAGAGACACCAACCTGTGAAATATCCTTGGAAAACTCCCTGCTGGATTCCCCGCAGCTGCTCGGACGAGCAGGTGGAGGATACAGATGTTCCATGTTTCCAAGTGTGGTTTTCATTTCCTCTTTTAGCTCTCTTTGGCTTTTTGAGTCCCATTTCAGAGAAAGAAGCATTTTTGGGTGGCTCTTGAGGGAGCATGGGGGTCCCCAAGGTTGGTGCCACAGCCAGAAAGTTTCTGCCATGACCAGGAGCCAATACCCAGCTAAATACTGATTTTTGGAACAGCAGTGTCTGTTCTAATAGATCAGGGCAAGGAGACTGCATTTAGCACCCATCCATAAATCCATTTTTACCCAATGGACAGTGACCAGAGAGGTTTTTATTATTAAGTATGGTGGTTTAGTTTGTGAAATAAGTGTGGAGGCATTAATTAGAATTAATCCCATTCAGCATCTCCTCAGTGTTCCTGGGGCTGTGCTATCCTGGTGACTTGAGTTATTCTGGGGAATTTGGCTTCCCAGTCATGGAATGAGGACCTGCAGGCTGGTCTGGGGCAGCTGAGGTGCTGGTGGATGGGCGGGTGGGACTTTGTGGCTCAGCCCAAATCACACCTGGAGAACAAACCCAGAGAAATGTCCCTCCCCACCCTCCCTGCCAGGAGATTTCTTGGTGGTTCACTGCAGCACCCAGAGCTTTGCTAAATGAGCTGGGGAAAGGAGTGAAATGAGAACCTGTGGAAGATTCTGGAGCAGTGCTCTGGTCTGAACCCTCCTCCCTTTCCTTGGGAAAATTCCCAGGGTGTAACAGGGCAAACTGAGGCTCGTGTCAAACTCCAGAGTAGGAAAAGTGAATTCCAGGATGGAATTTTGCCTTTCACCCTGTGCAGCTCTTCAGTGTCCTGAGGAAACCTTCCCCAGGGCTGGGCTCACATGGGGCAGCACCCGTGCTGAGAGCCCAAACCTGCTGAGCTCCTTGGTGTCCTTGGTGGTCCTTGGTGCTCCTTGGTGTCCTTGGTGGTCCTTGGTGGTCCTTGGTGTCCTTGGTGGTCCTTGGTGTCCTTGGTGGTCCTTGGTGTTCTTGGTGTCCTTGGTGTCCTTGGTGGTCTTCCCATGGACTTTGCTGGACTTTGGAGCAGGCCCTGAAGGCGCTGGGCTCTTTGGGACATCCCTGCTCTTTGCAAAGAAAGAGTTTTTCCTTATATCTGAGTCCCTGTGTAGCACTGGTTAATGATTAGCTGCCAAGGGGCTGGGGTGAGATCAGTTTATTTCCATGCAACAAATCAGCCCTGCCTTTGTCTCCACTTCTGAAGTTCTTCTGGTGTGACCTGGATTTAAATATTTGTAAATATGCCTGTCGGGTTTTTAAAATAATTTTTAATTTTTAAAATTTTTTAAATGTGTAATTTGTAGATCTCTGTGCCTGATTTTTCTCCAGCAGCCCTGAGGAATGTGCATTTCTGCCCCCTCAGAATCCCAGTACAAGTGGGATGACCCCATTCCATAGCAATATTTTGCTAATTGAAGACTGAAGAGACAGCTTGGAGGACTTCCATGTCTATATATATATATATTTATATATATATATATATTTTATATCTACATTTCTAGTTCAGAGTCACAAGGTATAACTATGTAAGGAGTTTTCTTTTTGCTTATAATGGCAAATCCTTAATATTTCTTTTTAATTCTTTCAACGAAATGACTTCCCACATGTTTAAAATGAGAAGAGTCCCTGAAAACAGCCCAACATCAACCTGCTGCTCCATCTATCCAGAGGTTAAATATTGGGAGAGTGGCTATTTAGATCTTGTGCCTTGGTGCTCGCATTAGAACAAAAAAAAAAGCACTCTTGAAAAATTACTGAATTCTCCTTGCAGTGTCAGGTTCCAAGATAATGATGTGTCTGTGTGTGAAAATATTAAATTGCAATAACATGCAGAGTGAGTGGCTTTCTGAATGGGGTATTCAGTTCACAGCTTGGACTATACATAAAGCTAGTGAGTGACAGAATACAAATGGTGTCATAAAACATCAGGGGAATTTAGAGCCAGCCTCAATCTTTTTGATCTATATCCTATCTATGGAGCTCTCTCCATCTATCTTTAGTTAATGAAACAGTTAAACAGATTTAATTATTTATCACTGTTTAATGTCAGGAGTTATCAAAACACATTTCGCTTCCCCCCACACACTTAAAGGTATTAGAAGGACTCTAAATGAATTCACTGAAGTCTGGGATGTTTCCTGTGCACAGATAAAAACCTGTGCAGCTTTAAAACCTGTTTTTAAATGTTTTTAAACCACAATTGTTTGGTGACAGCAGATGCTGAGTTTCTTTGCCTGAGAACAACTTTATTCCTACAACTCTGCTTGTTTCTTACACAAGCTGCTTCTATTCTGCCCAGGAAATATAGGGAAATGAGAATTCAGTTTCACTCAGGATGAGAATGGGACGGCCCTGGGAGGGTGGGAGTGACCCAGCTCTGACAGGGCCCAACAGCAGAGAAAAACTGAAAATTCACTTAAGTCACTGCAAAATCTGCTGTGCTCATCCCCTGCACCCCAAAATCAGCCCCAGCAGGCTCTGTAGAGCTCTTTGAGCCATTGTCTAAGCTTAGCCTTGTGGCTTCCCACTGCCCACTCCTCTCACGTCTGGCTGTACATTAAATATTTCACGGCACTTTCTGGTCAGCCCCTTGGACCCCAGCCCCCTCTGGAATGCCAGTGCCGTACCTGTGGATCTCTTGTTTCCTAGAAGGAAATTTCAGCTTTGCCACCCCCCAGGACATCAGGCTCTTGCCTCCCTCCCCTCCCTGGCAGAGGTGTTGATTGTCCCCCTCCCCAGGCTGGGCTGAGCTGCTAAAAGCCACCGTTTGTTACTGAATCTCATCTGCTAATTCCAGGCAGGAGGAAGGGCTTTGGGATCCCCCTTGGCCCTACCACCTGGGTCTTCTCTATTGGCAGCTTTGATAAGAAATCATTCTTCCCTACCTAAGCTCTCTCTTTCCCCGTGGTTTTAAATTGCTTTCCACCCCTGACAGACTACCCTCGTTCAAAGAGAAACGTGGAGGAGGCTGCTGCTTCCACTCAGTGTTAGGAGTCCATTACCAGAGGACTGAATCCTGTTGGGATCTCTGGGGAGACACCCCTCCTTGGCCCACCAAACAGAGTCTGGCATTGTGAGCGCCAAGGGCAGGGGGATAAAGGAATCCAGCCTCGCTTTGCCCTGACAAAGAGACCTCAATACTTTTATTCAGCGGAAAATGGAATAATACTGCTGGGTTTGCTCCCAAAGCCACCGGCAGCCTCACGCCCAGAGGGCTCCGGCCTGGGGGAGAGCTCTCTGCAAGGGGAGAGGACTTTGCACGTGAAATGGGATTAAAGGCATCTCTGTGCCAGCACGTGAGAGATTTTGGGGGTTACCAGGAGAATCAAAGGCTCGGCGCAGTCACGCGCCAGCCCCGGACAGCCCCCCCGGCGCTGCAGGGATGGGCAGCAGAGCCCAGCTGCTGGAAGTGAAACCTCTCCTCTGTGTCAGGTTCCCTTTGAAATGCACCAGGTGGTGTCCTTTGGGTGAAGGTGGGTTAGGGGCTGCTGCAGGTACTACAGAGCAGAGTCATTCCTGTGTCAATAAAGGGTGTCCCTTATCTTTAGGGTGCCCAGCCCTGAAACCCTTCCAGCTGCAGAAAACTCCCTGGGCAGTGGGATCCCACTTGGTTTTCAATATAAGAGAAGGTTCTGTGTTGTAGATATACATGGGAACATGTGAGATAAATTTGGAAGCATCTAAAACCAAATCTGGTTTTTGAAATGTGCGAGTTGGGGCTTTTGGACCAAAGTGAAATCAGTTGAAAGGTCAAAAATTATAAAATCAGAATGGTTTGGGTTGGAAGGAACCTTAAAGATCTTCTAGTTCCAAATCCTTGGCAAGGGCAGGGACACCTTCCACTGTCCCAGGTTGCTCCAAGCCCTGTCCAATCTGAACTTGGGCACTTCCAGGGATGGGGCAGCCACAGCTTCTCTGGGGACCCTGTGCCAGGGCCTCCCCACACTCACAAGGAAAGATTTTTTACGCATCTCTAACATACATTTCCTCTCCCTTTGATTTTTTTCTATCCTGGACCTCCCCGGTCTATGTTGGACCTCCCTGATGGAAACATCTTCCTCACTCCAGCTTTTGCAGAGGGGTTTTCCTGACTCTCTGTGGGCACAAGGAGTGGCTGCAGCTCCCAGGAGCTGTGGCACGGAGCAGGTTGGACAGATGGCTCTGGCAGAGGTCACTCCTGTGGACAGACCTTCCCCCTGTGTCAGAGGGACATTATTTATAACACCCCAAATGTCTCAGTGGAAATAAAATCAGAGCCCATAATGTCATATTAAAAATATTGATAAATTATTGATTATTATTTAGCCTAGCCTTCAAATGTGATGAAGAGGTTTCCATAAATCACCTGATTCCTGTGGGATGGGAGGGAATGTGGCTGTGCAGGCAGATTTCATTTGGGAAGTACTGACCTGGCTGTTTCAGCAGGGAGGCTGAGCTTTGGTGCTGACACAGAGCCCTGATGATCCTATGGATTTCTGCTGCTGCTGCCCTGCCAAGGCAGGTGCCAATTTCTAAAATGTTTGAGTAAAAGGTTCCTTCAAATATAAACTGTCAGTATTTGTGGGTCTTAAACACACGGTGGTGTCTTCCAGGGCAAAATCCTGGAAGGAGAGGGCAGAGGGGAAGGTGGTGCCACCTCTAAGGGGGCAAAGGGAAAGAAAATCTGAAGGTTTGGGGTTTTTCTGGACGAATTTTATCTACATAATTATTGTAGGAGCAGTTTCTGGCAAAAGGAGTTCTTGGGAGTCAAGTTCTAGGATTTTGCAGCATGGGACAAACAGGCAGTGCCTGACTGGCTTTGCAGGAGGGGACAGCTGGGATGGTGGGAGATTCCAGCTGTAAAAGGGAAAACCCTTCGCAAGGGAAATGAATTCTGAGAGTCATTTTGCAGTGGCAGAAAAAGCCCAAGCTCTGTACCTCTACCTTGATCTAAACATCGTAAAAGGTATATTAGTAATGTAATTAGAATTAAAATGAATGTCTGGCTAAAATAAAACCTTTCACACTTTGCTGGCAACAAATCCATCCTTTTATTAAGTGTATTCTTCTTTTTCTTGGCTCATATCATAGAAAATAGCTGTTAAAACTTTAATTACTTTAATTCTAGCCATTCTTAATTTTGAGGCATTATTTTATCCCTTGTTAAACTCCAAACCTATTCAGCTGTGAAAACTTCTGTACAGAGGAGGCAGCAAATCTGTTAAAAGACAAAATGATCCCACTATTGACCTAAAAGTCAAACATTTATTCCTGGTATTTCTTGGTTTAATTTCTTGTTTCTCTCTGTCATTGCAAGAACAACTGTTTGGTGTTCTCACACTGGGAGAGGGAAGGAGCTGGAAGTGCTGCTGATGGATTTTTATTAAAGCTCTGTCACCCAGAGTCACTTGGCTACAAACTGATTGCTACACAGAGGGGAAAAAACCCCACAACCTCGTCCCAAATCCACCACTGCAGTGATCCAAAGGGATCCTCTATACTTTATCTGGATAAAAACCCTAAGAAAAGAAACCCCAGGTGGATCCAGGGCAGATTTTCTGGGAGGGAGGAGATGGAACTGCAGATATTTGGTTGGCTGGGACGTGATGTGGTTTGGTGGGCAGGGTGGTATTTGGTCAAAGTTTGGACTTTATGACCTTGGAGGTCTTTTCCAACCTTAATGACTCCACGATTTAATTGCTCTTGGCATTTTGTGGAGGGGCTGGCACAGCTTCTTTCCCTCCATCCCTGGAGCCACCACGGTGCCCCCATTTCAGCCCAACCTCGTTATTTTGCAGGGACCTGGTTCCCAGCTTTTGGCTTTGCTGCAACAGCATTGTGAGAGTGATTCCCAGCCCAGGTTTTCTGTAGGATGAACACTTTTGGATAGTTTGGAGGACTCTGAGTGCCCAGCACTCACCGGATGCAGGTGCCAAAGCTTTGGGAGTTTCCCCGTTCACTTGCGGCGCGAGTTTCCCCTTTGATTAAACAAATGATTCTTTGCCTAATTTGTCTATGTTGGCTATTTTTTTTTATGAAACATGCACTTAATTAAGTAAGAGAAATACAGAAACATGTTTATTCTCAAGATTTATGCGAAAAATGAGAACCCCACTGAAATTTCCAGTAGTGAAGCAATTAAGTAATGGAATTCCACAGTATAAACATGGTATAATTCAACTATAAAACCGATGTCTAAGTAATGTTAATGAGCTGACTTGAAGCTACAAAAGCTCGAAAAGTTCAGTCACAGATGAAAATGGAATTTGTTCTCAATTAGAACTGAAAGAAAGTTGGTTTGAATGAGGGATGGTCTCCAGCTGGAACCCCCAGATAACTTCCCCATGGTTTGGGCTGACAGGTTGCAAAATTTGCAGTGGGTTGTTTAAATCTTTTTCACAGTAACTACTGAAATATTCTATTTTTTGCACTGTAACACAGAGCTGAGAGCCACAACTCAGGGACTGTGCCTGTGGGAAGAAGCTCAAACCAGACTGGTACTTTAGGAAAGCTCCAGCTTGAAAACTGACAAAATGCGGAGGTTTTATTTCAACTCGAACTTTGAATTTGTATTGAAATTTGGCAAACGTTGGAGCAAATCTTGTAGCTGACAATTTTAATCCCTGTTTTCTGTAGAATCATCCCCTCCCAGCCAGTGGGAGCACTCTGGAGCATGAAGGGAACGGGGACTCTCAATGGCACCTTCCAAGAAACGAATTTTGGTTGTTCAGTGTTTCCTTTGCTGCTAATTCTGACCTGACTTTTTTTCCCTTCTAAATTCCTGTCTCTTTTGTTAAATTCATTTGAAACCTTTTTTTCCAGAGCATTAATGAAGCAGTTTGCTGTGAGGGTGTGTGCCCACAGTGCTCAGGGACATTCTGCCAGCCCCAGCCCTGACGTTTCTGTCAGGGCCGTGTTTTTGGCCAGGTCCCGGGGGTTTTCCCTCCTCTCTGGCCTCCACGTTACATTTTCTTTTCTTCTCCTATTCCACTTCAGAATGTTGTTTCTCTCACCTTCTCAGCCTAGTAAATAGCACGCTGAAGATTTATGGTGTTTAAACTTTTAATGCCATAACAGATTTTATATATTTTTCACAGCATTATTCAGACGTGTTATGTTATGGTTTAGCTCAAGTTCTGGTACAACTGCTCCGAGGAGCTCCTTCCTTGTGGGCAATTCCTCTTTGCCAAACTGTATTTGCACTTGCTCCAGGGGAGGAGGGAAGGAATGTTCCATAAATGTTGCAGGGGATTAAAGGATGTAGACTCGGAGCCTGAACCTGCAGCCTGGAGGAACTACCGACCACAGTTTGCCTTTGAGAGGTGTCTGTGCTTCCTTCTTCCTTCTCCCAGGCCTTCCCAGCCCAAATGGGGTGTGGGGTGATGCTGTCAGAGCTGAGGGAGGATGGGGAAGCAAAGACCACTTGGGGGTCCTGGGCAGTGAAGCATTCATGGGTTATTTTGGGTGGACGTGGGGGTTTTGTCTCGGTTGTTTCCACGTTTCCAGCAGCTTTGCCAAGTGCTGCACCCCCAAAGCGGCTCTGAGCTCCTTCTGCACTGGAATTTGTGATGTGGCACCTTGGTCACCCTTACTTTGAGTCAGGGATGGTCTCTCTGGTGTCAGAGAGGTTTCCATTATGAAAATCCATAGGAAAATTCACGGGTTGAGATGAATAAGCAACGCAGGATGCTGAGGAGGGCTGGACCCCGTGTTCATTTTGGGAAAAGTCCTGGCCTTTCCTCTCACATTTTCCTTATTGAATATGTGACTATTAAAAAGAAACGAAAACAACCAAAAAACACCCACCTAAAATTAATTAATTGAGGGGCACATCTGCTCGCCCTGGGCTCCTTTCACAGTGATCCGAATTCTGTGGAGTTTCATGAGTTTATAAAACATTAACTACTTCGACAAGAACAACAAACATTGTTCCCTCCTCACACAGCTCCCAAACCCAGCTACCAGATGGACCCAGCACCCAGCAAGGGAATATTAATTTTGATGGAGAGAGACTTGGTGTGCTGGGTATTAAAATATGTGCCTTGGGAAATGCAGCACAGTAGATGTGTGTGTTTGTGCTGAGTGGTGTCTTTGTCTTTCATATATAAAAACACTAATTAAAATATAATGTAAAAACCTGCAGCAGGTTTTAGTGCGCTGCTAAGGTAAATAAAAATGAAACAAAAGGTATGTATATGCACGTCAGGTCATTAAAAGTGCATTGTTAAATCGCTTTGTGCCCCAAAATTTCCGAATTAAAAGCTGAACAGAAACACATCTGGAGCGGGACGCGGAATTCCTGCGCCGCTCTCCCGAGTTCTGCCTTGGGTCCGTGGTTCGTTTGCTGGGAACGGCCGTGTGGGGAAACACAAACTGCTGGGACCCCACCCCGCAGAGCCCCTTTTACAGCCTCTCCAGTGGGCAGCAGCACCCCCGGCAGCTTTAGCCCCGGGCTGGGCTGAGCTCCAGATGCTCTGGGCCCTCGTAACCACTGCAGAGCAGAGCCAGCCTGGAACTGTAACTGAGCTGTGCCTCCGTGGGTAGCCAGGGAAGGGGACAGCCTGTCAAACAGAGCAATTAAGACCGATCCTGTGTGGTTTAAAATGTGGAATATCGCGTATAAACCCGGATTATTGATGTTGTTTCATCAAAGGGTGTTGCTGACGGGGAACCGCCACGGGCTTCCCGTGGCAAATCACCACTGGAGAGTTTTGAATTCAGTGTGTGACCTCCCTTAGGCTCCTGGAGCCCTTCAGGTGGCCAGGGGACTGTCCCCTCCAGGGCTCCAGCGTTCCTCTCTGGGATGGAGCACACACCTGGAATGCCTCCAGCAATTCCCAGAACTCCAAAACCTTTGCCAGAACGAGTCCCCTGCGCAGGGCACACCCTGGTGCCATCCAGTATAGGAACAGGACACCTTTCACTTGGGAGCTGGAAGGATGATATCTCATGGAGCTGATGGAAACAGGCTGCAGTTGGGAGCAAAGCAAATGCCATTCCTTGACCAGCAGCCTGGCAAGTTCGGGATGCCTTAGGATGACCACGGGGTTCTGAGAATTTCCCTCCCTCCATTCAGGGTCCCAGAGCAGCTCTGCAGCACAGGGTGGTCATTGTGGCAGCTTTGGAAAATTTAATTCAAACCCCACAAAGAACTATCAAGGTCTTTCCATTGGATTAACAGAATTATGGAAACACAGAGTGGTTTGGGTTGAAAAGGATGTTAAAGATCATTTAGTGCCACCCCCTGCCATGGGCAGGGACACCTCCCACTATCCCAGGTTGCTCCCTGTCCAACCTGGCCTTGGACACTTCCAGGGATGGGGCAGCCACAGCTTCTCTGGGCACCTTGTGCCAGGGCCTCCCCACCTTCACAGGGAAGGATTTTTTTCCTAAAATCCAATCTAACCCTGCTTTCTTTCAGTTTGAACCATTCAGCTTGTCCTGTCACTCCAGTTCCTGTTGCAGAGTCCCTCTCTGGCTTCCCTGCAGCCCCATCAGACCCTGGCAGGTGCTGTGAGGTCTCCACACAACCTTCTCTTCTCCAGGCTGAGCAGCCCCAATGTTCTCAGCCTGAGAAAGTCCCTTCATCCAGTTCTGGATTTGTTCTTCCTTGTGTGAATGGAATAACTGCTCCTGGTTACTGGCAGTAGTGCCCTTATTAATAAAATATCTTCCTGGGCAGAAATCCAAGGTTGAAGGTCTAGGATGCAACAGAGGTGACAAAAGGTCCCCTCATCACTGCTGTATTTCTTGTAGGGTGTTTAAGTCCCCTCCAGAATCTTCCCCTACTCTTCCTGGCACAGGAACAGCCACCTTGGTAAAGAGAAAGGGGAAAAAAAATTATTAAAATCTCTCTTTGTGCCACTATCCCCCTGAAGAAAAAGCAGAACATCTGATTCAAGTTTACTGAAATAACAACAGATGTTTATCTTGTATTGTATGGCACATGGCACTACATCTCATAAACCCCCTCCTGCAGCTTAAAGCCGAATTTCTGCTCCCTCATTTGGACACTTGCAGGCTTTGTGCTCTTTTTGAAATGTTTTCATTTCTCTGGAGCTTAATCTGCTACCAAAGTATTTATAAGTATCACGTTATAAACCGTGAAATGAGGAATAGCAAAGGAGATTTTCAATACTTCCTTCCCCTAAGCACAGGACTGAGCAGCTACTTACCTGCAGCCCCAAAGAATGACAAAATTGTGCAAACTTGCTGCAGCCTTTCATTGAGAAGAATCCACTCAGGGTGTGGGATTGGGAACAGAGCAATAGGAAAAAAAATCCTGTCTTGGGAAAGCAAATATGGGGAGGAAAAATGTGGGAGAAAAAAGATCAGTTTTTCTGGGGCTTGTAAAAAGTGAAACATTTTCACTTTTAAAATCTATGCATATTTTACTGAGAAAATAGTGAATACCTGTAGTGGGTGTATTTTTTATATGTATTTATACACAGAGATACTTAACTCCACTCATTGCCACTGCAGAAAACTCTGGTGCACGGCAGAAATGGCAATTTTCTTTCAGCATTAATCTGTAACTGTTTGTGAAAAAAAATGAATGACAGAATAAATTCAGGAGGAATTTTTTCACAGAAAGGATGTCAGGCATTGGCAGGGGCTGCCCAGGGAGGTTTGGAGTCCCCAACCCTGGCGGTGTCCAAGGAAGGGCTGGATGGGGCACTCAGGGCTCGGGGCTGGGGATGGGCACAGCTTGGACTCCATGGGCTTGGAGGGCTCTTCCAACCCCAGTGATCCTGGGGTTTTGGATGCACCAGAGGCTGAATCCTGGTTTGAACAGGGACATTGTGTGGGTCGGATGTTTCAGGTGACAGAGCAGTAGAGATGGATAAGAGGTATTGGAGGGAATCGGTGTCTGGGGAGGAAGGAAAGTGGGAATATCCTGCACAGCCACATCCCCATCTTCACATGAGACAGATTTTTTTACATTTTCTAGATATTTCTGAGCTCCACTGACCCATGAATGTTGTGGCTTCTCTTTTAGCTTTCTCTCTGAAACATGGTTTATTTTATGTTTGAACAAACGCAGCCCTCCTTTGTTTCCTCCGCTGAATTCTTTATTTATTATTTCCTAAAATGATTTGATTTTCCCCCTCCTTCCCAACACATCTGATTGCAATAAGCTGATACAAAATAGAACCAAGAAACAAAAGGCTGAACATGCTGATAATGTACATTTGGTTTGTATTTATGGTTTTAAGATGTGTTTTAATTGGTTCACTACCAACATCCTGTAACTTTCAGTCAGACAGAAGAGAAACCTGTTTCATTTTAAAGTCAGTTAATTCCTTCCCTCTTTCAGCTGGGAACAGTGGGTAAGGCCCTACTGCAGTATCTTCACATTTAATTTTAATTAAAACATTTTAAAAACATTTTTTAAAAGAGGATTATAATAGATTTTTTTGGTGATTCTCCCTTGGATTTCATTGAAAAACGGGTTTTTAAAAGGACACAAAATGTGTTTTGGTGCTTTGGAACATAAACCTTCAGGTGTAATTTCTAATGAAATATGCAGCTATAAATCTCAATATAAAGAGTTTTCTTGTTATCCCAGAAGCTTAATCTGGTTAGTTTAATGAGGAGAAAGTGGAAAGGTGACAAAAATGCCACCTTGAAGTACTTACCTACAGCAAAATTCGAGTCAATGGGCTAAAGGTGTGACAACACCCAGTTTAATACAAACCTTTATTAAAAAAAAGAAGAAGAAAGTAGGAATTGAGGAAAAACAGGGTTGGAAGAGCAGCTCACACATGCCTCAAACACCAGCAAGGGAATCCTCGCCTTGCTGGGTCTGCCAGGAGTTTGTGGAGCTTGTTCTTCAAAACCACAACGCTCTCCCACTCGGACAGTTCAGCAGTGACTTGAAGTTGAGTGCTGAGGTTTGGTGCCTCCTGAAAGCTCTGTGTGCACCAAACAGGAATTCATTTGGGGAAGTGCTGTCGAACAGGAGGTCAGCCTGGAAAACCACAGCACGGTCCCTTTTGACCTTGCCCTTTATGAGGTCACCAGCACTGGCACTTTGGACTTCAAGCTCTAGGTTGGAGTTAGAAGTTTTCATAAATATTTTATATTTTAGAAGGTGAAAGTATCCTTTTGCTCCTACTGAATTCAGAGCTAACTAAAGCAGAGGGCATTTGCAGGTATTTCTATTTCCCACCTATTTGCAGCTCATTTTATGAAAAATCTTGACTTTGCTTCATCCATGATTGTTCCAAACCCTGGCAGCCTTTGTCCTGCTGGGATTGAAATGGGATCAATGACCACATCGAGATCACAGCCAGACCATGAGGATGATGAGGGTCCTCTCTTGGTTGGTTTTGCTCCTGACAGCTTTTGGGTGATTCCACAGCCAGCACTGTCTCCTCTCAGGTAACTGGGAACCAGAAGTGACCAGGCTTTCACACAAACTCTGTCCTCCATGGGAAAAAGGTGTCCCCAGCCCATCTCCTGGGTGATAAGCCAAGTTTCTGCTGCTGTGGTGAAGCTGTTTCATGTGGTCAGTCTGAATCAAGAAGTTTATTAACAGAAGTGGTGAGGTGGTGGAATTACCTGGAGGTTTTCCTCGCTTGGTGTCACACAGTTGGGGACCTGCAGGAGCTGCCAGAGCCCAGAGAGGAGCACAAAGAGTCTTGGGACCAGGGTAGGTCCAGAGGGACAGGGGTGCTTGGAATGAGCCCTAGAAGGTTTTTCCCCCCAAAACTGAGCAGCTTTAAAGGCTTAAAACCAAGATCTTGAAAAGAAGTTTTTCTGTCTTTGAGGAGCGTGAGGAGTTGGACACTCTTCAGGAAAACTTATGGAAACTTTTGTTTCAATAAACGCTGCAGAGTTTCCCTTTTCCATTTGGCTACTGGGAAGGTGGGGAGGGGGAAAGATGGAAAAAGCTTCGAAATTTGTTGCTGGCCAATTTGGTCACAAAGAGAACTGGGAAGTGTCTTTTTCCATCAAAGCCCTTGCTGGAAGCCTCTGTCCAGCTCTGCCAGGCTGAGCCCTGGCTCTGTGGGAGCTGGGACAGGAGATCCCACCTCACCCAGGCATTTTTTGGAGCATTTCTGTGATTTTGCACAAGTGAGAGGTGCAGAAGAAGGGGATGAGTGGGATTGAAGCCACGGTTTGGAATCTGAGTTAGAAACAGAGGGCCAATATTGCAGTACTGTGGTACGGAGAGTTACTCCAGGAAAGAGTGATCCCTCAGGCGCTGGGCTGACAGTATAAATAGCTCTGGATGCTTTAAAACAAATACAGAATCATTTATTTAGCTCAGCACTCTGGAGCTTTGCCAAGTCTGTGCTAATTATATTGTATCTTGTTTTTATCATCCATGTTACAAACGATTTCTTATGCCAAAACGTCTGGACACTTTTCTCCCAGTATCCCGTTCCTAGTTTAGGTTTCTGACCATCTTCTCAGCTTAAACTGAGTTTTTCTCTTTCTGGAAAAGAGTCTTGGTTGTGACCTTGAGCCACAGCAATGCTGCTCATGCAAGGACCCTAAAAATGGGTGAAAAAGGGAAAAAAAAGTTGAAGTGCATCATGATGCCAACACCCTCTGCAGTGCATCCCTCTGTGCCTGCATGGACATGCAGGATGTGTTTTTTTCCTTCTGGAAGCCACACAGGCTTTGCTGTCCATGGAAATCCTGGAAAGAGCAGCTGCACCAGGAAGAGAAGGGATTTTCTGCTGTGCTATTCTGTGAAGAGGTGGCTGAAGGCAGTGGGGGAATTTGGGGTTTGCAGCACTGGGAGGGAGAAGAGCTGAGGCGATGGAAGATAAGAATAAAGAGGATGCAGAGTGTGATCAGATGCAAAAGGAGAATAAGGGGAAAAAGGTAGCTGGGACAAAAAGGGTCAAAAGGGCACAGAAAGTAAGAAGTGGAGCAGAGGGGGAGCATTTCCATGCTGCAGTTTTTGTGATAGATTTTTAAATATAGACATCAGTTTAAAACATTAGTGGGACGAACCTCAGGAGTGATAAAATTTTATAACTCCAAGGACAACACAATTTAGATAGAATATTTTATTTTAATTGAAACTTTTCCCCTTGAACACTTTAATAGAGGCATTTAAATTTTGCAGAAGCAGATGATGCTCAGCCACAAGGGTCTCCAGGCTGCTGCAGAGCTGTGTGGAGCTCAGGCATCAATCCTGCTGCACATTCCCTGTTTCTGGGCACAGACTCCTGCACCCACAGAGTGGGGGAAGCAGGAAACAGCCCGGGAGGTTTGCTAAGGGCAGGGGATCTTCAGCGTGGCTCAGGGAGAATGATTTGGCTCTAAGTCCCCATCAGATGCTCCCTCACATCCAGTTGAGGGGACAAGTCAGTCCCAAAGATGACAAAGGGGGCCTTGCTCTTGAGGCCTGAGATGCTGATGAAACACCCTTTGAACCCTTTGAGGTTTCTTTGGTTTCTTTCTTTTTCTCCTTTTTTTTTTTTTTTCTCCTTGTGGGTTTTTGCTTTCTTCTGAAGAACAAAAAAGTAACTTCCCATGCAGATCTCAGCAGTGTGGGACAAGGACTCTTTTGAATTATTTTCCATACTGTCCCTATTCAAAAGAATCTTCTTGCAGCTTCCTGAGGAGCCCTGACAATGTTCCATTTGGGGAAAGACACGAGGAGAACAGGATTACAACTGGGCAGTGCACACTGAGGCATTCCTGAGGGAAAGGGGCAGGATTGCTTTGCTGGATTCCTTGTCCAGTAGTGAAATGGATCTGAACACTGAAATTCTCATCATGTTCATTCATGTGAACATATGCAACAGAATTATTCTTTCTTAATATTAGCAATTGTTATGCTTTCTATCATCAGAGCATGAGCAATTCCTGCAGGGACTGAGGCCTCTGATGCCAAAAGTCATGTCCAGAGTGGGAAAGATCCCAAGCTAAAGCTGATCAAAAAAAACTCTGGCACATTTTCCACATAAACATCTCAAATGTATAGTTTCCTTAGCAAAGATATGAAGTCTGCTCCTATTTTAAACAAAGCCTATTTTTAATCCTGTAGATAAAAATAAATAAAAATACAACATACTGGTACTTCCTTCCCATAGGACCTGGACATCTGGGTGGTTGTTCTTTGCCAGTTCTGCCCTGAAAAAGTTTTGTGTCCAGAAAGAACACAGAACTTCTTTAGCTGTGTGGGGGGGTGAAGCTCTGTGGGAAGCGGAGGAAAAGGTGACAGAGAAGTGACACTGAATATGGTGCAGATGAAATGTGAGTGATGGGATCCCAGAAGTGAACACTCTGTGCTTCTTTTTTTTTTTATATATATATATATTTTACCATGGTGAAGCAGCACCTGCTGTGGAAAGAACCTGCAGCTCTCCAGCTCTCCCTCAGCGAGACCACCCCAATTACTGACGATTTTAGGTGGGGAAGGGGCTGCCACAGGAAAACTCCAGGAGGTTTCCCCATGGATTTCCAAGCAGAGTGAGGCTGCCCGAGGCTCTGGCTGGGAAAAGTGACCCTGGAGTGTTGGGGGCCGGTGCCAGCCCCTCCCCAGGGCTGCCTCTCCCCCTCTGCACACCCCAGTCATGTGTGGCAGGTCAGGGCACGGCTGGCAAAGCCCTGGCTTGATAAGAAGTTGCCTAAATTAGGCTAATGATGGGTTCTCCTGGGTAATGCAGGGGAGAGAAAGTTCAAAGCTTGGTATTTCTGTGCACAGAGTCCAAATACCTGCCAAGTCCCTTTGATGAAGTGTCTTTGTCAGAACGATTAAATGCAGGTTAAAAAGGCCAGACCTTTTCTCAACATATTTGACTTGCTCTTTCTTTCCTCTCTTCAAGGTGTCTTCATGTTACATTTATTTGCTTCATGAATTCTTTATTACACTAATCAGTCCTGATGTACAAACTCATTAGAAAATGAGCTGGAAATGTAAGATCTGTCAAATTTCAGAGACTTCTGACATCGTTAGACTCAAGGGCCTTTTTGCAGAGAAAAGGGAGAAAGGAAAGAAGCTAATGAGGAAATGTCAGATAATGTAGAAGTCAATCCATTTGGGGATGAAGTTTTACAAAGTTCAGAGGGAAAAGTTGTAGCATTGCCAGGGTAAACACCTATTTATTTTTTTAATGTAAATTTTGGCACAGAGGAATTTTTTTTCTTACTGTGATTGCTGCACACTTCTGGTTTGGTTTTGTAATCAACATTTTAAATCGGTTTACAGTGCTGCTTTTCTAATGATGACACACAAATGAAGGGAAATAATTCTTTGAATGGGATTTTTAAATTATGTGAATTATCAATGTGTATTTTGGAGTTTGTGACAGTCTCAGCTGCAATCACTGTCCCGACAAGCAGGTGCTGTGGGGATGCTCAGGGAAATAAGCACTGCTTTGAAAAGCCCTTAGATGGGTGAGATCTGTCAAACCAGGAGGTCATAAATCCTGTCATGAGCTTAACCTAAGGAGAAAAAGGTGAAAAAAGGAACAGTAGTGGAGAGAGAAGGAACTTGGCTGTGGTCACACACAGGTCTGTGGTTCAGAGAACACAAGAGTGTCCATGGCCTGTTCACTAAATCTCACTCCTCCCTCTGCCCTGTACCTGCTCAGGGAAGAGCAGATGTTCTGAACAAACCAAAAGTGAGGAGAAGTGAGCAAATAGCAGCACAGATCAGTCTCACGGCAGGGAAGATCAGCCTGCAGCCTTTATTCAGCTGTGCTTGAATATAAAAGTCAAATATGTGGCTTATTTAATTTTTAAAATTTGTATTTAATTTCAGCTCAGGACACTGTTGAGAAAATTTAGCTACAGAATCATAGGGTGGTTTGGGTAGGATCCTCAGGGATCATCTTGTTCCAAGCCCTTGCACTGTGCTGTCCAAGAAGGAGTTACCCGCCCTGCATCCAGGGAATGCAACACAGCCAACAAGGACCTGTCAGATCCAGCTGTCAACCCTTTCCTTGTCCTTTGGCCATGGAAATGTCTCCTGCTCCCACCATCTCCTCACAAACCTCACACTGGCAAGGAGCACTGGGCAGTGACACTGCTGTGCTCCTGTGGAACTCCATCCCATCCTCGAGGGACTAAGGAGGAAAATGAAGCCTGGAACTTCTCACAGGGAGGGCTGGGATGCAGGATCTGTTCCTGGTCTTGTTATGAACTCCCTGGGTGCCCCTGGGAGGTCTCCCCACCCCTCTCTCCTGACACAGCCTGTGTGAGCTGGCACAGGCACAGTTGCTGGCTCAGTTTTAGCTGGGTCTCACAAACTTACGAGCATCAAAAACAGATTGCTCTTGTTTTGAGGTGATTTTTATTTCCTGAGGTGCCTATAAAAGCATTCCCCTTGGATTCTGGGACCTTGGAAGGTGCAAGGGATGCACAGCAAGGGCTGGTTGTCCTGGGCACTGAGTGGTTCTTGCTCTGCAGTGTCCTGGAGAGCACAGGCAGGCAGAGGCCAAGGAAAAGGGAGAGATTTGGGATTTCAAATGCAGGGAAACCCAGGAATTGGATGCATTCTGTGCTGTCTTGGCAGCACCATGCTGCCAGAGCAATTAGGGGAGGCTGCCTTTGCTGAGCACAGCTGCTGGTGCTGCCACTGGAGAGGGTCTTTAGTCCCAAAATTGAGTCCTGGGGCCACTGGAGCTCAGAGCAGGGAACTCGTCTGTTCACACAGAGCTGGGGAGAGCTCCATGCCAAGAGAAACCTTCCTCCAGAGCCTGTCCCTGCCCTCTTTCCTGGGTAAAGAGCCAGGTGACAGCTCAAAGGCACAGCTCCAGCTCCTGCTGCGTGGGGCTGAGCATCCCCAGCTGCTCACCCAGACTGAGCCTTCCTTAGGGATGTGTTCAGTGCCCTTCCTCAGGGATGCTGAGCTGAGCATCCCTCCCTCCTCCTCCAACCTCAGCACAGAGAACAGGAGCTGTGGCTGCTCAGCACCTCATAAAAACCAAACCACTGGGTGTTTTGGGGGTTTCAAGGAGAGAATTTGGGCTCAGCAAACAAGATAAGTTTGCTGGCAAACTGCAAGGAGCAGTGAAAGCAAAACCTGAGGCATTTACACCCCCATTAGAGGGGATTTCAGCCCTGGATCGTGGCCTGCTCTGGAATCACTGCTCTCCAAGGACCCTCTCAGCCAAGGGGCACTGCCCTGGGTGTCCATCTCGTGGTGGCCCTTGGAGCACCTCCAGCCCAGCTCTGGCTGAGGTTCAGGGCCACAGCAGCTCCTGCTGCAGCCTGTGCAGGGCTGGGGAGGTGCATGGAGAGGGCAGGGCAAAGGTGACCTGCAGAACCCCTCCAAGGCAGAACTTCTGCAGCTCGTGGGGCAGGGAGTGATGATTCATTTCAGAGAGTTCTCCTAAAATCAGATTAGAGAGGGCAGGCCAGGGAAAGGGAAGGGGGTATGTTCTGCTTTACAAATCAAACTCCATCAAAAAGGTGTCAAAGAACTGGCACTTCCTTCTTGGTTCTTCCCCTCTTTCCTTCCCCTTTCTGTCTCTGGCTGCTGTCTTGCCATTTTTTTTATAGACAAAACCCACATCTCAAATTCCTCCTCTTTGAAGCTGGTCAGGTAAAGCCTGAGCAGTCCCTTAGGGAAGGAAAGGGCTCGGGTGTTTGCTTTACCTGGGGGCTGTGGGTCTGAGTTCTGAGAGCAGTGCAGCTTTCTCATCAGAGCCATTCACACAAGATTCCCACCCCAGGGCAGTAGAAGGTGGAGAGCACTGGATCAGGCTGGCTGCTGGCAGACTTGGGGTAGGTGCTTCTATTTCCTTTACTGATGACTTTGCTTTAAAAGTGCCTTTATTGAGAAAAAAAAGGACAAAAAAAGGTGTTTTTGCATGAGTCTGCATGAATTCATCCTCAGCTTTCCCCCAGTTCTATCACTGTGATGCTATCAGCCACATCTTGGGGATTCCTCACTGTTTCCTTCATCCCCAGTGTTGTGTGGTACTGGGCTGTTTGTGTTTGAGTGTATCTGCTCCAGACCCGGAGCAGGAGGATATTAAAGGCTGTTTCTCCTGCCAAATAAAACCCCCTTCTCTGCAGGTATGAAATCTAAGCACACACCTAAACTGTTATTGTTGGCTCTGAGGTTTTACAGCCACTGGCAACCCTTCACTTTGTCTTTAGGCTCCATTAGAGCTTCAGCCTGGGACACCCACTTGGCTTTTGGATCGGATCTTTGGGGTCTGGCTGTGGTTGTTTGGCTGAACCCAGCCTGGGAGCTTTGGGCACCCCTTCCCAAGAGCTCCCTGTCCCCCACCCAACACTTTCCAGCTCCCTCAGCACTTCTTCTGTACTGCAGTGTCACACTGCTCCAGGGCAAGGATGGCTGCAGGAATAAGGAAGAAAATGCAAAGTATTTCATAGGATAGTTTGAAACAACCGGCATTTTCTTTCACCAGAACCCAGGATTTTTGTAATACTACAAGGGAATTTGAAAAACAAACTTTTTGAACAATTCTCCTTGTAAAGGGCTGCAGGAACTGCAGAGCTGTGTGAGACCAGGAGTTTCCCTCTCCAGAGCCTGGTTAGCTCTCAGTGATCCCCACTTTCAGCACTGATGGGTCTCTGTCTTGCTGTTAATTATTCCCCCCTTTCTTGCCTGGCTGATCTGCTCTCCCCTCATTCTCTCTTTGCAGCTGGGATGGGTGGATTTGATGCTGCACAATCTTTTCACCTGGAATTGCACCAGTTGGTTATTTCTGTAAATAAGTATTTCACTATCAAACCAATTATGTTTATATGAAAAAAAAATCATTGGATACATCTTTTTATTTTTTCCTCTCTGTTGCATCTCAGAAAGACCCAATGCACCAATCTTAACACAGCTCTTCCCTGAAAATTTAAAAAAACAGGAGATGGAAGACAAATTCCCCTTCCCCAGTACAATATACCCGGGCTGCCTTTCTCCCTCAGGAAGGGTCAGGGAATTTTCACTCCTTGAGGTGTCTTTGGCCTCTTTTTCAGAAAGTTCAAACACATTTCTGAGCCATATATGGAGAAGTTTACATTTCTGCCAAGTGCATGGTGATAAAGGGGAGACTTTGATCCCTTAGCCTGTCAGTTGTACCTCATGTGCTGGGCCAGGACAAAAGTCTAAGGATATTTCCTTCAACAAAGGGATTCTGCTGCCTCTGAAGTTCTGCATCTGTAACAGCCAGAGTGGGCTGGAGGGATTTATCTGGGAAAAATCCCGTGGGGGGAAAGAAGGGATTCCCAAAATTTGTGCCTAACCAGCTTCACCTGAATTGTCCAAGAGCTGATGGTGGGAAAGCAGCACTATTTATAGAGACTGTGCAGGTGTTTGGAAGCAAACACACACCTGCAGTTGTGACTGCAAGGCCTATAAATAGCCCAGCTGACACTGCTCCCTGTACCTGTGTTCCTGCAGCTCGCACAGACAAGTTCTCTCCATATACATTTAAGTGGATTATTAGAGGAAAAGGAGTAATTTCGTGAAGAGTTAGTGCTGCTGCCAAAATGCAGCAGTTTTAAAGCAAAGGAGCTTCCTGAATCCTTGTACTTTTATGTTAGCCTGACCTGGGGCTCGGGAAGTTACGGATGCTTGGAACAAAAACCCATTAGAAAAACAAGCTGAGCCTGTGTGTCTAATCACTGCTGTGACACTCTGTGGCTCTGGGCAAAGACTGGTGAAGGGCAAAGGGGTTTATACTTCTTGTTGAAGTGCTTTGTGCTGCTAAACTCCCAGGCAGCCAGCAAACTGCTAAACCAGCTCAATATTAAACGTAGCCCATAATGCAAGCAGGGGGTGCTGAGATGGGGTTTGGGTTTATTTAACACCTTTTTGTTTGTGCTCAGGGCACGTGGGTGTGGTTTGGGCTGAGCTGCTCAGCTAGGCTGGCTTTGAACAGGCAGAATTCAGAGATTTGGGTTCAGGAAAGCAGGATTTGGATTGAGGAAGGCTGGATTTCTGCCTCTGCCACGGCCCTGCGGGATGACCTTTGTGTGGCCACTTCTCTTTGCTCTGCAGTGTAAGATCAACCAGCAGTGTAAGAATTAATGGAGTCTTTGGGAAAAGAACTCTCTTACTAACAAATTAAATCATTCCCAGTGTCCATTTGAGGTCTCTGGGAAGTCCTGCAGCACAAATAATCACCTCAGATGAGTTCAGGCAACCTCAGCTTGGTGGAACGGTGTGTTCCACCTGCAGTGCTTCCCTTGATCAGGAATCCAAGCCCCAAACCCCAGTGCAAGGTGGATTTTTCCTTCAAATCCTGTGTCCCATACAGGTGCTGGCCTGGCTGTGGGCACCAGCGTGGTCAGGGGGCTGCAAAATGAATTTGATTTTTATGTTGTATTTCTTCTAAACTCAGTGCTGTCCCACCCCGCTGCTCCTACCACAAAAGCCCCTCCCAGTTTTCAGGAAGCCTGTACTGAATAATTTTCCTTCTACTTTCCCCACTTCCTGTAAGTGCTGGGCCAGACAAAGGTGCTGTAAAAATTACAAGCCACAGTTTGATCTCTCCAAGCTAAATGGAGCAGCTCTGGGTTCATGGTGGTTGAGCCAACGTGGGGATTGGGTTGTGACATTTGTTTTTCTGTGGGCTCCCTATATGGCCTTTTATTTTAATCTTATTTTCGTTCCTCTGCTGTTCTTTCCTCCCTCCTCCCTACGTTCACCATTTAAAATAGAACAGAAAAACACTGTTTGAAGCAGCTCGGAAGGCAAGATGGGGGAAGTATTCCAGGATGCCCATGGAGTTCTTCCTTTGCAGGGGTCTGGGGGCTGCTGGTGCCTTGTGGGGAAGCGAAGGGGCCACCTCTGCCCAGCTCTGGGCAGCTCCAGTTGCTTACTGGGAGGCACTGGTTTCACATGCCTGAGCTCCACGGGGTTCTGGGGAAGACAGGGATTTTTTTCCTGTAAGGCAGAGGGGCAGAAAAGCAAAGCAAAAGCCCTCTGGGGATGCCTGGACGTGCTGCTGGGCTCGGAGTGTTGGACGCTGCTTCAGCTCAGGGTGAGGGTGTTGAAAAGGTTCCCAGGAGCCTCAAAGGAGCCTGAAATGGGTTCAGAAGAGTCAAGGATAAAATCAAGAGGGCAGAGAGTGCAGACAGGGAGTTCTGGTGTGGGCTGGTAGGTTCTGTCTGCTGCTCAAATGCCTCCTGATGGCTTTTGCTTCAGAGCCTTTTTCTGCCCCACACTGGTGGATCCTGTCCTGAAGGTTCCTGAAGGGGTTTTGCTCACAGAAATGCTGGCAGGTGAGCAGTGCTGGGCTGGAAGTCCCCAACCTGCTCTAAATTGTGGTCTGTTTTGGGTCAAAATTAAAATAAATCATTAAAAAAACCCCAAAGAACGCCTTTCTCCCCCCCAAAAACCCAACCAAAACCCCAACCAACTAAAAAGCCCTCTGAAAACCTTAAAATGCTCCATAAAACCTTTTCTTTTCATTCCTTTTCAACCCATTTACATTTAAAGGCTGCTCAGAAGCCCCCCATTCACCCAGCTGATCTCATTAAAGAGACTGAAGAACTTGAGTGACTCCTCAGGGACTTGAACTTGTAGTTGAAGGAGCTGAAAAGTCCCAAATATGATGTTAAGGAAATCTTAAATTATTCCCTGTCACATCCTCATACTGATGTGTGTTGAGGTGTAAAGGCTCTGGTTGTTTTCCAGGTTGATTTTCTTAGTGCAGGAACAAAAATAAAGTAGTGAGAAGGAGACTCTGCCATGAGGGAACATTTAATGGTGAAAGGTGCCATCGTGGGTGATTCATGTGCACACTCCAGTCTCTTGTGGTGCTCCCACACCTCTCACACTGTTCATCCCCTGCCTAAACAATCTTGTCTACTTCTCAAATTTTCTATTGATAACAGAAAACTGAAAATTCAGGAATTCAGAGATTTCAAAACAAAATTTGTTATTTAGTTTTGGGATTTTTTTTTTCATTTTGCAGCCACTGGATGCAGTGGTTCTGTTCCACTTGCTGCTGTGTGTAGTGGTTCAGGGTGGACCCTAAATTAGGATCCTGACATTGCAATACTTTCATATAAAATCAGAGAATATCCTGACTTGGAAGGGACCATTAAGGCTGAGTTGACAGAGTTACTGCAATAAACATCCCCTCAGAGCAGTGGGACATTATTTTGAGGCTAAATCTGTGTTTCCACTCAATACCAAAATTGAAGCATTGGTGTCCACAGTGCTTTCTTTCAGGAAGAAGGGCATAAACCACTTTTTTCCTTTTTTTTTTTTTTTTTTTTTTGGCCACAAGGACTAATTTGTAGATGAGAGCAAAGGTAATGGTTGCCCTTCCCTAGGGATGAGAAACTCACTGGTGGTGAACTTTCTAATGGTCACAGATTGATGCAATGGTTTGGTGGGAAGGGACCTCAAAGATCATCTCATCCCACCCCCTGCCATGGGCAGGGACACCTCCCACTATCCCAGGCTGCTCCAAGCCCCGTCCAACCTGGCCTTGGACACTTCCAGGGATGGAGCAGCCACAGCTTCTCTGGGCAACCTGTGCCAGGGCCTGGCTACCCTCGCAGGGAAGGATTACATCATTTTAGTGATATTTTACATGCTAGGAAGAAATGATCTTCCTCAATAAAGTGGAGCAATGAACCCCCAGCGCTTTGTGCAGCACGGGTGAGGCAGCAGAGGCCTCTCTGGGGTGCCTGGGCACTGAGGGACTTTGCAGGTGTCTGTGCTGGGCCAGCCCCCGCTGTGGCTCTGCCCTGCCCTGGGAGCTCGGTTATCTTTGCTGGGCAAGTGCAGAACACCAGGTTTGTACCCCAAACCAGGAGCTCGGTGGCTGATTTCAGGGCAGGCTTGAACTTATTTTGACGCCTCAATTTTTGGAGAACCCGTCACTTCAGGCAGCGCGTACCTAAGGACGGTGGGTTCCAGCGTGTGGCGAGGGCTGTTCTAAATAACAACCACGACGACATAAACGAGGAGCTCCTGTCGGCTGAAATAAATGGGGATTGCCCTGCCCAGCTCCCTCCCGGAGGTGACAACGCCAGTGTCCCCCCTGCCCGGCCACCCTGCCCTGCCCACTGCAGACAGCGCCGGCATCCGCCCGCGCCCAGCCCGCAGCCTCCCGGCATTTCTCCCAGATGAGTTCAACTTTGCTCCCCCTCCCCTTCCTTTCTCTTCTTCCCACCTCCCTCCCTCCCTTCCCTGGTCCTTGACAGAGGCGCAAACACTCTTAAATGAGAGATAGTGGCTTCCATCCAATGGAGCCCCGGTTAATCACCGAACATCGTGGGAAAAGCACAAGATGAGGGCCGAGAAACAGCCCATTGTCTGGGCAAGATTAAAGCCCCAAAAGCCGTATTGTCTACTGAGGGGATAAATCTTCCTGCTGTCACTCAAGCACTGAATTAAATTCCCCTTCATTTCTAAAGGGGCTTATCTGTCCTGAATAGGCTGTTGCGCCACAAGCGTAAGGGAACGTATTAAGTGAGCTCCTGTCTTGGGCACCTTCACAAATAGACGAAAAACAGGAGCAAATCTGGAAGGGGCGGGCGGGAGGGGGGCAGAGCAGGAGAGCTTTGGGCTGGGGAAGAGAGCAGGGATGTTAATTGTTGGTGCAGGTCATCACTGGTGGAGGAGGAGGCTGCTCTGGGTGACGGTCCGGCTTCCACTGTGGCACAAACACCGAGGAGCAGCACTGAGCATCCCTCAGTGCCAGCGTGGTTCTGGCAAAGGGATGTCCTTGCATAGCCCAGGGAGTCTCAGAGTGAGGGTGTGATCCTCTTCAGGCTCCCCAAGGGAGGCACCAGCCTTTGGGTGATGCCAGGACTCTGGCTTAGGGTGTTGGCAGCACCCCCTGCCACCCAGGTGGTCCGGGGAAGATGTTTTGTGCCAGTTTTGTGAGAGGTTGGCTCAGCTGCCGGAGCTGGCTCTCCCTCGGGGCCGAGGGGCTGGGCTCCGATGGGAGCTGGGAGAGGAGGGATGTTCTGAGCAGGTGTGGTGTCTCCAGGAGCCCTCAGGCACTGCTGCCTCTCTGAACGCTTCCTGGGGTGGTTGGCAAGGCCCCAGCACTGAGGGGACATGGGGCACACAGTCACATTTGTGTCACTGGGATCCCCTCCTCCTCCTCCTTCTCCTCTTCCCTTTCCGCTGACCCTTGCAGCACTCCTGGCTGTCCCACCTGCAGGTGCCTGGATGGGATTGGAGGTTGCCCCGCTGTTTTTGGAGGTTCCAAGGAGCACGTTTGAAGTGCAGCAAAGAGGGGCACGGGTGGCTGGTTGGTGTCTCAGAATGAGCTTGGGATGTTCGATGTTCTGCTGTCCCTGGGCTCCCAAAGGCTGAAGGTTGGGCCCAGCTCCCTTTGCTCTCCAGTGATGGATTCTTCTCCAGTGTGGTTATAACCCAGGGAAAGGGCAAACTCTTGTTTTTCATGTTAGCTGCTATTCCTCAGCGCCCAGTTAGAACAATTGCACCAAACCAATCTTTAATATCTGCAAATTGGGGGTCATACCATTATTACTATTGTAGGTGAGACTGAATTCTGCCTCTTTGCTGAGAGTATTCCTATTTTTTCCCTGTCTGATTGGAATTTATTATTTTTTTATTAACTCTGACTGTGCCTTTGGTGATGACTGGGTTGTGATGCTGTGTTTAATGGTAGCCTGGTTGGTTTCCATCTCTGCAAAATAAATGCAGATGGAAGAAGTTCCTTACTGCAATAAAAGGTTGGAGGGGAACTGGTCTTGGACCAAAGCTGAGCTTGCTGCTGCCTGTGCATTTACAATGCAAATGCCAGAGGACAGCAGCATTTATGTTTCTATTTACCACATAAAATATTAACCACGTAAAACATACCCAAGACAGCGATCAGGCTTTGCAGCTTCACAAACAGATGATTAAACCTCACCTCGGTGTTGGGCTGTTGGATTAGAGGCGGCCTTGGTGCGATTTGGGAAGTGCTAAACAGGATTTTCTGCATCCTGAGTGCAGTTTCCTCTTGTTGATAGGGTTTAATGCTCCCCTGTACAAATCTCTCGCTGTGCAAATACCTCCAATCTCTCCTTTTAGCCACCCAAACCATTGCTTAAACAAGTGGGTTTACACCTGCTTACCAGATTAATTTAATTAGCCAAAAATGGAGTGAAAGAACTGGCTTGAGAACAATAGCTCCCAAAGAACACTTTTTTCTATTTCTTGTTGGTTCTGGTAATCTCGTGGAAGCTGGATTGAGATATTATTCCTCTGAGTTTCCTGGCTTCTTGTTTCAATACTCAAACTTAAGAAAATAAATGATCAGAATAATGTTTTGAGGGTGGTTTTTTTTGTATTTGGAATAATACAAAGAAAAATTTTCCAACCTCTTTATGAAAGAACTGATCTAGTTCCTTGCTATCCTACAGTTCATTTGTTGTCTAAAATTGTCTCAGTTCTCAAGTTTTGCTCATGGAAAAACCAGAGTTGTTCTCCCACAAAACTTGTATTAATTAATGAGTGCAAAAAGGTTTGGGATGACGTTGCCAGATCTGGAATCAGTGCCATGGTGCAGTTTTTTCCTGCTGGTTGTGTGTTCAGTGCTGGCCAACATTGGCCAAGGGAATTGGAGCTTTGAGACAGAACTGCCCTGTCCACCTCAGAGCCCAACTCTGCACTGGCTCCCTCAGAATCCCCCTGTTCCAAGCATTTGATTGGGTTTGATCATTAATTAATTGTTTCAGTAACCTGAAATATTTATTTCAATTTCCCCCTTACTTTGAAGGCTTTTATTAACAAACCAAACCTCTCATTTGAGCAGACAGCGTTTTGCAGCAAAAAAGGAGCTGTTTAGTCAATGTCAAACTCTCTTTTCACACTGATCCTCCTCTACCTTTTTAAATTTTAAAGACACCACACACATTCCTGTTTTAATACCTCCACATTTTATATTAAATACAGATTTTAGAGGTACACTGGATTGGGCAATGTTAAACCTCTGAATAATATATATTAATTTGGTTAGAAATCAGCTGATATTTTCCTGTTGAATTGAGGTCACGGACTGCTCCGTGCATTTTTCTCCATATTCCCCAATCTTTTGGAAACAGCACAAGCTTTACTTAAAGCACCTTCAGAACCCTCCATAATGCTACTTTCAAAGTAATTTGTATTTAAAAATAATAATAACAAGCAAACAAACTTGTTAGCCCATGGGATGCTTCTGCCCTGCGGCTTAATGGCACAGGTCTTTATACATCCAAATCCAGCAGCTTTCAATAACAAAGGATGAAATTCATGAAACAAATTGCTCCTCTCGTCATAAGTCACACTCTCGTGTGCCAGGGGAAAGATGTGTTGATAACATTCAAAGAGTTTGGTCGCCGATGAATTGTAAATTCCCACCGAGCCTCGGGCCTCGGCAGCGAGCTGTGAACAGCGTGGGGCTGGCCACAGAATGCTCTCAGATTGGGGCATTCACCACTTCATTCTTAGAACACTTTTAGGATAAGAGCTAAGGAACACCACGGGGAGATTTTGGTAGGCAGCCTTGAGGGGGGAAAGAAAAAAAAAAAAAAAACGGAGCAAAATATGCAGAGGCGATTTAATGAACATCCAGGGCTCTTTAGAGAGGCTCTGGTGGAGCTGCGAGCTCTGGCTGCGACTTTCGGGGGCAGGGGAACAAAGGACAAATGTTCATGGATTTCCTTCCCGACAAAAGGAGCACATTCCCACCCTTTAAACGGGGAGCTGATCCTCACCCACCAGGAATGACACTGAGCAGGGTCTCCTGTGGGTGCTGTGCTCCTTGGGGCTCCAGCCTGGGGAGGAGATCTGAGGGTGGGAGAGAAGCTTGGGTTTGGTGCACCTTGGGGATCTCCTGCTGATGGGATTGAGGGAACATGGAAATGCCTGAGATCTGTCCCGTGGCTGTGCTTTGGTGCAGTTGTACCTGCACAGGCTTGCCCAGGGCAGCGTGTCCTGTGTTCCCTGGGGTTGTGTGGGACGTGGGCACATCCTGGTGCTTTCCCAGGGGATGGGATGAAGGATGGTGGTGGTTGGCTTCTCTCTTGAGCAAAGTGCTGCAGGGCTGAGCTGTGACAGCTCTGGGATGGATCCATGCCCAGGGTGTTTGTTTGCAGGATCCCACACTGAAAGCCTGAGGAACCATGGCTTTTACATAAATAAAAATGCTGGAGTTCTGCTCTTTGGTTACCCCCAGTTCCTGCTTTAATCAGATCTTTGAATTACCCATTGCAACTTGCACCAGAGGGACCTACAAGTGACAAAAACAGGGAAGGCTTTCCGTGCCACTTGGGGTGAACCCCTCCCTAATTCCAGCCTCTTTGGAGCCAGCACTCAGCCTGCCCTCCTCCATCCCTGAGCTCTGCAGCTGGGACTCCAAACCCCGGCCAGGGGAGGGGACCCGGCAGCAGGGAGCTCTTCCTGCGGGTCAGGACACTTGGGCAGGCCCCAAAAGGGTTAACAAACAAACTGCCTGGATGGCTTTGTTCACTGGAAATCTAATCAGATGTTAACCTACAGTCTATATCCAAGCAATCCTTTCCTTATGATAGTGATTAGTATTACACTGGGAATGAATAGAGCAAGGAAGGATTCCTATGGTAACCTTCAAAATGCATTCCATCGGCAGGCTCTGCCTACTCACAATAATTACGTTCTTAACTCGTCTAACAAACGGCATGCTAATTAGCTGCTTAACCAGCCTCGGCTCATTATTACCAAGGTTGGGCAGGCTTGAGCAAAGTGACCCAGAGAGAACAAGCCCACTTAAAAAAAATAATAGTAATAATAAGACATTTGTCAGATTGGCCATGAAGATGGACCTCCTCCACGGTGATGGGGCTGGCCCTGTGTGCTGACTGGGCTGTTGGCAAAGCCACAAACCCTCAGCAGAGACATTCAGCTGCCTCGGAATTTGGCTCCCTGAGCCTTAGTTTGGCATCTGTGGGACTTAGTGGTGAGCTCCAAGTGTCACTGGGGGTTGTCCCAGGTTTGCTTGAGCTTCTGAATGAGCAATGATTGCTCCAGAGCAGGCTGGATGCTCCCACCCCTTGCTGGTTTGGCTGAGCTCTCTCCCCCTCTCCTCTCCTTGGAATCACAGAATCACTGGATGGGTTGGGTGGGAAGGGACCTTAAAACACATCCAGTCCCACCCCTGCCATGGGCTGGGGCATGTTCCACACCTTCCAGGTTTCTCCAAGCCGCATCCAACCTGGTCTGGGACACTTCCAGGGATGGGGCAGCCACAGCTTCTCTGGGAAACCTGTGCCAGGGCCTCCCCACCCTCACAGGGAAGGGCAATTGGTTCTAATCTGGTCTAACCAAAGTTTGTGGGTTTTTTTCTGGGACGCCAACTGAGCTAAACATGGAAGTTTTGCTATTTCAGGTGGAAGCAGGCCTGGCTCAGCTCAGCTTTGTTTAGCTCAATGGAAGCTGGATGAGTGAATAAATAATGCCTGGGCACAAAGGGCACGTTCTGAAGGAAACTGAGCTTCCTACATTCCTGAAACGCACTAAAATCAAGGATGCTTGTCCCACTGGGCTCTGCCCTCCACCTGTCCTGTGCTTTTACAAAGCCTGTTGGTTGTTTTTTTCTGGGACAACATCTTCAGGGTCTTTCCCTGGATGCCATTTTTTGCTCCTGACACCCGTACTCCATCCAGCCCCTCCAGTCTGGAGCTGTGGTGTTTCTGCTTTGAGGATGGAGGGAGTTTCTGCTATTGGGGATGGCACCAGATTTAGGCAGGGCAGAACAGGCGTGGCTGCTGAGATACTCTGTCCATCAGGGATCTCCTGTCAGCCTCAGGATTGTATCTCTGGTGAGAGAGAATCTAAACTGAAACTCACCCACAAATGTCACTGGGGGATTTCATCAGCTCTTTCCTTTGTGTGCTTTCATTTCTTTTCCTCACAAAGTGTTTAATTTGCTGCTGGTCCTTGTAGTGACTCTCAACACAGAGAGAATAAGGAGAAGAGCAGGTTCACTGCTCTTGATAAGGTCTGTGGTGGGGTCTTAGGGGTTTTTTTGGAGGTTTCCTAATGCCAGTAGCTGAGATGAGGGAAAGTCCCAACCAGTTCCATTCCAGCAGCCCTGGCAATGGCAGTTTCCAAACTGGAGTGTGCCTGGGAGGATCCTGCTTTAAAAAACCCTCAAAATGCAGTTGTCTTTATGGGCAGTCAGGGTAGCTCACAGTAGCTGCTGTGGTTGAGGAGAGATCACAAAAGTGAGGAGGTTTTAAAACTCTTTTTACAGTTCTTCAGCGTCAATCCACAAAGTTAATCCTAATGTCAACACAGAATAACACTATTTATGTGCCACTAAATGCAAACTTGTGCTGTTGCAGAGCCTGCAGTGGTAGGGTTTGCTCTAAATACAATCTGTTCTGTTTTTATGCCTTTGCACCAGCTGGAAATGCAAGCCCCTACCACGATTTCAAATATTGATTCGCTTAGCACACATCAAAACATTACCTTGAGATATTAAGCAGAATGTTTATTTTTGGGTTTCACACCTCCAACCCTTTTAACACCTTAATGTGCTCGTGCATTTTGTTGCACTCCTAATTATTTTTCCCCTCTTCACCTCTGCAGTTTATTCTTACATTGTTGAAATCCAAGGGTATGAATAATGAGAGCAAGCAGAGCACTCTGGCTCCAACAGAACACACTTTCCTTCTTGGATATGCTTAGAGAGAATCACAGGTCACAGAGTTTTCAGTAAAAATAGGAGCTGTATTTACAATTTTTGTAATGAGTTTGACTGTCATGAGATGGGCTTCATTTAAATGAGAGGCAATTTATGCTCAAGTGTTGGTACACACAGTTTTAGCTTTCTAAAATATCTGTTTATCTTATGAGCAACAGTGACTTTCTTCACCTTTAATTCAGGAAGAATTTCTTTATGGAAAGGGTGGTCAGGCATTGGCAGGGGCTGCCCAGGGAGGTGGTGGAGTTCCCATCCCTGGAGATGTCCAAGGAAGGCCTGGATGTGGCACCCAGTGCTCTGTGCTGGGGACAGGGTGCGGACTGGTCAGGTTGGACTCGATGATCCTGGAGGGATTTTCCAACCTGACTGATTCTGGGATTCTGTGACCATGTTTATCAGTACAATAGAAATGCACTTTTATTGCCATCTTCCTCCCTCTTCATAAAATGTTGACAAACTTTACATCAGCAAAACCTGGAAATATTTTTTGTGTACATGTGGTGACTTTTCCGATTGTTAATTTGTGCCCCTCTTTGGAGGGATGAGAAGAGGCTTGAGCTGCTCAGAGATGTTCAAGGGCTTGAGATTTGCAGTTTCAAGGAGTTGGACTCTTTTAACAACCCAGTAGGTGCTCAGTGATTTCACCATTCCCACAAGCAGTGGCTGCTGGGAAACCAAACTATCCACACGTGACAGACAAAGGATGAGTAAAGGAGGAATATTTATTTTGGTTATCAACTTATTTTTCTCCACTGGAATAATTAATTATATCATCACACTACCTTCAGCACTGGTAATTTTCACAAATATTTTGCATTCTGCCTGTTTAGCCCCTATTTTTCCACGTTAGCAACTCTCCTACCAGCTGGGCTTCCCTGCAGCATTTGGGAATTTTGTGTCTGTTGTAACAGAACTGAATTTTCTATTTCAACATTACAACATCCCCAAGAATTTGTGTTCAGTTCCTGTGTGCTCACCAACTGCAGGACAGAACTGGTACCACGGGGTTGGTGCATCCAACCAACAGGGAATAACAGAGCTCATGTTTCAGTTCTTCTTGGGAAGCTGCTCTTGCTGCAAGTTGAGAGTGAAAAGACTCAAGAAAATGCCCCACTGCTCCCAGGCCAGCTCACATGGAGAATTATTATTGCCTGTGCCTCTGCTCTGGGTCAGCTCTAACACCTGCAGCCTCGTGATGTGGGACAGACAGGGGGAAATCATGATTTAGACCAAAAAAAAAAAAAAATTCAGAATATTTTTACACATTGAATGTGACTGTGATTTCGGGCATTTGAGCAGAAGCAGAGAGAACCAAAGGTTTCCACTTTGCAAAGAGTCGCTGGCGGTCGGTCCCGAGCCGGGGCGTGGTGGTGGCTGTGGGAGGAATGCAGCTGCTGAATTCCCTGCTTTCCACGGGAACACAACAAAGGCTCCAGCAACGTGGGCAGTGGGGAGCAGCATTTAAAAAATCGTGCTGGGAAATGTAAATGTTTGGGAGGGGCTGCCTGTGTTTTGCGTTGGTGACAAGTAGGGCGGGTGACAGGGCTGGTTTTTTGGGGGCTGAGAGGGTTTGTGTGGCAGATTCTGAGTGTTGCCTTCTGGGGAAATTTGTAATGGACCTTCCAAAATGTCATTGGTCTCTTCAAAGCAGTATTGCCCTCTCTGGAAATCCAAAAAAACCCAAATTAACAGAAATGTGCATCTTTCCATGGAGAGCCATGGAGTAAACAAATTCTACCTGGTTAAAAGAGAGGAGCAAAGCAGGTGCCTGACCAGAGGATGACATCTGTTCTCATCTTGGCTTTGTGGGGTACAGGGGGTACTGGGATATGGCATTAAAAAAAAAACCCAATTGGGATATGGCATTTAAAAAAAACCCTAATTGGGATATGGCATTAAAATCTCTTCCAAGAAAGGATCCCTGTTCTGGGAATGCCCAGAAATGTAATTATTTCTGTTTCCCACCCCTGTATATTTATATCAAATATAATTTGATGCTAAGAACTGTTTCCTCAGTTGATTGGTGGTTTTCTCATGGCTACAGCTGCTCCTCCATGCCTTAGAGTTGCTATGGATGTTCACCCCCATCGCATGCTGGTCCAGTCCGTGAATAGAACCCAGCTCCAGGGGTTGGGATCTCAAGCTGAGGGTCCCCAGGGCAGGCAGGTTTGGTACAGGCTGTCCCTGCTCTGCAGGCTGCTGTCCCAGGCTCCCTGTGCAGGGGAGGGTGGGAGTGGATGAACCAACTGGAATGTGGAGGGCTTTTATTTCTTCCAAGTCAATGCCGGCATCGCGCAAGGTCCCGTCTCGAATAACTCCCTGAGCAGGAAAATAAACAGCCCAGTGGATGCAGAACACTGCAAGTCCTCTGGCCCCAGGTTTTTCAACAGTGTCAAGTGATTTTTGTGTGTACAAAATTCCCTTTCACCGCCGACTCGGGCAGTGATGTGTGTTAAGAACCAGCTGAGACTTTGGCACTAAACCCGGCAGAATCTTCTGTTATGTCGGAGAAATCCTCTCCCCCTCCCTCAGGCAAGCCACAACTTCTCAATTTCCCAACTCTGTTGGTAGGGAAAGTGGAATTATCAGCAAGGAAATGCCTAGTTTTCTGGAATTAAACCAGAAAGTGCTGGAAATCTTCCTCATGCTTGCAAATCCGTGGGGTTTGGTGTTGTTTGGCTGTTGGTAGCCAGGACTCTGCAGATTTGGGGTGCCTGTTTGAAATGGCACCTCCCAAGCTGCAGGAGAGATTCCCTCCTCGTGCAGTTGGGGTTTGTGGTTCTGGACAAGCCCCCAACCCCGAACTGGAGCATATTCATAACCGCCCCCATTTGTGTAAGGCAGAGAAGGAACAAGGAGTATGAAAACACAGCTTCTGCGAGCTCTGTGAAAGATTCCCATTATCCTGCCCCAGATGGCACCAGCTGTACTCCTGGACCAACACTAAATGACTGTGGCTTGTGCCAAATATGTACTTGAGTGGGTTGTACATGCCCTTTACAAATAGAAGTTGAATGTTAATAGATACTGAATGAAACCCACTGCCAAACCAAACAGAGCCCCTGGATATATCCAGGGCATGCAGGGAAATTACACATTGCAGCAGCGCTCGCTGCAGAATGCGTGCGAAGGATTTCAAAGTGTTGGTGGATTTAATGTGGCCCTGGCTAATTCTCCCTATGCTAATGGCCGTGTGAGGATGCAGGAAGAAGAATGAGGAGAGGTTAAAAGACCGCTGCACTGATATCATGTAAATTCGGGATAGGGTCAGCGTATGGTGTTGTAAACAACATCACATCTCGGAGTACATGGAGTTCTGATCCTTTCAGGTATTCGAGCCTTTGTCTGCTGATATAACGCCTGCCTGTCAGCCCCACGGTCAGAGGCCCAATCTTTTTTTCTTCCCTTGCTGAAAAGGTCCCAGCGCCACATCGGGGCAACACACTGGCTGCCTATTCTCCTTCCCTATGGAACGCAATCACTGGACAACTCTGCTATAATTCACTCCCTGGCCAGCCCTTTCAAAAGGTGGGCTGCCTCAGTGCTGTTAGCCCAGCAAGATAAATCATGTACTCGAAATTAACTTCCATTGAAAGGAAGGGGTGGAAGAAAAGCCGACTGGTCAGGCGGAGCATGCTAAAGAAAAGATGACTGGAGTTGATAAATGTCATTGCGGATAATTTGGGGGCTGTGATTAAGATCTTATCTAGGTAGGAAGTAAATAGAAAAGACTTAATAAAAGTCCTACCCAGGGATCCGTCCTTATGAACTTGTGAAGTTTTAATTTTTTTTGAAGTGAATATTGAAGAGAGCTCCAGAAAGGTCTTCATTAAAGGGAAAGTTGTTTTCAGGGCGCTGCCCTGAGAGCTCTGAAAGGCGCCTGGGTGAAACTGTACGTCTTCCCCCCACTCCTTTTTCTTTTCCAGAGGGGAAAGAAAGCATCTTTGTCTAAAAATTCCTTTAAAAAGTTGAAGGATAAACAACTGGAGGAGAGCTGATGAGGATTTCTGGGTAACAATCATCTGTTTTTTCTCTGCTCTTTTGCTTTCTTTAATGAATGGCCTTTGCTGCCATAAAATTCCCTACAAATAAAATGTAACCTTATCCCCAATATGTGTAAGGGAGAGAAGGCAGAGTCCTGTTTGTCCATAAATTCACAAACTGCTCGCCCAGAAAGCATAAACTGCCTCCCATTTTTATTGTGCTGGCCAGAATTTGCTTTTATTATATTATTAGCAGTAGTTTGCTGCTTTTTTTTTTTTTCCTCTTTCAACCAATTACTCCAGCAACGAGCAGTAAACTCAGTGAACATCTGTGGGGCTGAGTGACAGGGATGCAGAGCCCAGAGTGAATTCCCTGTGCTGGAGAGGAGGGAGTCTCCCCCCCTTTCCTGGAAGTGCTGCCCTCGCTGCCTTTCCATCTCCCAGGGAGCACAGACAACCCCAACAGCTGGACAGATGTTTGCTGTGTGGGGACTTCTGTGGGCTAATGAGAATGGTTAAAATTTTATTGAACAGTGTATCCTGTGATCTGTAACCTCCCTAATCCCAATCTCAGAGGGATGCTGAGCTGAGAGAGGTTTCCAGAACCCTCGAAATGCCACCCCCTAAATTACCCAGGCTTCTCATTTACTTCCTCCGTGTCTTTTTACTACTTTGCCCATCACACAGAACTTATTTCAGTATAAAAACTTTAATTTGCTTTATAAAATAAATATGGAAAAGAACAGCTAAGGGCACACAGAGGGGAGATGTGCAGAGCCCGGGGTGCTGTGCTGTTACCCAGAGTGGAACAGATCAAGTTTGGAGTATTTGGGAGATATAAAAGGATATCAGTGTGACTTTAACCCCTTTGTGTCTCAAAGCACTGCTCTTGCTGCTTTAAAAACAGGTGGGAAAGGGCAAGAAGTGTGAGTGGTTACAGCAGTTTGCCTTTCAGAAAGGCTCTGATATTGAGTAAATTATTAGACAGTGGTGAAGGACAAAAGCAGAACCTGCAGTTGCAAAGTGCAGCGTGGAGGGAGATTTGGGGAGAGTTCCACTGAAAATGAGACATCTCCAGGCTCAGTTGGAGCTGGTCTTCAGTGCAGATAAATTGTTCTGAGTGTGCAGAGGTCAGTGTGGACCTCAGTCCACTACATATCACCTCAAACCTCCCAGCTGCAGTGTGGGGTGCAGAGGACCCAACCCCCTTCCACAGAGACACCCAGAACTTTGGGAAAGGAAGAGGATAACCAGTACTGGGGGCTTTGAGGAGAGCTGGCCTGGTTTTCCTGGGAATGCTGGCTCCAAGGTGCCTTGCTGGCAGCCCCAGCTCCCTGCTGCTGCCTCTCACTTTGTAATGAAACACCCCAGAGCGTGGCCTGGGCAGATCTGCCCTGCTGCATTGATTTTTAAGATCCTCTGGCGTAACAAAACTTGGGAAGTTCCAATGGAATCTGCAAATTCAAAAAGAGCTATTCCCCCGACAAAAACATGGATTTTGTAGCAGCAAGAATTGGAAAATAAAGTTCTGTGCTTTCTGTTTGTGTATTCCCTGGGAGGTGATGCACATTTCTAAGTATGAATTTACCAATATAAGCCAAAGTTTGGGGTTTAGTGCTTTAATAACAGGAATATCTTCCCTGGGGAATTGGCCAGGCACTGCTCCCATCTCTGTGTCACTGGGCACTTGAGCCACGAGAGCCTCTGCTGCTGCTGCATTAGAAAAATAATCATAAAATGGCTATAAATTAAACAGATGCTGCTGTAGTGGTACCTTTTATATCTGGAAGTGTAAAAATACCAATACTTAGGATAAAAATTTCTGTGCTGGCTCTCATTTGTAGAGTTGGTAGTGAGTGATGAAAATAATAGATGAAATTATGATAGAATAATAGGTGAAATAGATAATAGATGAAAATTATTAAATAGAACTTTCAATAGATTGTTTTGAGAGGTTTTTGCTCTGAGATACAAACAACTCAAATAGGAAAGGTAAAAAAGAAAACTGCAAGTTTGTAATGCAACAAATTCACAATGTGGGTTTTATGTCTGAGCATTTTTTACAAGCTCTGCTTTCATGCCTGATGATTTCAGGGATTTCTATTCTTGCTTTTAAGAAATTGTGAAGGTGTTTCTGAGCTGGCTTTTTCTCTCAGGTGTTCTCATTGATGCACTCACCTGCCAGGCTTCTGCTGGCCTTTTCCACATGTTTGCTGTAGAAAATGCAATGTTTTTTGGGAATTTCTCCCCTGAAATCTAGTTACAAATAGAAACTCAAAACATATTTGAGTTTAATTCACAAAGGCTTTCCAAGCTATCAGCATCATCATTTTCCAGTGATTTCACCAGCGTGTCAAAACCTCCCTTGTTAATGACTCTGAGAAAACTGTGGACCCAATAAACTTGGTGTCAGGTAAAGAATACAGTGAGGATTGGGAAGTGACAGATAAAGCAAATATCCTGCTCCTAAACAAACACAGCAGGACAGGAGAAGATGACAAATGACGGGATTGTGTCAGCTTGAAAACAGATTGGACTAATGGCATGCTGGACTTTGCACTCCGGGGGATCGATACTCCATCAGGCCAGAGCTGCAGCCCCGGGGAACGGCAGGGGCAGGGAGGGAGATGTGCTGAGAGCGCTGCCTCTGCAGCCCCAGGGCGAGCCTGCCAGGGGAATTCTGGGCACTGGGATTGCCACAGACTGGAGGGGAAGCTTTCCCTTCGTGCTGGAGGTGGCCATGAGGCAGAGTCTGTGCCTTGGCAGAGTTTGGGCGCTGCCAAGCGCTGGGCTCACGATGCTTCTCTCCTCCAAACCTCCTCTTTCCTTTTTTCACTTATATTTTTTTCCATGTGGAATGGAGAAGTTATGGAGACAGAAAAGAGAGGTTTATTTCTAGGACTTTGAGGGAGGCCGTGCACAAAAAAAACCCACTTTTTTTTTCTGTCTTTGTTCACTTCTGTTCCCCAAACCTCCAGCTGTTATAAGCTGGGTCCACTCTGGGTGAACTCACACTTTTGGGGGCTCAGAAAAGCTGATGGGATGTGAGTTTTCTGTGCTATTTAGCTGGTGGTGCAGAAATGTGGCACTTCTTCAATAAAAATAGGTGTTTATATACATATAGGAAAAAAATAGCTGGCAGTGCTCTGGGACAGGCAGATCCTTTATGTTTGATTTCAGACTGGGTGCAAGGCCAAGCTCAGGCAAGTGCGATGTCCCAGCAACTCTCACACTGTCCCACAAGCACTGTCTCCTTGTCTGGGAGGATTCCCATCACCTGGGCTGGCTCTCATTTCACCTAAAGACACATTTCCACTTGCAGGGGCCACCAGAGGTGTAGGATAAGGATTTTGAGTCAGCAGCGTGCTCTTTTCAGCTGCTGGTTGCACTGAGGACCTCAAATTTGTGTGAGTGATGAGGGCAGGGGGGACATGGGGGACTCCAAGTGGGAATGATCCTCACAAATGGAGAGGGGAACTCCCAGGGGATGAGGTGAGAAGCAGTTTAGGGCTTTCTGTCTTGGTGGTGAAGGAGAAGTGTGACTGTGTGCACGTTTAGGGCCCACACTGAATTGTCCCTGCAATGGCAGGAGGGGAGTGAGCAATGTGTGAGGCACCCCCTGGCTCTGAGCAGGGTGGTCTCCCTCTCTTCCCAAAGCCCAGATTGCTCTCCCAGGAGCAGGCTGGACGTGGATATGTGCTGGTGCACAAAAACCTTTGGCACCACTCTCACAGACAGCCCCCAGCTGACACAGCTGTTTCAGGGGCCAGTTCGGTTCGTCCAGTGAGGTTCTGGGGACTCCTCCCCACAATTAGCGAGTTCAGAGTCCTGCTGCTTTTCAGCCCTGCCTTTCCTTCCTTTCCAGGGACTGGACATCCCCTTCCCTGTGCCTGATAAGGAGCCTGAGCCACCCCAGGGCACAGGGCGGGCGTGGCTGGGGCTCCACTGCCTGGAGAGGGACAGGGACCCTAAATGTGCAATTTGACTCATTGTCCCGGCAGCGGGGAGGTGTCAGCAGGAGATGGAAGTTTCCTGATGGGCATTTGGGTGTTCAGACAGGAAAAAGTGGTCAGGGATGGGAAGGGGGTGCCCAGGAGGTGTTCAAGGAGTGCCTTGGGTGTGCCAAGGTGGGGATCGGTCACACCTTGGACTCGATGGTCTGGGAGGGATTTTCCAACCTCAGCAACTCAGTGAAATCCACATTCCTGTCGTGTGAGTTTTCCCCTTCCACCCTTGTGCTCCGAAGGGTTAACTGCTCCCTGACAAATTGCACTCTCTTTAATAGCTGTTAGTTGTTTACCTGAGCTAATAAGATTAATGTCGTATTGAATATGGGAAAAAAAAAAATCCCAACACATGCTTTTAGATTTATATGCTAATCACCACGAGCAGGAAATTAGTGCTGAGGAGGCATGGTGGGAATGTGTTTGCTTGATCCAGAAAATAGGAAGAATTAACAAACTTCAGTGTGCCCTGGTAGATCCCATCCCATGGATCCCACTGAAGGGCTCATGTGGAATCAGTGGGAAGGCTCCTGTAGGGAGGGTTTGTAGGATCAGCCTTGAAAATGTGTATTTTTAACTTGGAGAGGTCAGGTTCAGAACCCAGGAGATCCCTCTATTGCTTGTGCTTTTCCAAGGTGTTTATTCAGCTTTAAAGTCTCTTCAGAAGGAGAAGGAAAGAAAACCTCTGGTGTGCCTATCGTTTTCTCTGTTGATGTTTCTCTCTACCCATTTGATATTTTAGACAAATAGGCATTATCTAATCTGAGGGAACTTTTTGGAAGGCCCAGCAAGTATTTTTTATTAGAGCCTAACAAGCTGCTATTTTAGAAATTATATATATATAACTATGCTATGGAAAGGCGGGGTTTATATGAAGGCTATATAATAAAAAAAGCAAATTAAATTCCAAGCAAAATATATAGAAATAAGTCATGGAGAAATGTAGCTATGAACAACATAAATATTTTTCATGGTGTAGTATTTAATTAAAATCAAGTACTCTCAGTTGGCACAGAGGTGCTAAAATGTACATGAGCTGCAATAACCGACGTGGACAATTTGTAAAATAAAATAATTTTAAAATAAATTCATTTGGGAAAGGCTGGTTCTCCCAGTGAGTGCCATTCCTGAGCTGCCTTGTGCAACGCAGGAGGATAAATGGGGAATGGGGAAGGCTGAGATTTCATTCCTACCTGTGCCATTCCCTCTGGGAAGAGCCGGCCCAACCCAGTGCTCCCTATCCCTGCCTGCCCACCTTGCTGGTGCCCCCACAATTTCCTACCAAGAACACATTCCAAGGGCAATAAGGAAGCTGAAAGGGAATTGCTAAGGCAGAGGAGTCATCACAGAGCTGGAATTTGCTGCTTAAATACTTTTTTTTGACTGACATCCTCTCCTCTCTTTCCAAGAGGACTGGAGAAGAGGGAAAGCTCATAACCCTTGATTTTATTCCTGGATGCAGGGAGGTTAGAGGGGAGAGTTGCCAGTTAAGGATCTCTGCTCTGAGGGGGCTGACCTGGCTTAAAATCAGGTTTTGGGGGTGAATTGTGGGAGGGGGAGCAGCAGAGAGAAGTTTAGTCTCGGTATTGTCTGGCTGGCTTGGTTACTGCCATGATCTCACTGCTCCTGGTTGTCAGACTGGACTAAAGTCATAGAAATGATTTGCTGAGAATAAGAAAGCAGAGCCATTTCACAAATATTTCAAATGTTGCCTCTACTTTCCTGAATTTTCTTGAACACCAGCAATTTAACTCACACAACAAACAGAAACCTCTCTCTTATTAGCTTTTCTCTCTTCCCCCCTCCCTGTAATTTATGCATGATGTGTGCTCGAAGAAACTGGAGGGAAAAGGAGAGTTTCACATTTATTTTGGCTTCTTTTCCCTTGTAACACGGGTGCTTGGGCCAGAGAAACTGCTCGTCCTGTGGGTGGGGGAGTGGGGCGAGCTCGGAGAATCCCAAGAAATGCTCCCATCCCCTTCCTGCTTCCCCTCAAGAACAAATGGATTCACAGAGGCATTAATTGGAACTGGTTGATGTATATAATAAATTAGAGCTGACCCCCCACTCGGCTATCTCAGAGGAATCTGCTAATTTAGTTTTCTTCACGAAAATGAGAAAAGCTTGAACTTGGCTGTGACCAAAGGATTCCTCACCTGCACAGCACCAGGGATTTGCACGCCCCTGTGTGTGTGTGGCAAAAAATCAGGACATTTAAGCATTTTCAGAAGGATTTTGCTCAAACCGGAGCTCTGGAAAGAGGCGGGATGCAGGTTAGGAACTCTCCGTGGCGTCAGGCTGCGGCGGCGAGTTCTTCCAGCGAGGGAAGTTTGTGGCGCTTGACAAGTAAAAATGCCTCGAATGCGCCACAGTCATTTGTCTTTATTGTGGCCCTAATTTGAATGAAAACAGGCGCTAATGGAGGACACAGGTTGGGAAAACTCCGCGCTTTTTGGCACGAATTTCTCGCAGAGGGAGCAAGGCGCAGGATGCTCTCGCAGCCCGCGCTATCCCCGCTCCAGGTTCTCCAGCGCGGGGATGCCGCGGCACAACATCCCCGATCCCCCTGCCCCCTCCGAGCTTCCCCGGTGAATTCCTGTATGGATTCCATGCTGTGGCAGCGGGATAAGCCTCAGAGCTCTGCCTGCTGCCTTTTCCCGAGCAGCCCCAGCCGGGTTCTGTCAGCGGCGCTTGTCCCTGGGCGCGGGGACAGACGGCTGCACTGCGGTGCCACCGGGCCAGCTCGCACAGGGGTGGCCCCTTGTGCTGCCAGCCGGGAGAGCTGGGCATGGGCTTGTCACGTTGCCACCCTCTTTAATGATCTTTCACATGGAATGATATTTCCATCGAATTTCTTCCGCGTCTCTGTAAATATTCACGCGCTGGTTTGTTCCGATGCTGAGCAGGGGGTGGGAAAAGGCGGCCAAACTCTGATAATTTTAAATATAAACATTAAGAGTTTGGATGGAATAGAACTGGAACTGAAAGCCACCTCTTTTCCAATACGTGTTTTATGGTTAGTTTTTTCCTTCCTTCCTTTTAACTATTTTTAATGCGACATCAAGTGAAGTGCGACTATTTAACCACATTCAACAAGTGAAAGGCTGTGAAGATCTGTTGGGGAAAGATGCCAGGTGGCAAAAACTTTCTTGTAATCAAAAATCAGCTGCTCCTTTCCCCCTTTTTTACCTCTGCCCCCTTCTTTTTTCTCCCTGTCTTCCAACATAGATGATAATATTTTATAGTGTATTGAAGAAGCTGGTGCATGAGTCCTTAAGGTTTTGGAAGCTGGTTTGGGAAATCTCCTATTTTTGGAGATACCTGAACGAGGCTGCAGCCTCTCAAATTCTGCTCAGCTCTCCCTTCTTTCTCCCAGTTTACCCATCTCCTGCATGAACACGGGTGGTCCCTTTCCAGGACCAATCCATGGTAGCCCTGTGGTCTCCTCTCCAACAGATGCTAAATCCCCTTGGGATGGAAACTTGGCAGGTTTGTGTAGGTACTGTCTGAAGACCAAGGCATTAATTCATGTCTCTAAAGGTGCTTTGTGCAACCAAACCCCTCCTGGGCCTCTAAGAGCGATGTTAAGGCTTTTAATATCAGGCTTCTCTGTCCCAGAGGAGCATGGGGAAAATAGAAATACTTTTAAGAGTCAGGTTCTAGTTAAAAAAAAACCATCACACCAACCCCAAAATAATTAAAAAGATGGATGCAGTCTGGTTTGGGCCTTTTGTTTATTCAGCATTATTTAATTTCACAAATATTAAGTTTCCCTTTTCCATCATCAACACCCCTCCCATGGGATGCAAGTTGCCACCAATTTCATTCTTCTGAAGCCTCATTACTGTCACCAGTTGCTCACTTTGACTTATGGGCTTAAATTCCCAGAGCCTGGAACAAGTGTAAATATCTTTAGAAAGCCCATCCACACTCCAAACTTCAGTGGTAAACAAGAGCTGAGACAGTCAGGAGGCTGCAAAGGGGTTGGATATTAAAATCACTCCCTCAAAATCCCCTTGTGAGGAGCCAGAGCCCAGACTGAACGGTGTGACCATTCCAGTTGCAATAACATGGAGCACAAATATTGAAATACAGTGGGAAATTCCTAAGAAAAGCAGAGCAGGTGGGAGGAGTGCTCACTCCTCACTCGTGTTTGCAGCACTGGGACTGTTACTGCTGACGGGGAACACAGTGCCTGCTCCTAATTACCCAAAGCACTCATGGCACAAGTGGTGTGGGGCACAAAGTGGTGATGGGAAACACCATGGATTGAAAGGGAATGGGGAGGGATGCGAGAAATCCCTCATCCCATGTTTCTGAGGCTGTTTCCCCAGCAAGGAAAACACTGTCAGAGCCCATCCCAGGCTCAGAGTGCTTTCACACAAGGTTTTTACCTTTTGGCCCAAAGAACATTTAAGCACTAAACCAACAAACACGGACAACTTGTAATTAATTACTTTCTTCTTAGATATCATAGTTATAAAAATCCATTTGTTGTTGACTTTCATGCTCTGTGTCTTCTAAAGCCTCAAGCTGTAAAATAGGATGTGATTCCTAATGAGACACACGCAGGTAACTCTGGGTTGAAGCATCAGATGAGCCAGGAGGAGGCTGAGTGCTTTTAGAGAAATACAGCGAGAGGAAAAATGGGACTGTCAGGAATCCGAGGCTGAGGAACACACACTTGGAAATATTTCCTGAAGCTCATAGTTTTACAAGAGGGTTTATAGCACTGGCACCACAGTGGGGTGGTGATTTGGTATGAAAAAACTTGCATTTGGCTCATGTGCTTGTCGGAAAAGGAGGACAGCCACGAGAGTTCAATCATCTCACGTGTGCACACTAAGCTGTGAGTAGAACGGTGTGGAAGTGTCATCTTTGTTGTTTCCTCTCCAAAGAGCAGCTCTTTGCTATTTAGATCAGCAACAGGATATAATAAACTGGTTAACATGTCAAAAATCTTGTGTTGGGGAAAAACCTATGTGGTCTCTTCCTTTTAGTTTGGTGTGTGGCAAAGCACAGCCATCAGTGCAGCGAGGACAGGATGGGCTGGAGGGGACAACCAGGAGCAGCCTGGGGTGATTTGGCACTTGGGAATTCTCTCCTGGTTCCCCCTAGAATGTGTACAAAGCCAGCAAGACCTCAAAATGTGTGTTTGCAGCTCACACACATGTGGGCGCAGAAAGGAACCAGGACCTGAGCAGCATAATTGCAGTGGTGTTTGTGGATATTTGCAGCCTGAGGAGGAAAAAGCCTGCAGGACAATTGAGATTTCCTACTACAAAATATTCCTGGTAATAGATAACACAGATTTTTGATGCATCTCTTATTTTATTTGTCCCAAAGCTTTGAAACCCTGCGCCGTCTGGGCCATCGCAGGCCGCAAACGTTCGCGAAAAACAAAACAAGCCCACGACGAGCAATGGGGGAAAAGCGCCCTGATAGGGAACAAAAACATTTTTGTTGAGGCCTAACAGAAGTTTGAGCTTTGTCCTAAAGCTCTCCCCAGCCTGCAGTGCCTCTCGCTTATTGAATAAGTGAAATGAAGCCCTTGGCGGGAGCGAGCGAGTGTGGGACAAAGGGCAGCAGTGAAAAATGAACACAGTTTCCAACTGCAGAGAAACAGATGTGGAGCCGCAGCGGGGAAAAGGAGGAAGGGAAGCCCTGCGCAGCCACCAGGCCACGGGCAGCGTTTAAAGCTGCAAAGCATTTTGCTCCCTGCCTTGCTGCCACCATCCAGGGCTCTGCAGGCTCGTCCTCCTCATCCTCTCACCCGGGAGGGGACGGACAGGCCGCGTCCCAAAGAGTGGGGATGATGCCTGAGGATTTGAGCTTTTCTATTTTTCATATATTTGTAATCCTGCAATTCTTTAGTGTATAACTCTAAGCTCTATATAGAGTGTTAGCTGCTGTTTTCCCATTTAGGTCAGACAAAAAAATTCCTGTCTAGGCCTGGGATCCACAGACACCTTACTGTCTCAGGCCCCAAGAAATGTAAACAAAAGTGGCACTGGGGGCAGAAAACTGGGGGTAAATGACTTCATTACCTGAAGCTGTAATTGGAAGATTAACCCCCACTATGCAAATGGACCAAACTTATAAAAGTATGAAAACCAGTGACCTGTCGTCCATTTTAGGTGAAGCCCCTGGGGGGTCTCTGTCTGCCCTAAATGTACCTGAAGGCCCTTCATAAATATAAATATAACTGCTTTTTTTCTCTCTTAATTTCTTGTGGCTTCTGTTTTTAGGTAGTCCCTGATAAGGCACCAGGGAGCAGCGCAGGGTGCTTGGGGAATGGGCATCAAAAGAGCCAGGGCAGGGCAGGGGGATGGAGAAGGTGGGTGCTTATTAGGTTCTGCTAATGTTGGTGATGTATTGAGTGAAACATCATGAAAAATGAAAGCAAATCCTCCCATAATCTTGACAGAACAAAAGGCTTTCAGTTAAAATAGAAAAATGCTACGGCGGCATATATCAAACATAACTTTTATATTAAATGTGCATGTGGTAGAATATGGATCACATTATAAGAAATGTTGTTTGGCTTTTTTTTTTTTTTCTCCTTCAACAAGCACCTAAAGCTCTTGCTTGGGAAACATTTGGACAGTGCACTGCTTTCTCCTGGTAAAATTAGATTTTCTTGTGTTTTGTAATTGCAAGGGATCTGCCCATCTGCACTTGGAAGAGAAAAAATTTTGCTCATCAGTCATTAAGTACAAGGTTTACATGTCTGGCCTGAGTGAAAGTAGCTGGACTTCTCATTCATCTTTTCCTGACAGGATAAACCCAATATATTGAAGCAGTTCTTCTTGCTTTTAAAAATCCCACCTTTTATAACCACTTCATGGTATCAAATTTATCTGATGACTCTGTCTCTTTGAGCACAACTTCCCCAATTCTAATTACTGCAACCCTTTGTTCTAAGAATAATAAAATATAAGCCAGAGTTGGCACAGGAGCAAAGTGCCCCCTTGCAAAAGTCAAGTGCTTGCAAAGAAAATACAGCTCTCCCAGTTCCTCCTCGGAGTCTAGTAGCACCAGCAGTTGTTTCCTTTAATGCATTTAATTTGTCACAACTGGAGAAAAAGTCTTTTAAAATACTTTCTCTCCTTAAAAACAAGTATATTTCTCTGGCTCATCCCGCCCGGTGCCGCTGTCGTCATCTTGGCAGGGAGGAGAATTCATGTATTAGTTTAGGGCTCAAGCAACATAAACAAAACTCAAGTGGCTGGAGGGAAAAAAGGATCATTATGTGAGGGGGAAAAAAAAATTAAACATCTTGACTCAACAAATGCTCCAGTGCTGTCTTATACCAGACTGTCTGTGTGCCAAGTTACAAAAAAGTCATCTGACTTTGGAGGGGAGAAAGGGAAACGGGGTTGTGTTTCCATGTGCAGAAATGTAATACAGGGGAAAAGTGGAAAGGAGTTTTCTAAATATAATTTTTTGGGGCTTTTTTTTTTTTTTGTCCTTTTGTGTCTTTAAAAAACGGTTTCGCTTTAAATACAGTTGTGCCAAATGCAAATGAGTGCTGAAAAGGAAGTTTATGTTCTTTAGGATGGTGGGGGAAATTAAACCCAAACTCAGGATTTCTGTGACTGCCCAAGGAGAGACCATCACGTGCTGGGCCGTCTTCTAGAAAGAAACCATGACAGATTGGAGGGAAAAGATTTCTCTATCCATCTTGTTATGTCACCTCTTATAAATCAACATATCTTAATTAATTACATTCTTTTCATACCAAGACTTTAAAATTGATGAGGGTGTGCCAGTGTGTATTTATTGCTCATTAGCTGCATGACTCTACAGAGTTTCTGTACTCTATTCCCACACGTTTCAGAACTCTCCAGCTCACTGTGGACATCTCATTTTACTGGCTCTGGGGATAATTGTCTCCGTCACGGTGACTTAATTGTGCTGCCATCCTGCAGCAGACATAGGAGATGCAGAAAATTATTCTCTGTGTGTGTGTGTGTGCATTTTTACCTGTCACATAAATATCTGTACCTTCATGGCCATTCACAGGGACCTCAGATTAATCCCACTTAGGGACAGCACTGTATTTGAGATGGCAGATGTGTGTTTTTTGGCTGATTTTACTCATTTTTAAAGTCAGTATTAAGTCAGCAGCCACAGGGTTAGTCCTGTGTGATACCAGCAGTGGCCGTTCCTTAGACAACCCCATGGTGCAGAAGTTCACATATTAAACATTTCTGCCTCTTTCTGATGCGCCAAAATTTCTTCAAAAAACAAATGGAAACAAAACTGAAATGGGTCTTTAATTTAAGCAATAACTGGACACGTTTGATTCGAGCTGCAGAAGTCAATTTGAGCAATAAAACCAGACAGGGTGTGAAGGGAAGCGACCTGGAATTGTGCTGGAGGCACAGAACCAGTCTGGGGGCGCAGAGCTCTGGGCTCGTGCTGGGTTTTGGAGGAGCAGGAGCCATCCCAGAATCCAGAGGAGGTGCTGAGGGGAAGGGGACAGCACGGGGAGTGTCCCAGAGCCCGGCCAGCACAGCGAGGGAGCAGCCAGATGGAAACTGTCAGGGAGAGAGGGCATTGCTGCCGCCGCCTGAACAGGGCAGAGAAGGAGTGAGGGGAAAGAGAGGGGGAAGAAGCGAGTAAAAGATGGATTACACCAGAGAGGAGAGGAGGAGATCACGAAAAAAGAGTGGGGAAGGGATGTGTGAGTGCAGCAGAGCTGGGGAAGCCTGGCTGCACAGTGGGGAACAAACAACTGTGCCTGGAAAGAGCAGAGTTAGTTTTAAATTTTCCCGTGGACAACTTTCAGCATTTGCATTAAAATCCAGACAGATTTGGTCTCCAAAATGCATAATGAATAGGGCAAATACTTGGGATGAAGGTGCAGGTCCAGATTTCTTAATGTGGAGCTGGAATTGAAACCTGGAATTTAAAGCTGGAATTTTTCCCTCTGCCTGTCACCCTCCTGAAAACAACCCCAGGTGGGCAGGAGCAGTGGCCCTGGGGCAACAATCCCCAGTTCCCTGGTGGAGGGAGAGCTCTGGGGAAGGTGTTTTCCATCATGATGGGATTTACCGGCAGTGAGAGGGACCCCAGTTAAAATTCCCACTCTCATCAGCCGAGGTTCCCTTGCCACCAGTTTTAGGTGCTTTGAGGTGAAGCTGTGGTTTGGGTAAAAACTGAGAAAACTTGGACAAAAGTTTCTGCCGGGTGTACCTGAGACTTTTCTCTGTCTTCTTGGAGCTCAGGAGTGAATGGCCACAGGCAGCACCCACTGGGTCACCCCAGTTTGTTATGGATCCTGGCTGGGAAGGACGAGAAGGAGGAGGAAGAGGAGGAGGGCAGCAGGGAGGGGACTGGGGTCACTTCCTCAGCAAGAGCAGACTCAGATCTCCAAGCCTGAGTCACTCACCCTCTCATCACCTGAGCGAGTTCCCCAAGTGCTGCTTTTTGTGTGCTGAAAGATCCCTTCTGTCACTGCCCTGGGCTCCGAGACCCCAATGGCAGCGTTGTCAGCTCCCAGCTAGGATTTGTTTTGTCCAAACACCGAATTTCTGCATCAAGAGCCAGTAACAACCTGATAATGGAAACCAAACATCTGGCCCTGAAGAGAAAAGAGGAGTCATCCCTCATTTAGCTTCTAATAATAATTATTATTTCTTGTTCTATTATTTGATGCTCAGCATTTTATAAAATCTGCTACCTGCAAATGAACATTTTGCCAGCTGCTAAAGCATTTTTGTTTTCTATTACAAAACACAAAAATATTATTTAAGAATTTGTTTAAAAGAGCTTTTATTTCTTACAGCATTCCTTAATCTTTGCACTTTGAGTTGCTGGACCTGTGGTTTAAGACCGTGCTCTGCTTTGTCCACGTGAGGACATTAAATCCCCTTAAATCACATGCACAAATATTGGGCTACACACTGGTGGAAAATTAGAAATATGAAAAAGCATTTTCTAGATTGTGGCCTCAGTTTTCTTAAGAAACAAATGTTGGTAAGAGATGGTTTGTACCTACACTCTTTTTTTTCCTGGGATTATTTTTTCTGTGCTCCTGGATTTTTGGATATATCTTTGTGTGCAGAATTCTTCCTCAGCTCACTGGCAATTTCTTAAAGTGATGTTAAAAAAAAGCCTGAAATAACACTTGAGTTTGGGCATATCCAGTACAACTCACACTTGGTTTGGTTACTTTGCTTTGACTCTGCTCCCAGTGGAGATCTGTCTGCTCTAGCAACTTGTTCATGGTTTTATACTTTACCCAGACTTGCCCTGGTTTGCAACATAAGACAATTTATGTATTCTGAGTAGAACTGAAAATATTTTCCACGCGTTACAACAGTGACTCCTCAACTGCAGCGTGGGTCATGCAGATCCTGACGTGTTAAGGATGTCAAAATCTCCCTGCTGTCTGTGACATTATTCTTGAGAGGCAGGGAAATCCAAGCTATTTTCTTGCTTTCCCTCCTTTCTTGTTTGTGACATGAGTGATGGCTGTTGGCTCACAGGGAAGATCTGTGTGTTTTCAGGTGATCTCCCATCAGGATGAGATTCCTCAGGGCAGTTCCCAGGGTCTGGAGGTGCTCGTAGGGCAGAGTTTTAACTTGACCTCTCGTAACTAATGGTCATGTTTTACTCTCAGGGCTAAACAGAGAAGTCACTGGGATCCTGCAGCCTAGAAACTGCAGCTGAGCAGGGCAGCTCTGCCCTTTTGCTGCAGGATGAGGTGGGAGCATTGAGAAGGGATGAATTCAGTCTGTCCACATCAAAAACACTGATGAAAGCAACCACGAGAAGACGTGAGCTGAGGTGGAGATGTGTGGTTGAAGCCCTGGGGGTTGGGTTTGCAATGCCTGAGGGCTGAGGCTGGGAATCAGATGTGCCAGGAGTGGGAGTGCGGCTCTTTGCAGAGGTGTCACACCCTCATTATGGTGCTGGATCCACAACTGCTCCTTCCTCAGTCCAGGCCTCCCTCTGCCTTCACCCTGAGGGGACAGGAGCCACCCGTAGTGGCTTTGCAGCCCCCCAGCTTGGCATGGGGTGGTGGGGGGGCTGGGGGACACTTCTGGTACCCCAAGAACAATTCACAGAATCATGGGCTAGCTTGGATTGGAAGGCACCTTAAAGCTCACCCAGTTTCTTAAAGCTTCCCCCTGCCACGGCCAGGGACACCTTTCCCTGTCCCAGGTTGCTCCAAGCCCTGTCCAGCCTGGCCTTGGACACTTCCAGGGATGGGGCAGCCACAGCTTCTCCAGGCACAGAAATTCCTCACAAACTGCTTCCTCCTACTGGGAAGGGGCCCTGTGCCTTCCAGGCTGCTGGATGCAGCTTTTCCCATCCTGGGAGTGGGATTGGGAAATCCTGGGGAATGGTGTTGTTCGGGACATGTCCCTGTTGGAATTAAGGTCACCCTGTGGGGTGTGGGCACCCCCTGCCCGCGCCCTCCCAGCCGCTGCTCTGCGTGGGACAGACACGGCCCCTCACTCAGCGGCTCACGGGGGGAATTCCTCCCGGGATAAAGCACTGAGGAAACCGGAGCGGCTCAGCTGCAGCCACATGGTGTGCTGAGAGCGCCCCGGGGCCGGGGGGGACGGGATAGGGAGGAGGACGGGGATGGGGATGGGGATGAGGATGGGGATGGGGATGGAGATGGGGATGGGGATGGGGATGGGGATGGGGATGGGGATGCGGCCGGAGCTGGAGTGTGCGGCACCCTCGGGTCCCCACCCAGGAAAGCCGTGAGATAAAAACCGGACCCCACCCGCCCCGGTGTCATCGCGGCCTCGTCCTGCACAGGGGAGCTGCCGCTGGCCCCGGGCCTGGGCTGTCCCCAGGGCTCTGTCCGGCAGCACCGGCCGGGGATGCTGAGCTGCTGTGGGCTCCGGGGGAGATGGGGATGCGGACGGGGCTTGGGCTGGCGTGGCCGCCCCCTCCCCAGAGTCGTGGGGCACTCGGGGGGCCCTGAGCATTGCCGGGGTTTGCTGAGGTGCTGCGTGCTTGCACCTTTCCAGGCAGCCTGATCCTGTGGGATCTGGGCTCTTNTGGGGATGGGGATGGTGATGGGGATGGGGATGGGGATGAGGATGAGGATGGAGTCGGGCGCGTCCCCGCGCGGGCTGTCCCGGGGAAGGTGAGCCGGGGCTGCGGGGTCGGTGGGAGCGGGGGATGCTGCGGCTCTGCCCGCGGGCCGAGCCCTGTCGGGAAGGGCTGGACAGGGCCGAGGCGGTGCCGTCCCGCGGTACCGAAGTGCCGCCCGCGGGAGGCGCAGCGCCAGCGCCCGCGGCCGCCTAATTCAGTAAGTGCTGGGTGCCCGCTTTGTTTGTGTGGAGCTCGCAGCCCTATTGATGTCAAGCAGGCTGTTAAAAAGCATAATGACATGGCATTAGAGACCCCGAGAGCAATTAACAGGCTGCTTAATTAGCAAAAGGAATTAGAATTTGAGTGGCTGATCTTTGCTTAAAGACTTGTAAAAAAGCTGGAGCAGTTATCTGATTATGCATTGATCGCACGGCTAACCCTGTCCTTGGGTAATTCTCGTCCCTCCATTGTGGGCTGTGAATATACAACTGTTTAAATATTCTGACCTGCCCCGGGAGCTGGAGGGGAGCAGCGCTCGGGGGGCTGGGGAGGGTCCCCGCCTGGGCAGGGGCTGCTGCTGAGGGTCAGGGCACGGGGATGTGAGCACCGAGGCTTGGCCGTGGCGGCAGGGGTGTCCTGGCAGCCGGAAAAGCCAGAAAAGTGTCCAAAAAAAAGAGCTGTGAAGATGGGGAAGGGTCTGGAGGGGCCACACGAGGAGCGGCTGAGGGCACTCGGTGCGTTCAGCTGGAGAAGAGGAGGCTGAGGGGGGACAGCATCGGGGTCTGCGGCTTCCTCACAAAGGGTGGCACAGATCCCTGCCCTCTGTGAGCAGGGACAGGACCTGCGGGAGCGGCTGGAGCTGTGTCAGGAGTGTTTAAATTGGATATCAGGAAAGGTTCGTCCCCCAGAGGGTGCTGGGCACTGCCCAGGCTCCCCAGGGAATGGGCACAGCCCCGAGGCTGCCAGAGCTCCAGGAGCCTTTGGACAGCGCTCCCAGGGATGCACAGGGTGCATGGTGGGGTGTCCTGAACAGAGCCAGGAGCTGGACTGGATGGTCCTGTGGGTCCCTTCCAGCTCAGGACACTCCACGGTTCCGTGTGCCCGGGCAGTGGCCAGGCCAGGCGTGTGGCCAGCAGGGTGGCACCTGCGTGTCACTGCCCCCGGGGCCAGCCCAAGCCCGTGTGTGCCCGGGTTCCGGGGCTGTGGGCAGGGGCAGGACCCTTCTGGCAGGGGAAGGGGCTGTTATGGGTGAGGGTGGGAGGGAATAGGTTGAGTTTCTCCCCAGGAATGGGTTGAGTTTCTCCCCAGGACTGAGCTGGGGTGGGGACAGAACCCCCGGGGGTGCCCAGCCACCCTCCCTGCTCGGCTGCTGGCAGCCAGAGGAGCCCCCAGTGATTGATTTTTACACCAAAACGCTGCCACTGCATTGTTTGCTGTGCCTGCCGTGGGTTTGAGTCGCTCCAAGTGTGTCATGACACCCTCCCTCACCAAATAATCGTGGCACCGCAGTGGGAGCGGGAGCAGGGCAGGCTGGTGGGGAAGAGGAGAAGTGTGGGCATCCTGAAGTGCTTGTGTTTATTTCCCGGTGCTTTGTGCGACAAAATAAACATGTTTAAAGGGAAGAAAACAGAGCAGAGGAAAAAACAAGTTATAAACCCTCCACGCTGCTGTGAGAGTGTTTCAGTGGTGCTGCTGGGGAAGGTCAGAGCCGGTGATCACAGAATTTCTCTGGCTGTAACGTGGATGTGACACTTGCCTGACCTTGCTGTGCTTTTGGCAGGTGGTTCCCTATTACTGTGTGGCACAGAGTTATTAAAAAATCCATTAACGCTTGTGTTTGTGCTTGCCAGAAGTCCACCTTCCCCAAATATTTTTTGCACTCTTTTTCTTTTATATTCTCCTCTTTGCTGCCCATAATTTTTGGCTTATTGGGAATATATTATTTCCCACTTCAGGATGCAGCAAATACATCATTTTTTATGGATTTGTGAGAGTGAGGAGAGAGAATTAACCTTTCCAAGGCAGGGAACTCTGCTGGAGCCAGTATAGTTTTCATTGTTTTACTTGCAGAAGTTTTGTTTGACCCAAGCCTGATTGTGTTTAGTTCCTGTCAATTTTAGTTTGGAAATGTTAGTTCTAAACATAACCACCCAGTCACTAAAAGGCCACCATTGTTTATTGTTTTCCTTTTAATAATCTTATTTTTTCCTGTCTTCTAGAGGGCTAGAAGGAGAACAAAAATCAGCCCCATGCCCTCAACTTAGTGGATAAAAACATCTATAGCAGTTTGGGTTTTTTTTCCTATGGATACTGTCTGGGAGCTGTGCTGTGGAATCCTCTTCCAGTGAGGAAATTCTGATTCTAGAGAGAGGCTGATTAGCTTTTAATGCTCTGAAATGAGTAAATTGTGATTTGGGTTACAGTAAATCTCTGCTTACAGGGAAATTACTCTGTAGGGAAATATTTATTGCCTCACTATGAGTTAGTGTGAGAGAGATCAAATATGTGTTGTATTTCATGTAAAATTTCATGCCACAGATTTGACTGAAATATTGTAGGATATTGTCAGGCTGAACTTAATCAGCCACTCCTTGGCTCACTGACCCCTCCAATTCTCTCCTTTCACACTTTTCCCTGCTGAATGAAGCAATTTTTGTTGGTTTGGTTTTTTGGCTGGTTTTTTGTCTGTTTGATTATTATTTTTTAAGTCGGGTGGTTTGGTTTTCTGTTGTTGTCATCTTTGCTTTCTTTTTTTTTTTTTTTTTTTTTTTTTTTTTCTTTGCCCTTAAAGGTCCAAGTTCCTAGAATAGAAAGAGGAGGGAAAAGCCTTCCTGCACTGGAGCTTTTTCATATCAGGAGGCCGTGTGATGCAATTGCCAGGGAAATTTCAAAGCTGACATTCCAAGGTCTTGATCCAGACATCAGCTCCATGTAGGCAGAGCTCTGCACTCATGATTTAATTGGGATTGCTTGAGTCTTCAGGGATCTGTCCAGACGGGCACCAGGCTGCTATCAGAGAAAAGCCTGTGTTGCATACAAGCATTTCCCTCATCTTTCTACTTTAATGACATATTTCTCCAAGAAAAACGCTGAATCTTTTCCAATAACTGCTAAAGTGTATTTGAAATAAAAAAAATCCCATTCCTCTAGAGGCTTTCCTCGCTGATAAATGGACTATTATGCTGTGCAGCCAAAGGAGATATTCATATCTTCCCAAAATTGAAAGAACATATTAATAACTGATCTTGTGCCTTAAACAAATTCCACATTAAGTCGGATAAAACATATTTTTAAGGAAAGGAAATGACAAGCCCACATTTGATACGCATCACTGGGTGAATGAGTGTGTAAAGTTATGCTTGTGTTTAAATGTTTGTGGGATGAAAAATGAACTGCTCCAGGCTTGCTCTTGCTAAAATCCTGAGGAACGTTTGACTTTCTCAAAGCCTTTGCCCTGAAGATAACAAGAAATTCTGATGAAGCCTTTCCTAAAGGTTATTTCTGGTCATCAGAACTGGGTTGGTTGTGAGGGAGAAGCAAACACCCAGCCTGTGATACCTGACTCACACCAGAGGCTTCACACCTTTTCCTCCTGTGCTTGTTCACCATGGAATTGTTCTGCATTGTCTCAGTGTAAAAAGGTTCCAAAATTGGAATTTGTGTCTGGAGGAAGGAAAACCTGAAAATATCAACGGATGGGGAAATCACCTGATCCCACCTCATTTTGCAGTGCTTATTTAGTGAGCAGATGCTTTTGGTCTTGGTATAAATTTCAACGCCAGTGATTAATTGGTGCTGTGTTGCCTCTCTGAGGTCACACTGTGGCAACATCCCCTTCCCAGAGGGGAACAGGATCTGCCACAGCCCTGAGAGCTCCGGGAGAGCTTGGACAACACTCCCAGGGATGCACAGGGTGGGATTGTTGGGGTGTCTGTGCAGGGCCTGGGGCTGCCCTTGTGATCCTTGTGGGTCCCTCCCAGCCCAGGATATTCTGTGATTCCAGAACTCTGCTGTGAAATGTTGCAAGTTCTGCTTTTCTTTGAAGCGTTCTGCTGTGAACGGCAGGAGGTGGCACATGTCCCCTCAGGGCTGCTGCAGGGGCTTGGGGCAGTGTCCCTGACACCCCTGTGCTCCTGTGACCCGGCAGCAGAACCGTCCCAGCCGTGCTGGTCTGGCTGCCCAGCCTGACCTCGCCGTGTCCTCGCTCCAGCCAGGTGGGACTGAGCTTCTGACCCTGCCCCTTTGGCTGCTCCGCTCATCTCTGCACCTCCAGAGCCTGCGAGGCCACAGGAGAGGGAGGCCTTTCAGCTGAATTAGTGATTTTGGTGTGGATAACTCCATAGAAGCAGAAAAATCAGCTCCCGGGGCCATCTGGAGAGGGCACGGACAGGCAGTGTCAGATTGGTGGCACAGGCAGGACATGGAGCTGCTGGAGAGAGTCCAGAGGAGACACCAGGGTGACCAGAGGGATGGAGCAGCTCTGCTGGGAGGAAAGGCTGGGAGAATTGGGCTTGTCCAGCCTGGAGAAGGGAAGGCTTTGGGGTGGCCTCATTGTGGCCTTCCATTGCCTGAAGGAACCAACAAGAAAGGTGGAGAGAGATTGTTTACAAGGACAGGAAAAGGGGGGAATGGCTTCCCACTGCCAGAGGGCAGGGTTGGACGGGATATTCGGAAGAAATTCTTCCTGTGAGGGTGGCCAGGCCCTGGCACAGGCTGCTCAGAGCAGCTGTGGCTGCCCCATCCCTGGAAGTATCCAAGGCCAGGCTGGACAGGGCTTGGATCATCCTGGGATAGTGGAAGGTGTCCCTGCCCATGATGATCTTTAAGGTCCCTTCCCACCCAAACCATTCTGGAATTCTGTGATTCTTTGTGGTATTCCTTCATTCATTCAGGTGCTTTGTTTGTTTGTTGACTCTTTTTTTAATAAGAGTTGCCCACACACTTTGTGCTCTCTGGGGGAGCAGAGAGAAAAAGGGAATAAAATTCCAAACAGTGCAAGTTTAGGGACAGGAGGGAGAGAATTTAAATTGAGTTGGTGGAGTCATACTGTTGTAGGTAATCTTGACCTAATTAGTCTAATGGAACATAGTCCAGCACTAAGCATCTGCACTCAGATTTTTCAAGAAGTAAAGATTAAATTTAAAGAGATTAGGCAACCTTTTTTTTTTTTTTTCCTTTTTTTTTTTTTTTTTTGCCCCCCTCTGCAAGATATTAGCTGTTCAAAAATGACAAAAATGTCCTTAAGCCTCTCTGAAGGAAGGGTGACCAAACAGGCTGCCTTTTGTTTGGGCCTGGAGCTCGCTCGCGAGCCCAGGAGAGCCGGTGTCCAGTCACCGTGTGCAGGACCCAGGGACACGACTTATCCATGGCCAGCAAAGCGAGTCAGCCCCGGGAATTAGCAGGGGGATTAGGAGTCGGAGTTGCCAGCGCAGCAGTGAAAACACTGGCCACCCACCAGGCCTGGTGGAGAGGCCAGGCTGTGAAAGATCTCTCTAAACGAGGGGAAAAACCAGGGTGATGTCCCCAGCTCCGGTGTGAGCGAGCCCTGGGCTCCCTGTGTGAGCACTGACCTCCTCTAAAGGTGTGGGTGTAGTTGCCACTGACCTTAAGTAGCACTTTGTGTGTTCATGTGAGCTCTGAAATGAATGGAAGTTCCTAAATCTCACCCTTTGGTGGTTCTGAGGGCTTCAGACAGGCTGAGAGCACTGGAGATGTTCAGTGTGGAGGAGAAAAGGCTTCAGGGAGACCTTATTGCAGCCTTCCAGCACCTGGGATGGCTTATAAAAGGAAGGAGAGGGACTTTTTATAGGGCCAGATAGTGGCAGGACAAGAGGCAATGGTTTTAAACTGAGAGAGGGCGGGGTTGGATGGGATATTGGGAAGAAATTCCTCCCTGTGAGGGTGGGGAGGCCCTGGCACAGAGTGCCCAGAGAAGCTGTGGCTGCCCCATCCCTGGCAGTGTCCAAGGCAGGGTTGGATGGGGCTTGGAGCAACCTGGGATAGTGGAAGGTGTCCCAAGGGGTGGGACTGGAAGGGTTTTAAGGTCCCTTCCCACCCAAACCTGCTGTGATTCTTGCACATGGAAAAGGAAAATGGTTTAAGTGTCTACATCAGGAAAGAGAGATGGTCAGTTGTCAATCTGTGAATGTTTCATCTGAGGGGATAAAAGCTACTCATTAATATGCAACACTGTGGGGACTTCAGATGGGGATTGTTGCTCTCAGTCTGTGTAAATCATGTACAGGACATTGTCTTAAAAGTTTTCCTCTTGTTCCTGCCTGGGGTCTGTGTGAGTCCTGTTGACCAAGAATGAAGCAGGATGTGTCAAACTTGATTTGGAGAAGTTGGATGGATTTTATCATCAAAGCAGGTAGCAATAATCAGATTTTCTAATAGTGTTCCTGAATGAATTCTTCCATGCAGACATTAGAACCTCAAACCGTCTCAGCCAATGCCAATATGGATTTATTTTCTTTTAAAGTATGGTAATTTTCATGGATTTATTTTGGTTGATTTGTGTTTTGAGGGCTGCCATTAAAGAGCACCACTGTCTGAGAATCACTGGTAATTAGAGGGGTCATATTGGCTGATAAGAACCAGGTATTTCCACATTGTCTACATATCCCCCAAAGAGGTGAAGCACAGAACTGCAGTAGAGTTTTTGCCATCAAACTTCATCAGAAACAATCACATAGAAACCAGCTACCTGAACCTTTTTTTACCTGTTGTTTCAAAATAAGCTTGATTTTCTTTTCTCTGAGATCAGAACCTTGGTGATTTCTAAGCCTTCTGCCTTTTTGTGGTGCCACTCACTGCTCTGTCTCTGCTGAAGATCTTCAGACTTTGGCAACTGGAAGACGCAGCAGCCCTGTTGCAAACTTAATTCTGTGTTCATTCCTTTCTCTGATTTGTTTTTCATGATTTGAAATTTCAACCCTTTAAAGTGATTGAAATTCTAGAAATCACTGTATGCAATAAAAAAACCTCAAGTGTGCTTTACACTCATGCCTCAAATTCTCTCCTTGTAAAAATATCGACTGGTTTCTGCTTTACCAATCCTGGTAGTCTGGGATATAATGTCTGCCATCATCTCCCAAAAATATATATTTGGGAGTGAAGTGGAGGCCCTCGGTGTGAGGCTGTGCTGTCCAGAGAAAGGAGAACTGCTCTGCCAGAGATAAACCCCCTGTGAGATGTTTGTTGTCGTGAGGTGTTGATTTGAACGTCAAGGTTATGGTGTGGGGAGGGCACCCTGCTCAACAGACCTGGGGTCAGTGCTGGCCCCAGTCACTTTCACTGGTTCCCAGTAGCTCATTACTGAGGCAGATGGACTGGGAGGCTTTTAGAAATGGGTTTGAATGTGTTTAATCTCTATATTTTGTAGGTTTTGTTTGCTTTTCTGCACAGCTTTGTGCTTCCAGGTTCTGTTGGGCCAGGAGCAAAATGAGAGATTCTCAATAATTTCAGAAAGTATAGTTATTTTTAAAAAATCTGCTGAGAAACCCTCTTGACTTAGCAGGTTTTATGGGACTTGGAAGGATTTTAGTTATCCCAGATTGTTTTAAGGCTCAGTTTTCTAAGGTGGGAAGGTTGTGAGAGCCTCACCATGGCACCCACAGTCCCACAGGTGAAGCCTTACCTATGCATCTTCTGTCCCTGGAATGGATGCAAAATAATAAGGAGTATTCACAGCATCTTTATGAGGTCCTAATTCTATCAGTAGGGTTTTTTTTTTTATTAACAACCCCCTTGACTTTGAAGCCTCAGCTGAAACACTCCTTGACCTTTCCAAGTGAATCGGCGAGACACCGACCATGTGAGGTGGGTCATATGGAACAGATTTAGATAGAAACTCATATCATCCCACCAGAGGAATGCAAAGTCCCTCCCGATCCCTTCCACAAAGCTGCATCATGTGTGTGAGATAAATCCAAGGGACACAAGGGGCTGCCAGACAGCCCAGAGGACAATAACTCTGCTATCTCAAACCAAACAGGCAGCGCTGCCTGGAGATTTCCCTCTTAAAGGTGTAGCAGCTTCTCCCCTGCCACTGTGAATTGCTGGGTGAGGGTGTCAGGGAGTGGAGGGAAGAGGGCTTTATTGCTGGTTTGGGTCTGTGGTGCTCTGGAAAAATGTCTAGTGAAGGTGTCTTTGGGAATCTGTGTCAGATTTTAAGACGTTGAAAGCAATGAGTTCAACTTTTTCTCTGAATCCCAGAGCATCCTGAGAGAAGCTTCCACCAGCTCTGGTTTTAGACAACAAATCTACAAGGGTAACAGGGGTTTTGCAGAGATCTTGGAGGTGAATTTTGTCCTGTGCTGAAGTGTAGCCTCCCATAAAGGAGAGGTTACAGTAGAGATGTTCTGGGCTGAGAAATACATCTTATGGGCCTAAGAGAAACACATCTTACAGGCCAAAAAGAAATACATCTGACAGGCCTAAGGGAAACCAATGAAAACCAATGAAAACTGCTCAGGTGTGGTGTGGAGCAGAGGAAACAGAGTGAGAGCTGGGGAGGTCCAAGGTACCATCCAGTTCAGTGCTCCAGGTGTGCAGGGAGTGATGTGGATCCTCAGAATGTCCTCAAAACGTGGCTCTGTTTCGGGATGTGCTGCCTGTGTAACTCCTCCACACAATGACCCTCTTTCCCAGGTGCTCATCTGAGGGATGGGGCACATCTTGCTTTTGTTTGTCATCATCTCATTTGTTCTGGTGACGCTGAATAAAGGTTCTTTGATTTCAGAAAATCTGCTAAGAAAACACAGCTTTTATTAATTATTTTCCTCATGCCCAGTCTATTAACAGGAAGAGCATCTCCAAACCTTTAGGCAACAGTTCAACTGATGGGAACATTTTCCTGCTGTCTCACTTTGTGCAGGAGGAGCGGCTTCAGCAGGAAAGGCTGACAGTCTGCAGGCCCTGGTGATTAAGACATTTTTCCCCAGTGAAAAAGGGAAATTACGTCTTCCCTTGGGAAGGGGAGGAGGAGCTACACAACAGAAGACCTTTATGGTCACCTTGGGCTGCTCCTTTTGATGGAACCCACAAATCCAGCAGACAGAGATGGTGCTGAAGGCTTTGACAGAGGCAAAGCTTGAGGCAAACCCATTCTTTAGCATTTTATTTGCCAGACTGTGGCTTTGCAAGCAGTTTCCTGCTCAGGCTCATGGTCCTTTATGAACCCTCCTCTAGCTTTCCTATGGATTTTTAAAGGGGCAATAGATGTCTAACACCAGTGGTGTGTCCAGAAGCCCAAAATGTGATGCCCAAATGCCATTTAGGCACTGAAAATACCTGAAGTTTCCTGAAGACATGGGTATTCTGTTCTGTTGGAAATCCAACCATCAGTGGGAACCACTGAGGCACAGCCCTTGGGCAGCTGGGAATTCCTGTTGGGAATTCTGGACTCTGTGACCTGATTTTTACTGGTGAAAGGCAGGAAAAAGTGAACATCAGGCTTGAGAGACAAACCTTTGCAAGTTTAGATTGAATCATAAAAGGTTTGGGTTGGAAGAGACCTTCAGGATCATCTCATTCCAACCCCCTGCCATGGGCAGGGACACCTTCCACTACCCCACGTTGCTCCAAGCCCCATCCAACCTGGCCTTGGACATTTCCAGGGATGGGTCAGCCACAGCTTCTCTGGGCAACCCATGGCAGGGCCTCCCCAGCCTCACAGGGAACAATTCCTTCCCAATATCCTGCCTAAATTTCCCCTCTTTCAGTTTGAACCCATTCCCCCTTGTCCTGTCACTCCAGTTCCTGATGAAGAGTCCCTCTTCCTTCCCTGTGGCCCCTTCAGACCCTGGAATGTGCTGTGAGGTCTCCATAAAACCTTCTCTTCTCCAGGCTGAACATTCCCAGCTCTCCCAGCCCGGCTCCATGGGGGAGATGCTCCAGTCCCCTTGGCAACATCAAGGCCTCCTCTGGATTTGCTCCAACAATTCCCTGTCCTTATGTTGGGGGCACCAGACCTGTGTGCAGCATTCCAGGTGGGATCTCAGGAGAGCAGAGCAGAGAGAATCCCTTCCCTTGACCCACTCAGAGGTGTCAGGTGCCTGACCAACCTCATTCCTCATTCCCTTATTTCAGAGCCCTTTCCCTCAAAGTGCTTTTGCCTTAGGACTCCACAACTCTGACCTCTAGCACCAACATTATACCTTTAATTATGTCTGCCAGACAAATGTGTCACCTTCCACTTACTTTAGTGCTGTCTGAGCCTCCCTGGCCAGGGTGCTGGGCTGACAGTGCCCTGAGCACAGAGCATTTTAAGCTGTTCCTTGTGCAATCACCCGTGAGGTGCTGCTTTGCTCTTAAGTTAATCAGCAGGGCTTGTATTTAAGCAACAATGATACCTGTATTTTTTTTCCCCTAAGATTACAGACCTTTCTCTCAGTGTTCCATGGTAAGCTGGATTCTGCTCTTTATCTGATTTGTGGGATTTTAATAAGTTTGGCCTGCACATAAGTAAACATGTGCTTGACCTTGAGCAGAACAGAAGAGGAGCTAAAGCCCCTGTTGGTGTTGCTGACAAAGCAAACGGTTTAAACATGGAAATCAAAATTCTATTTTCCTTCAGTATTTATCCTGTTTTTAGTTAAGCTATGGCAGAAGAAAAATACAGCTAGGGCTACATCTGCACCAATCCTGAGATTATTAATATTCCTATTAAAGAGCAATGAGGATAAAGAGCAAATGGGAAAGAATAGGAATTTCCTTTGCTCGCTGGCACTACAGCATAAAACATTATTAAGATGATTTGTTAAATAATAGAAAGGGTTTTTCATTTCCTAATTTTCCAGCTGCAGCTAAAGCTATCTCCCGGCAACCTGCTTCTCATTCCTTAATATTTAGACTTATGGACCAATTTGAGAGTATTTTCTTTCCTGCTATGATTAATGCTCTTCTGAAACAATGTCATCGCCAGCCATCTACCTACCCTGTCAGCCTGGCATCAGTCTGGCTGTGCTCTGCTGTAATTTATGGCTTCAGCCAGTAATTTGCAAATCTAATGTTGGGGAGGCTATGAGGATCTGAAATTTGAATGCTTTCCCCTGATTTGGTAAATATCTCCCCCATTAGTGAAACAAATGGCACAGGGATCAGACATCATCTCCAAGGCTCGATAAATATTTTATCAGCCATAATGGAAATTGTCAAATTGATCTAATTGTACAATACGTTATCAACAAGATATCAAAGTTGGACATGGCCTCTGCCCTTGTCTATCATTTGCAGGCTTTTGTCTTCGATTGCCTCTTCCTGGGAGGAGAGTAGGGAAGTGCAGAGTTCATTGCAAAGTAGGGTGAATAACAGAGCCAGGGAATATCCATTTAGAAGATAAATTCTGGAGAAATAATTAACTCTCCCCTGCTTGACTATAAAGTAGGACTGCAGAGGTTTCATGTAAATCTCCGGAATGGTAACTGGGATTTTTATGTTGAACCTATATCCATTGATCTCATACATAAAGGGAAATTATCCATCACAGATACTGCTTTTGAGGGAGCATTCATGGCTTTGTTCCTTTAAGAAGAGGCTGAATGAACTTAAAAGCAAATTTTAGCTCTCTGGCAGTGGCTGGAGGGATGATTTAATGAATTTGTTTTTATTTTTAGGAGTAGAATGACCTGACTTTAGCTAAAATTAAATGTGATTATTACTCTGCCTGAATTCAGTGCACAGGAAATCCAAAGTTGTAAATAATTAAAGATTTATTTGGATGCCTGATGTTAACAAGACAAAAGTAGAAGAGTTTGCCATGTTAGTATTCATGCTTGTAGAGTTTGTTAAACCTCAGCCTATAGAGATGCTCGATTTAATAGGACTGTTTTCAGATATTCTGGGGATTTTGGGGCAAGGGGAAGGCGTCCCATCCACTAATAGAGAAAAATCCATTTACATAAAAATGCTGGGAACAATTTCTGAATTCCCTGCAAAGTCAAAAGGGGAAAGGGTTCCTCTGCCTGTGAGAGTGAGAGAAGGAGCACTGGGATGTTCTCTGGTCACTGTTCTCTGCAGGTCCAACCAGGCTTGCAGCCTGGCTTGCGTGTTCTCTGGTCACTTGCAACCTGAGGGGCTTGGAGGAAACTGATGTCTGATGGAGTGAGTTTCTGATATTTCTTAAGATGGAAAGCCTTGGCATCCTTTCTTTCAGAAGGCATTCAATTTGCAGCCAGCCTGTTAATATTTAATGGGCTGGGACACAGGAGGAGACCAGGGCTGTGCACGGAGTGTGTGACTGGTCAACCCCTCTGTGGCTTTTTTGTTCATATTCCTTTTTTCCCCCAATTTTCCATTGTCTAGGGGACATAGGGTGCTCTCTTGGATCTGTTTTTCTCTGCCTCAGGCTGTTAAAAAAGAGGATGCTGCTCCTTCCCTGCTGCAGTGAGGGTGTGGGCATTGCCCAAGTGCTCGAGATCTTTGAACTCAAGGTGCAGAAGAAATGGCAGAGTCTCCCTTCCTTTTCCTTGATATTGTTTGGGTCTCAAAATGCCCAAAGGTGTCTCATTCTGGGCAACCAGCTGAAGAACGTCAGTAGACCTTTCATAGCTGGAGGATTTAAATGTTCTTGGATGCAGCCCCCAGTTATGTTTCTCATTACATCTCTTGGAGGTTTAAAGAGAAGGTCTACACTTGATGTTTTTGGTTTCCTGTCATTTTGAATAAAAATAAGGATGGAGAATGTGGTGTCTTAATAGGAGCCTTGAGCAAAAGTAGCTTCAGGTAGCAGTGCCTTTGAGGAAGTGCTTAAAATTCAAGCTAACAAGCTGCAAACATCCTGTAATGCATTTTTTGCTGTTAAGTTGGTCGGGTACAGCAACTTTCGGCATTGTAAATGTGGAACAGAGGTCCATGGAAGTGTGTGTGGATTTAGAATCAATTTCAGTATGTTAATAACTGAGCACAAGTAAGATCATAATATTCATTAACTCAATGAAGGGGAAAGGGGCTGTTTTAACAAAACGCAGCACACAGGCAACCCAGACCAAGGGGCTTCAAGGCAGCCCCATAGCCCCAGGGTCGTTGAATCAAGAGAGGTTTCTAAACATAAGCCATATGCTTGTTCTTTCTTCCAAATGTTCTTTGAAAGTCCATGTTCAGCTTTCCACCCCTGCACTCCTCCCTGTGTCCTGTGAGCATGGGAGTTGTTTGGTATGGTTTGCTCCAAAGGACTTCTGGATATGATTTTTTTGGTTTTTAATTATTTTTTTTTAAATGGGCTCTGAGCGTGATGGAATGATAGCTCAACAGATAATATCAAGATCTTGATAGTATTTAAAATGTTTTAAAGTAGTGAATTTGGATTGCTTTAGGCTCTGTTCTAAAGCAGCATAGTAAGAAGTGGGCGTAATTCAATTTTTGCTCAAGAGGTGACTTGGCTCGATATTTGGATGGCTCCGTTGCCACAGGCTCATTTTTGGATCAATGTTTTCCCAGGTCTGTTCTCAGACCAGCACTGTGGAAAAAATAAATTAGTGGATGCTTTGCCTGGCAATACAGGTGAAAAGCGTTTTTTGTGAATTATTCATTCCTGTTAAAAATGAGTATTTACTAAATACCAAACCCACATAGTGCAGGGCCCTATAAGGAATGGAAGAGGTTTTATCTGGCATTAGAGATTTAGCCATGTGGGCGAGCCAGGAGCCAGGTTCTTCCACGTCCTTGAGGGCAACCAGGGTGTGAGGAGGGCCAAGGTGAGTGTGATAAAGTGTTTGATCCATGCCTTGATCAGAACATCCTGATCCACCAGCCCAGCTCAGCACAGGTCGATTTGGACCCCGTGGTCCCGAGTCTGTTCATTCCTTTCACCTCCACCACTCTTGTTTGAGGGGAAGCTGAGAATTTGTCCTCCCTTTCCCATCTTCCCCTCTCCCAGTGCCAACTTCTGTGAAGATCCACACTCCTGACTTTGTGGGGGAGGGAAGGTTTGAGCCATAAAATCCCAATTCTGGGTTCTTTTTTGGCCTGGCTGGGGACTGACTCATTCCCAGTCTCCTGCCCTCTGCCCATTGTGTTCTCTGGAGCATCTCAGGAGCTCTGCAGTGTTTTGTCTGTCTCTGCACAGACACAGAGCACACAACCATTTTCTGTGAACAATTCCAGTGGGTGTGAGCACGGCCAGATGTAGCACCAAGGCCCTGCACTTCAGCTCAGTTTGGTGAGGAATCTACTCCCAGGTTCATGCAATCCTTTTCCTTCCACCCCATGCACACTCCCACTTCCAAATCAGCAGACCGAAGATTTTTATCTGCAACGGCTTCTGGTGAGAGGAAAAAACCCAGTTGTTCTTAAACATTCATTTTCTAGGCCAACAATAACCCTGGCCTAGACGAATAACTCCCTCCTAGTTCCTACAGAGAGAAGTGTTAGACTACACAGACAGTGAGGTCATTCATAGTCACTATTGTTTCTTGATAACCCAATTAAGAAAGTGCAATTTATCTCGCCTGTTTCCATTTAATTATCTAATTTGTCTGCCCAGTCGGGGTAGTTATCTCCCCTGCACTCTGGGGTTGCTCTCCTGCCTCGGCCGTGCTCCGGCAGCGCTCCCCAGGTGCTGCTCATTCCTGTGACCTATAGCCAGGGACAGTGATAAATCAGGGGGGTGGAAAGAGCCATCACGTCCCTCTGCCTGCCTTGGTCATTAGGGGGGGGAAATGTGTGTGCTGGATGGAGAGGCCCAGTGCTATTGCCCTGGTGCTAATCTGAGACCAAACTTTAATGGAGATATTTTATAGGCTTCTGTTTAGAGCTGAGGGTGGCTGGAAAATAAAAGGTTGGTGTGTGGGGGAGGGAGATTTGTCAGTGTGGGTGTTCCACAGCAAAGGGTCAAACCCAGGATATTAATATCCAGTGGAGAAGATATTAATACCTGTAATCCTGATATAACAGGCTCTAATGTCTGGAAATACTGTCTTCACTGAGATTAGCTCTGCTGCCAGGTTCACTCTGGATCAGGGCAAACCCTGGGATCAATCCAGAACAAGAACTACCCTGGGGAGAAGGATCTGAGGGTGCTGGTGGGTGTGAGCTGGACATGCCCCAGCTCAGAAACTCCCGAGTCCTGGGTGGATCCCACAGCCTGGGCAGCAGGAAAGGGGGAATTCTGCCCCTCTGCCCTGCTCAGGTGAGACCCCACCTGCAGAGCTGCCTCCAGCCCTTGGGCTCAGCATGGGGAGGATTGTGGAGCTGCTGGAGAGAGCTCAGAGGAGGCACCAGGGTGATCAGAGGGATGGAGCAGCTTTGCTGTGAGGAAAGACTGAGGGAATTGGGATTGTTCAGCCTGGAGAATTTCAGAGGCCCATTCTCTGCAAGGCCCACCCACAAACAAACACTGTGTTAGAGATGCTGTGAACCCTTATCAGAGATAGAGCCACCTCAGGGATTGGTGCTCTGGGTGGAGTGAAGATCTAGAGGACAGAAGGAATCTTCTGGGGCTTAATGTAATGAAAATTAGCCACCTAGAAAATGCTGCTTGGTGGGGGTTAGAGAATATTTCAGCTTTTCCCTGTCCTCCTGTTGGTGTGTAAGTACAGCAGCAGTGACCTTGTGTACTTTGAGTCCTGATTTTTGGGAGCCAGGGACATCCACCCTTCCGAAGGAGGTGGGTGTGTGTGTTTTCAGTTTTGTTCTGAAGTTGTTTGAGCTGCTGCTGTTTCTCAAGAGGTGTGTTCTGTGCTACTTGAAGTTAACCATGAACTGTGCTATCTGCTGATAGCACAGGGATTGTGTTTGCTTTGCTACAGTCCTGTGCAGTCCAAGCAGGTGGACAAATACCTCAGCAGGGTTTGGCTCTGTTTGTGTTGTGTTGTGTGTGGGTTTCTTCCTCTCTCCTCTCCTCTCCACCCCTTTAGCCCTGGAGCAGAAGAGCTCTTGCACTTCCAGGGGTGCAGGTTGTGTCTTGCTGAATCATGTTTAGAGAAGAGTTTAGCAGTGCAATCAGAAACTTGGCTCTCTGCAGGGGTTTCCAGCAAATCACTGAAAGCTTTGGCTCATGAGTTGGCCAAGGGAACGAGGAGCAGGTATTTGAATTTATCCAGTACATCAACAAGTGAGGCTCTCCTGCCATGTTTGTAGCGTGTCATAATTCAGTGTAACTCTGTGATTTCACGTAATCTGCCCACTCCTTTTACCAGGGAATATCACATCACATGGCAAAAGCAGCCTATTGGGAAAAGCCTTTGAAGAAATCTCTGAATGGGCTGCTTTTGTGTTGTACATCCTCAAGTACCTGGGCATGGAACATATTTTTAAGGAATTATTATAACGCACTGATAACCTGTTGCATCCATACCTGGTGAGTCCCCCAGGGGCTCCCACTGCTCAGACTGATGCAGGGCTGTGTCTGCCCTGGGATTGTGCAAATATTGAGATGATTTACACCCAATGTGCACAGTGAAGGAGGGAATGTCCATGGGATTGCAGGCTGGATGTAGTGTCCTGTCATCAGTGTGGTCAGAATTCCCAGGGGATGAATCATCTGCCTGGTCTTCTCTGAACATTGCTGGTATAAGGGTGCTGTTAACAATTTAGTTTTATTCCACAATGGATCTTGTGTGTCTCAAAGTTCCCTCTTTTCCAACACAAATTTCACCTACTTTACTGTAAAATGTAAAGAATTAAAAGCAAGACAAAGCAGTGCAGTGGAAACCACTCCACTGCCAATGACTGAGATGCTTGTTCCCATATGAAGAAGGGGCTTGGGTGACTTGATCCCAACACACATTTTGTCCAGAGGTATAAAACCTTCTTGTTGGGTTCATAATCCCTTGAAGTTGTTGCCAGAAATCCTGAATTCGCCTGGTGTGTGTAAGAGTAGAAGCAGAGTCACATCTTCTAGTCCTCAAAATTTGCTTCATCCTTTCTTCCCTTCAGGGTGATATTTCTTGGACCTTTCCACATGGTTAGATAGGAGGATGGATGTTTGTCTGCTGGGAATATGGTGAATCCAAGTCTCTTCCCACAGGCAGAAGTATCCCTGCCACTAAAATCAGGTGCCTTAATGTCTGATGTGCCATTTCAGAGAGGTCTGTGACCTCCAGCTGTCCTGGAATCCAGGTGTCTAAATCCAGATGTCCAAAAACTGGTTTGGTTTGGGGTGTACCTGATGTGAAACCCCCCAGGGTTGCCTTTGCACCTTTATTTTTATTCTGTGCTTCACACCATAGTCTGGTAAGTGGGAAAAATGTTTGTAAATCTTGAGAGCTTTGTGTATTTCTCCTGGGTGATGATTTTTAGATCAAATATTGATATTCTGAGAAGCCGGCAGTCGTTGTTTGTTATTCTCTTGTTTAAAAAGGTTGGTTGTCCAGCCCAGGCATTGTTTTGTGGCCTGCAGTGGCCAAGCCCAGGTCCCTGCAGGGAATTTTGGAAGGTGTAGCTCTGTATTTTGGCAGCACTTTTGCCGTGGACTTGCAGGAAGAAACATTAACAGCATAAAGATTCAATGAATTATTTGAGAACCCAAAGCACTGAGGGTGATTGACCCAGCCATTTAGCACAGGCTTAAAATATCAAATACATTCAGAGAAAACTCAGTCTGCTGTCAACAGGGGCAAAGTGTGGTGTGAGTATCTCTACCACTCTGAATCCACTCTGGATTATGGATCCAAAAGCAGAGGATCTACACATCAGGTCCCTCATTATCACACTCTTCTCCCTGAATCAGAGACTCCCAGAATGGTTTGGATTGGGAGGGACCTTAAAGATCACCTTGACCCACCCCCTGCCATGGGCAGGGACACCTTCCACTATCCCAGGCTGCTCCAAACCCTGTCCAACCTGGCCTTGGACACTTCCAGGAACAGGGCAGCCACAGCTTCTCTGGGCACCCTGTGCCAGGGCCTCCCCACCCTTTCTGAAATTAAGAATTTCTCCCTAAAAAAACCCCAATCAACAAAAACAAAAACAAAAACAAAAAAAAAAAAAAAAAAAAAAAAAAAAAACCCACAGAAAGGGCTCTTTTAGACTCTTAGGGGATGACATCCAGAACTTGGGCAAATGTTAATTCCTAGAGTCCAAGAGCAGCGTTTTGGGCCTTGCTGGCCATGCAGAAGTTGCTGTATGACCCTCCATGAACATCTTACTGAATCCTTCCCCCTCTGCTCTCCCTCCCCCATCGCTCTGGGGAACCACAGGGGTGAAATCTGCCTCCTCTTTCATGGCAGAAAGCCTGGGAAGGATCCTGTGCTCATTTCCATTATGATAAAAGACAAAACAACTAAATTAAATTGGAAGCAAACTCTGCATTACACAAGTCTGCACACTCCAGAATTCTCAAAACAAAAGAGGTGCAGGGGAAGCCAATCACTATCGGAAAGGAGGAAAAAAGTGTCTCTGGACTAGAACTTTTACTGTTCCTTAACTCAGAACTGAAATATTTTAACTCCTCTGCAACCAGAGCCGGAGAAGTTGCACCCAAACATCAACGCTGGGGAAGTCACACCGAATGTGGATATTCCCTGAATTTACTGCTGATGTGGAATGACATCATTCCAGGGCAGATATGTCCCCAGTTGCTGTCAGGGACTGCTGCAGTGGGGTTGTCTGGAGCTGCAGTTTGCAGATGTTCACAGGGAGATGTGGTCACCAGCCAGAGGGAAAACGCGACTTGGCAGGGGAAGGATGCCGAGGAAATCCAAACTGTCTTCCAGCACTCGGGTTCTTTTTTCCCTTAAAAAAAAAATAGTTGAAACTTTGAAAGACTAGACTATTATTTGTTATGGTTAAATTGGCCACTGACCCACTGGCATAGAACACAATCTTTTGCATAAAGTTGTTGCTAGATTTTATTTCCTTGGAAATGGAGGAATGGAAAAGTTCACTGATCAGGTATCTTGCCTCATCCAATTTAATTATTTTAAGCAAAAAAAAAAAAAAAAGGGGGTTGAGGGGGGGGGGAATTCCTTGGAGCTCAAGTCACAATGTTATTATCAATTCAAATTCAGCTTTTCTGTCCGTTCACTCTGAATGGAACCTGATCTTATGAAACAGAGATGCTTTACCTGCTGCTGTGTGTGCACATGTGCACTGAAATTGTCACTAATATGTTTAACCTTTGTTAGTCTGCCTTAGAAATGAATGGAATAAACTCACATTATTTTTTTAAACTTAAAAATACATTATGTAAATAATAAATATTATTTGCATTTGAATTTTCAGCCTTTTCAAAGACCAGAACTGGTCTTTGTTGCCTATTGTGAATTAAATTTTGAAAGGGACACAGGAAGATCAGGTCACTTTATACCTTAAACACATTGTTAGGAAAACCTTTGCCAAGGTGACACCTGTGATCTTTGAGGAACTTTCAAGCTCAGTGCTCAGGGCAGGGAAAGCTCTGTGGGATTCACTGACTGGATGGGATGCTCCCAGGAAATGTGCCCAGCACTTTGTAGGATCATTCCTGTTGTGTGGAATTCCTGTGAAGGATCAGGACAAGGACTGGTGTGTGCCCACACTGACCTGAGTCAGCATCCCTGGCAGTGGGGCCCAGCTCTTGGGATTCCCAGCAGTGAAAAGCAGAGATGGTTTTGCAGCAAAGGCTTTAAAATAAGATTTAGTAAAATCAAAGGCAGATCCATGACCCTCACTCCATCACCTTGGCCAAACCACATCTCTAGGGTTTGGTTTTTCAGGGGTTTGTTTCTCATCTGTGTTTCTCTGTTCAGGTCTAAAGTTTCCTGGGCACGGATTTTTGTGCAGTTTTTGTCTCTCTGGTACCTGGTACAAGAGGGGCTTACTCTGAGTTGTAGCCTCTATAAATGACATTACTGCACACACAAGGATACTTGGAATTGGTCTGGGGATAGACAAAACCTGCCCCCTAAAATGGATATGCAAATTCCTGCAATATCCCTGAAATTCCACGAGCCTGCAGTTCATGGCTCTGGATTTTCCTCCCTGGTTACAGCTGCCAATGTCACCAAAACCCAGCACAGCATGGGGAGCGTGACTGCCCCTTGTCAGTGTCAGCAAAGGTGTGTAGAAAAATGCAGAATTTTGAGTCTGAGGCTTGGCAGGTAAAACTTCACCTTTCTGTGTTCTCAAGAAGCATTTTTTTGGCAGGGGTTTATTCAGGGGTGAGACCAGCGTTGTGTTTAACAGACCTGGAGTTATCCAGGATGGGATGAGCAGTGAGTGGTGCTGGGATTACAGACTGGATTGAGCAAAAATGTTATTATTCCTGCAGGCTTTCCTATTTGAGATGACCAGGATAAAAAATATTCCTGCAGAAGTGATGTATTCCCACAAAAGTTTGTGATAAAAGTGCAACCAGCCTTTTCAAAAAAAGAGGGGAAAATATTTACATTGGGGAAAAATATATCTTGTTTTTTAAAAAGTGTGTCAAACAAACTGTGGGAATTTCAGGCTCTGCTGATGGACTCTGCAGTTACCTGGCTCTGCCTCCCTCGTGACTGATAAGTCCCAGCTCTATTTTGATAAAGCTCCATGGTGACATAGCTGGGACAAAGGAGGGGATTTCTCCTGTTACAGACAGGGCTCCCCTCAGGTGAAGCCACTGGGTTGTTCCTGAGTTGACCCATTGACCTTCTAATCACTGACAAATTATCCACTGCTGTATTCCACAGTCTTCATTCCACACTGTTACTAAACACATTAATTTCTGTTTTATTGGGACAGGATCACTGAGGGGCAATAATGACCCTTTCCATTGACTGCAGTGAGGGGTTATGGAAGTATCTTTATGCTTTTTCCGTAAATTTTAGTATCTTGTAATAGTTCCCGTGGCAGTTTTTCAGACACTGGTGGCACCAAGTGTGGCACTCTGGGCTCTCAGGTGTCGCATTTTATGGAATATTAATGAAGTTCCGCGAGAGGAAAAGTCTTCCCACAAGGAAAGCCCTGTCCCAGGGCTGAGAAAATCTCTGGGATCCTTCCTGGTGGGACCCATGGCAGCAGCCATGGAATGTGCAGCTGGGTTTGGGTTGTGTTGGGATAAACTCTTCCCGTGCCTGGGCTGGGACCATTCCGTGCTCCCTGGGCTCTGCACAGGTGGAGATGCTGCTGCAGGAGGAGATTTGTCCCCCAGGGAACCCCCAGAACGAGGGACCTGCATAGAGAGAACATGGCCCAGGCTCCGCTGCAGGTCTGAAGTGAGTCTGAAGGGGAAAAAAGCAGGAAACATGTTTGGCCTAAAATAACAGAGATAACTTGATGTTGCTTGCCTGATATTTTTTAACGTTTCCCATCAGTCTTTTCACTAAAGCATTTCCACTTTTTCAAAGGATTTATTGTGAAGGTATAGGGAGCATGGGGGAGGGCAAACAAATTAGGGGTTTAAAATTACGATTAAGTATCTTATTTTCAAGCCCCTTGACTGAGTCCCTCAGTTCAGAAGGGAAGAAATCAATGAACCATAGTCTGTATTTTGAAAGAGAACTGGAGAGCTTAAGTTTCCAATCTTGAACATCTTAAAGAAACCAAATTTTTTAGAAAGCTGCAAGTACCCACATTCTACACAGACATTTCCTTTCTGGGGTTTCCAGTGAGTAGCAAATGCTGGGACACCTAAATTAGAATTGAAAGTTCCTTAAACTGAAGTACCTTTGATAATCATTTATTTCCCTATATCCATTCAGCTACGAAGGGATGGAATTTGTTGTACTTCATAATGTAGAAAAAAAAAAAAAAACAAATTAACTTTTTTCCTGAAAGTTCTTTCCAACATTGATGACTGGGAAGAAGTTACCAACACTGCTGAGTGAACAAGGTGATCAAGTCTGAATTTAGCCCTTTTCAGGTTTTTGAGAAACTTCATATTTGATCTTCTTCCTCCTTTTATGTGCTTATTTGGATTTGTTTGAGCTGTATCATCAGAAGTGTTGTATACTCAGATGGAATATATATATATATATATAAAATACATGTATATATAGTGCTGACCGTCCTTCACACTGTCCTTTAAGGACACGGAGAGAGAACCCCAGTGAAATCTTAGGACTGAGCTTAATCAGAGCAGCACAGAATCCCTCAGAAGACTGCCAGTGAAAAAGCACAAAGCCAGACTGGATTTGTTGAGGAATTAAATAATCCAGGGAATGACAGCACAAGCTGGTGGTAAATCCCTGCCCATGGGTGGGTGGTGGGTGCAAGCTGTGGGTATTTTAGTCCCAAGTCTTTTGTTGGGAGGTTTAAAAAATAAATAAATCAAGCGAAATCAAAGGCCTGGCTTTGCCTAGAGGGAGCTGGATGGGGACAGGGCCTGCGCTTGGCGTCTCTCACAAAACCTCGCTCCAGGTTCACAGAATTATTTCCCTGTTATCTTTGTTGTCGATGCCCTGATTGTATATAGATTTCCACAGAAGGGCCCTGTTATTTTGGAGTAAAAGGGACCTGTTGTATTGTTTGAAACGCACTTGTTCCAACTCTGAGGACTTTCCATCTGTTTTCCTATTTCCTTCCTCTTGATAGGAGCAGCATTTCCTCCCCTTCTTACGCTGCTGCAGGGGTGGAGAGAGAGCCTGTGCAAAGCCTTCCTTAGCTCTGTGCTGTAGGATGTTGCCCAGCATTTAATCCCTGTCTTTGGGCGAAGAAAAGAGGGAAAGAGGGGAGAAAGAGTAATTTTTTTTGTTCATTTATACAAAGGCTTTGGAGAAAGGATGTGTGGAAGGCTTGGAGCCTGGACAGAGCAGGAGCAGGAGTTTTGCTACCTAAGAGCTTGTGGGTGGCCCATGAGACACAAGCTTGGGCCCTTGTCTAAGTCACGGTGAATTAAGGGTCCACAACAGAGAAAAACCTTCTTCAGCCAGTGCTGATTTCTCCCTCTTTCCTCTGCCATCCCCACACACCCTTCTCTTCTCAACTCCAGGGAGAGGTCAGACGTGCTGAGCTGGCAAAGGAGGGTTTATCCTTCTCTCACCCTTAATGTGTGGTTCCTTTCATGAATAACCCATGTTTGAGACCCTCTGCTCACCTCTTTGCCTGGTCTGAGGTGGGCAGGACTCAGCAACCTCCTGCCTCTGTTAAACCACGGCAAAGAGAGGATTTAAGAGGAAGAACGTGTAAGAAAATCCCATTTCCCAGAACAGCTTGAGCATCCCGGGGTGGTGGCAATGGGGCTCTGTCTCCAGGTGACCCCCAGCTGCCTCTACCAGCTCTTATGTAACCTTGTCTTCCCCTCAGAGCTCGATGGGATAATGGATTTCTTTAAATTAATAATGCGTAAAAGGAGATTTACACCGCGGCGCTCAAATATTGTCTTTGCCTTTTATTCCTGCATTTGTCACTGTAATCCCTAATCGAGGTGTGCAGTGGGGGGGATAAATAATGAAGGGTAAAAAACCTCTGTCATCAGCCAGAGCCATTTGCAAATTCATCACCAATATTCTTCTGGAGGCAGAGACAGAGGGAAATGAAAAATATGGACTGGTGCTAATATATCTCCCTGATTTCCATCTCCCATTTATTCCAAGAGCCCACTTTGAGCTATGATAGAATGTGAATCCCAGGAACTGCCATTCCTTTTTAGAGACGAGTCTAAGGCTGCCACTGAGCCTCTCAAGCAAGAGAGTAAATACAGTCAGTGAATACCCAGCTAATGGACTTTATAGTCAGACATAACACACTTACCTTGAGATTTTTGATTAATTAGGGTTTAACTTAAAGTGGACAAAATAGTGAGGAAGTTGTAGCAATTCTTTGGCATTTAAACTGCTGTGAAAGCTTTTTTGAGACCTGTTTAAAAAGGCAAGGAAATCAAGCAACTGTTTTAAAGTAGAAATCCTGTAAAGATTTATTTATTCATTATTAAAGGAATTTCTGAAAGAGGTTAGAAGAGCCATCCTGAACCAGATGCAATTTCTGATTTCTTTAACCTTCATAAAAAATGTTGCAACTCCTGAATTTTGAAATCGTGGTCTTGGGACAAAAGGAAAATGTGTTATTGCAAAAGAGCTTCCCTTGCCATATTCCCTGAGCATCTTAGCCTAGGAATTCTTACCAAATTTAGAGGGCAAAGATGGTTTTTTTTTTTTCCCATTTGAAGTGTGACACTGTGCAGGGGTATGTCAGGAGACAACATAGTATTTAATACATTAATTTCAAATAAATAAGGGCCTTTTTTTAACTTTTACTGGAGCTTTTATGATCGCCCTGGTACCAAACTGATCCCGTGAGTTTAAAAATGCCTGGAATTACAGAATCCAGTGTTGGATGGCCGATCCCTGCCAGGGCCAGGCAGCAGAGTGAAACCAGAATGTAGTAGCACTTTGAGAAGGGGGAGAAGATGAAATATATCACAAGATAATAAGAAAATAAACCATTAAAAGGCTCTGTTTCCCATTATCATGTGGTTTTATGTTAATGAAGTTGTTCCAGGCCTGTTTGAGTTTAACTCAAGCAGGGGAATATGAGTAATATGAAAAATATGTGGGGCTGAAGACCCTAAGTTGAAAAGTCTGTGAAACATTGGATGTTTTCGTTCACCAGGCATTTCACAAGAAGAAATAAAGCAGCCAGAAAGTGGCACGGAAAAAACCCTGAGTGCCAGATTTTCCTTCTTGTAATCTTTGGGTCTCCAATCCGTGTCCACCAAGGCAGGGCAGCCCTGGCTGCTGTGGAAAACTGGGATGACCAGGCTCAGATTCATCCTCGTGGTTGCCCATATTTATATAAACGCCTTTATGAATCTTAAAATTCCCAAAAAGATGATGTGAGTGAAAAATTGTCAGCTCAGTTCAGGTTTAATTAGAGTTGTTTTTTCTTAAACAGATAATTGTTTTATAAAAGAAGAAATAAATATCAGAGGTAGGATTTGGAAAGCTACTTCCATGAGAAAATGGAAAATTATGAAAATGTCCAGACTTGAATATTTTTTGTAGTGTTTTGTTTCAGAAAAGCTAAAAAATTGAGCTCTGACCTGAAATGACCTGATTTTAATAACAGAAAATAGTAAGCACAAAGGGACTAAGATGTCCCAGATGCAGAAAAACAGATTCCACCATGAATTGAATTATCTAATTTTTAAAAAAAAATATTATTATTTTCATTTATTTGAAAATGTTGACAAAATCCTTGCTGTTATTGAACATCCACTGAACCTTTACATTGTTGTTTTTTGCTTTAAAAATGAACTTTAAAAAAATCATGTTTCATCATAGTAAGGATCATATCCAGGAATTGGTTGGAAAACTTGTGAAGGTTTTGTTTGTTTGTTTGTTTGTTTGTTTTGGTTTTGTTTGTTTCTTAAAGTAACTCAGCTTTCTATTTTCCTGCTGGATATAAGAAGCACTGAAGCTTCAGACTCTGGATCTGGACCTTGCCCCAGGCGAGTAAAAGATGGTCATTCTTCTTTTCAAAGCCAGATATGTGTTTTCTCAAAGCAAAATCTCAAAAAAAAATTCAAAACAAAGATAAAGAACCCATCACTGATTTAAGGAAAGTAATTTTAAAAAACATTCCTTCAAAAAGAGAATAGGCCTCGTTGTTCCAAGCCCTGTCCAGCCTGGCCTTGGACACTTCAAGGGATGGGGCAGCCACAGCTTCTCTGTGGCAGTTGACAGGAGCAATATTTAATTCTAAATAAAAATAAAATGCCAGTTTTGAGTGCTGTCTTTTCAGTGCATCTGCATTATTTCCTGAAAAATCAACAGTGAAAAGTAGCAGCCCTTTAGACACCTGGTTGACAGCATAAGAATTTTTCCCCTTAAAAAGAAATCTTGAAGTTCCACTCACCAGCAGTTAATATTTCAAACTGTGGGACAATCACTGGCCAGCAGAAGCAAAATGTAAAAATATTTTTATCTTAAATATTTTTCTTAATAATAGCTTCAAAGGCAGAAAAATGGCTCGTTGGACTGCAGCTGACTGCTGCGTGCTGTGGCCTGGCAAAGCCGAGCTGCAGGGAAGAGAAAACCTTGGATTTTGGTGTGTTACTGGGCAGGCTGGAATGTGGATTATTTTGCCCTGGTGTACGACCCAACAAAAGTATTTCTAGAAGGCGTAACACGGGAGGAAGAGGTGTTGTAGATCTGTGTGTGGAGATCTCACCAGGAACGAAGCAGTTGTGTGGATTTTTATATCAAATCCTCCCGGATTTTCCTATCAAGTTGCAATGAAATTGTTCATAATCAATAGTGGAGAGTGTAGCTGTGGGTGAAAAGGTGGTGGAATGGAGGGGGAACCACTGGTTGTTAAATGGGAAAATGAACTTTATTTCATTCCTCAGAGCAGTGATTTCCTTCCTAGGAATGAGGAGATCAGGATGCTCAGTGTGGTATCCCTGAGGAAGGATACTGATGGAGTATATCTGTTTTAGGCTGAGTGTTCTTTCCTCATCTCTTCTCTGAATGTCCTCCCGCAGTTCTGCTCCCTGTGTCTCTGGGAATGAGACTGGGAGAGAGGTAAAGCTCTTGTCTGAGTGACAGGGGTGCTGGGGCTGTCCTGGGGAGCCCTGATTTTGCAGTTATCCCCAAACCTGGCTGGGTTGGATGACACACACAGGCACACAGGTCATCCATAGAGCTGCCCCATCCCTGGAAGTGCCCAAGGCCAGGTTGGACAGGGCTTGGAGCAACCTGGGACAGTGGAAGTTGTCCCTGCCCATGGCAGGGGGTGCAATGCGGGTCCCTCCCAACCCAAACCATCCCATGACTCCAGAGAGGCACAAATTTTAAGCAGAACTCTGCTTTTTAACATTAAAGCCATTTTTGCATCCAACCCAAGCTCTCAAATGAAAGGGAGCTGCTTGTGCCATGCGTGAGGCCACAGGAACCTCTGCCAGGGCTGGGGCACCCGTGGTTTGCACCTCCACTGGTGCTTGTTCCTGCTTTGATGTTTAAATTCACAAAAGTTGTAAATGGGACAAAATGGCTTCGGGGTGGAAGAGCCTAAATTGGCCCAAGGTGGCACTTGGTGCAGGGACAAGGGCGCACATGGGATCCCTTAGAGCCCCCGGGGAGTGCTGCAGAGGGGCTGCAACATTAAACAGGAATATCACCTTGCCTCCTGTTTTGCTGAAATGAATTAACTGGCAGGAAATCATGGATTTCCGAGCCCGGCTTTCCTTACGACATTCCTCGCTGCAAAAGGAGAATTAAACCGGTGAAAGTGAGTAACAAGAAACAGGTTCTAGAATTATTCTGTGTGGTAAGAGAGAAGCAGCATCGACCTGGCCCCTCTGCTGCTTTTAGAGAAGGAAGGGGTTTGGAGAAGGGAAAGTGTCACTGAGGGAAGGGAGAGTGCAGAGAATTGACCAGGAGATGTGGGGTTGCATAAAATCTGTTAGAAGTGGGAATACACCATAAACACACCCAAAACCGGGGCTGCGTCACAGAAGTCCTGGGTTATTGCAAGTTTTTCCAGAAAATTCTCTTTTTAAAAATAAATTTCCTTAAATCTGTGATGGGTTCTTTATCTCAGTTTTGGTTTTTAAGAGATTTTTCTTGGAGAAAACAGATATCTGGCTCTGAAGAGAGAATAAGCATCTCTTACAGAACTTGGCTGTGTGTGTTTGCAGAACTGGGGGAAGAATCCACTGAGCACTTCTAAAAATTTGCCCTTAGATCCCTTATTAGGTCATGAATGGAAACAAAAACCAGCAGTAAAAAAGTTTCAAAGGAGATTTTTGGAATTCTCACCACGGTTTTATCATCTTCCCAACGTTGAATGGTCTCACTGTTGGAACTGCTGTGGTGGGAGTTCGGGACTGATGGGACAGGGCAAGGCTGCAGGAATGTGCTTTCCTTGCCACGGATTGTCCAATACAGCAGGAACATTCAAAACTATTGCAAAGATTCATTCTTTGCCCTGTTCTTCCAGAGCTCGTGTGAGTTCCCCTTCTTCATGTGCTTGTAAAGGACCACATTCCTTCAGATCCCCCTTTTCAGCTGTTTCTGCTGACTTCTGAATTTAAAACTTGCAGTTTTATCCATGTATTGTGGTGGATTGCTGCAGCACTGTCCTAAAGAGCACAAAGACTCTGCCACTGGAAAAAATATTCTGTTTCCAAAGGATCATAGTGGTTGGATTTGGGGTGATTCTTCTCTAAATGTTCTGCACAGTGTTCAGAAATTTTGAAATTAGAAGCCACGTTACAGGAATACAGTGGGGGCTCCATGCCAGGGAGCACTAGATTCACTGGCAGCTTCTTTCCAAATGTTCCCAGGCATGAGTGGCCAGTGCTCCGGGATTTGGAAGCCAACAGTTCCCAGGGATCATTATTTTGGAGGTGGGATGCGAGGATCCATTCGGTTCCCTGTGAAATGCAATTGCTCTCAGGACGAGAGGAAACAGTCTCAGGCTGTGCCAGAGGAGGCTCAGGTTGGACATCAGGAGGAATTTCTCCATGGAAAGGATGGTCAGGCTTTGGAAGGGGCTGCTCAGGGAGGTGGGGGAGTCCCCATCCCTGGAGGGGTCCAAGGAAGGCCTGGACATGGCACTCAGTGCTCTGGTGGGGATCAGTCACAGGCTGGACTTGATGGTCTTGGAGGCCCTTTCCAACCTCAATGATTCTGTGATACTTGAAATTTCCAGGGAGAGAGCAAGGAGAGGCCTTGGGAAATAAGCTTTTATCCAACAAACTGTGCTTCCAAGAATCTCCAAAGCCATCCCTGGTAAAGTGCTGCTGATTTAAGATCAAATTCCTGCTGCCCCTCCTGCTCGGAAGTTGCAGGAGGGATGTCAGCACCAGCAATAGGTGCCCTCACCTTGCAGTCCAGAGCTGCCTTGAGCTCCTACTCCACCGTTCCCCCCTCATTTCTCTTCCCCTCTCCCTTTTTTCCCTGCCTCAGCAGCTTAGAGAGGAGGGAGGGGGGGAAAAAAACTAAAAAAAATAAAACACAACAAAAAATTCCTTTCTTCCCTAGCCCCGTGGCTGTGCTCTCCTTGCCTGTGCTCGTGTCCCAGAGCCGTGCTCGGGTCAGCAGCGAGCTCACGCTTTTGTCAGGGTGATTAATAGCGCTGTGGATTGTCGTTAATTCACTGGCTAATGACTGCAACTCTGGCCGCTCCCGGAGTAATCGGGTGATGTATGTGGGGAGCGCGCACCTCATGGCAGAGGTGAAAATCATTTCGACAAGTCAAATATTGTCACAGGGAACAAATGGCTCTCCCTGTTAATAAAAATTAATGAATTTTTTTTACCGCCGGCCTGCTAAATGAAGCCGTGGAGGGAGTGAGTGAGTGGAGGGGACAAGCTCGGCGGAATTAGAGCGCTTTATTCGGCGGTTAAAAGTATAAACATCTTTATTACGGTGGTGATGGGATGTGGCAAGGGGTGGTGGGGCTTTTGTTTGTGCTCCGGAGGGGTTTGCTCGGATGCACAGAGCTTTTCTGAAAGTTTGGGTCTGTGTCTGTGTCGGGAGGGAGAGGAGGCAGAAAACAAAGAGGTTTAGTCTGGTGTGGCAAAGATGAATATTTGATATTAGCAGGTGGTGGATCCCTCCCTTCGTTCTTTGAAGGAGTGTCCTGGCTGCTCTTGGGCAGAGAACTTTGGCAGAGCTACCTCTGAGCTTGCCCAGTGCTGTCTGTTCTGCTTTCTATCAGTTCCTTGCCCAGTCCAGCCTACAGATCCACCAGGACTCAGATAATTGTTGACACCAAGCCTGGTGAGGGACTGGTCCTGTTGGGAGAGGTTGGTCTTTTGCCTGATGCGTTTCAAGACCAGGTGGGAAAATGTGTGGGAGAGGCAGAACTGGCATGGCAGAGGCAGCATCCTTGAAGAAATCAGCAGAATTTTGGGATGCTCCAGCCCCACCTGGTACTTGATTACCTGTTAATTAGTGAGCTCTGGCTCACAGGGGATCACAGAAGAGTTTGGGTAGATTTTGTGAGGACTTTTGGTGCTGGCTGTGCTGATGAGAAGTGCTGGGTCCTGTGAGTGAGGTGATTTTTGAGGTGCAATCTCTGGAGCAGGTGACTCACAGGATGAGGGTGCAGCCCTCCAGCACCTCAGATTCCAGGGAGAATGGTGGAAACACTGCTGGAGGCCTTTGGGGCTGGTTTTAGGGACCACTGCAGATGGATCCACTCCTATCAGGGAGCTTGGATCCACTCTTGGCTTGTCCAAGCTGTAATTTTTTTACATTTGCCAGGCTGACCAATGAAAATTCTGGCACTGAGTAGAAAACCAAAGTCAAAGAACCCTGCTCTGAGGCCTTGTTTGTTTTATCAAATTCATAAGGGAAATCTTCAAGCAATTTCACCAGTTAAAGTCAGGTACATGAGGAAAAATACCGCTTGACCTGCAGGGGCTTTTAAGGTTTTCCGAGTTTCCACATATTTGGCTGTGGAGGGAGCAGAAAAACAGAGGGATTAGAGAAGGAAAACATGGGGAAGCTTTAAAACAAACAAACAAATAAAAGCCCTCAGTGCACTCGTGGAGGGGATGTTGAGTGACCAGGTTCCTGTTGCAGCCAGGGCACAGAGTGGTCCTGCAGCTTCATTTTTGGGGATGTGCTGTGGGAAGGGCTGCCTGGAATGCTGGAGTTCTGCAGAGGTGCTCTGGCAGAGGCTCTCTTGGTGAACATGAGGGGAATTATTTATGCTAATTAAAAATGCCTCACTTTTCACAACTGGCTGTAGGTGCTGTCTTGGGAGAAAGAAAGGCTTTGATACTTTTGGGTTGTGTTTCCCTTAATGAACTGATTTTCCTGTTTGCATTTCATTTTAATGTAAATATATTTGCTGATGATCCATAATGCAGGATGTCATTTTGGTGATTGCAATCCACTTTGTGGGTAAAATTTTGTGGGTGGCAAAGTTTAGAAATCTTTTGAAATCTCTGAACAACAGTGAAAACTTCCTGCATAAAGGTTTATTAATTGTCAGGTAATTGGGAGGGTGATGATCTCTGACTACACACTGAGCAAGGTGTTGATTTGTTTTAATTGTTGAAGATCCCATTAGGGCGTTAACTCCCGTTTTCTGTGCAGAAATGCAACAGTATTCTGGATATTGATGTATTTTCCAAGTTTAGTGTTTTCCTTTGAGGTGAAGTGATTTCCCTGAGTGGTAATGAGGACTGGATTCCAAACAGGACCAGTTTAGAGATGTCTAAAAAAATACTGAATTTCCTTATTTACAATTATTCACTGTCTTGGAGACCATGGCCATTGTATAAATGCAGGTTAACAAACAGATCCTGCTGCAGCTTCTGCTTTCGAGGGATATTTTATGAGTGTATTTGAACACTTGGCATATATTTCACAGCAAAATCCACCCTATTTGTCAATGAGACAGACTAAATTAAAACTTGATTAAGCAATCCCAAATCTGGGTTAAGCGTTACTGTGTTTAAAACCAAATTCTTTGTGCAAGATAAGAAAGGAAGAGACTTTTTTTTTTTTTTTTTAAAGACTTTGAAAACTCTAAATTTCAACTCCGTGGACTTTCACAGAAGTCACTGCTATGTTCAAATTTGTAGTAAATGAATATCTGGCTGAAAGTACCTTTTCAGAGATGGCCAAATTTGCCTTGTATAATAAATAACGTGAGCCAGAGCTGCTCCTCCTGCTTTGCCCTTAATCCCTCTTTTGCCAGAGCAGATTGAGCAGCCCTGACATGCATCTCTTTAACGTGGCCATGTGACTGTTCAAATCCAGGAGCTGAAGAGTTAAGGCACAAATAAAATCTCAAGTTCAGACTGTCAGCTTAGATAGTGCTTAGCAAGGGTCGAGGAAAAAAAGCCAGTTGTGATTTAGAAGAAAAACAGTGAGATTTGACCAATTCCATGGAATACCTTTCTTAGCCCCGGGGCAAGTGGAAGTGGTATATTAACCAAGGAATAGAGCAGAGGAGGAAAAAGGCCAAATCACATTTCTTTGAAACAAAGAGGCTTTTTACCAGGAACAAGCCTTGATAAAAATTACAGTGGCATCGCAAGTCATTTCACCCGCTCTGCCTCAGGCCATATTAAAGCAGTGAGGAAATAGGGGATGCAGCAGCCCTGAAATACAAATACAGTAGTCCCGGGAGTGTTTTTAGTATAAATAATCCTTTTTAGAATAATGTAGTGGCTTTAAATAGGGCCAGGTGGTGGGTGCAACACCCAGGATGGCTTCAGAAGGAGGAGAGGGAAGCAGGGTAGTGAGGCTCTGCCTGGATGTGGAAGTGTGCCCTGCAAGAGCCCCAAATCCTCCTGCTTCCACAGCTTTTCAGGTCCTGACTGACCCAGAATCTCATGAAATCAGCTTAAAATTAATGTGAGTGGACCTGCCAGGCTAAACCAGGAGAACACTGTGGTGTGGTTATGAACTGAATGGGTCTAAAAGAACTGTGGAGTTCTCTGGCTTTGGGCAAACTTCCTTTGGAGAGGATGGGATTCATGCAGGAATCCCACCTGAGCAACAGTGCTTGTTCTCACAGTGTTGGGGAAGGATTTTAGGGAGTGTCACATCCCACTGTCAGTTGTTGAAACTCCCATCACTCCTGTCCCATATTTCACACACAAACTCTGGGAGCACTTTCTGTGTCAGAGCTGACTTGTAAATAGACTGCAGTGGGGAAAAGCAGTAGGATTAGACATATGCTCAGTTCTTTGTCAGGTTGTTGTTCTTACAGAGAAAAGAGCACTTGAGTGGTCAGGAAAAGACTGCCCCAAACAGCAGCTCAGCAGAGGTGCTCCCAATGCAAACATTTATTGAAACTGGGACAAGGATAGGAGAAATGGAGAGACCTCTGCAGAGAAGACCTTTAAAACCCTCAATTGTTTCTTACTATCATTGCTTTCCCCATTAAAATTACATGTTTTCATAGCAGTTAAACATTTATGCAATCAGCAGAACACTGGTAGCCAGAGAAAAGGTGTTTGGGTCAGGAAAGAGATTCAGTTCTGGTCCCAAAACATCAGTAACCTGACTCTTCAGCCCAATGGTGGGAAATACTTGGTACACCTCTAAGTTGGTTGAATTTTCCTTATTTACATGTGCAAAACCTGATGGGTTAAATGTGAGTTGGCTGGGTGGACACAACTGGAGAGATCAGTCAGAGATGTGTCCCAGCCACCAAGGCCAGATGCACATTTGAGGTTCAGCTGCTGCCCTAATGCCTGGTTGTCACAATGTTTGTCCCTTCCCAAAGCTGCATCATCAGTTTATGGGCAATTCCTGGTAGGAAAAAACAGTTGGGAATTTCTGCTTGCAGTGAATGTGAAGAAAGAATGGACAGTGTGGTCACAAAGCTCTTGAGGTGCCCAGGACACTGAGAAAACACAACTTCTTGTGACTCCCGTGTGGTTTGGTGGGCTCTAGGCAGGTTGGGATGTGTGGGAGCACTGAAATGAACCCCAAAGCCATCAGGGGCTGGCTGTAAAACCCCACAGCATTCCATGGGCTTGGGGAGTGAATCCATAAGAGTGGGAAAGCAATTTCCAGTGGATTTTCAAGCACTACCCTCTGCTCCCAGCCCATGTCCAGTCTGAGGAGCTTTGTCCTCGTGGTTCACACCTCTCTGGGAGGGAACCACCACAGCCCAAGAGATAAAAGCTGCACCCAGTGTTTGAGAGCCCTTTGTGTGTCCTGTGTGGGGCAGAGCTCGGGCAGCCCCTGGTGTGCAAGGAGGAGTTTTCACCCAGATCTTCGCTTCCAGGGCTGGGAGGAACATTCCTGGCTCCAAATGAACTTTGAGGCTCCTGCAAAAATGTGTCTTTGAGTAAAAAACTCGCTTGTTGTACAAAGCTTGAGAAGGACTCAGCTCAGTGATCGAGTGGGCTTTGAGCTCTGCTAAAATGTCTTGAGCTGGAATTGTTTGATTTCCTTCCACCCGTGTTGTGGGTTGGATCATTTGGGAACCTCTTTGGCAGCAGCACTCTGTGTTCTACTTCTGCTGTTTGTAATTAAAAAGTGTGTGAAATAGTGATAAAGACTTTCAAAGACTGAATTTTTAAAAATTGGGCTGATCCATTAGAAAAACTGGAACAAGTTTTATAGATTTCTTTTTAACTTTAAGATGAAGGGGTGGTAGGTAGAAAATAGCTTGAAATACAAATCTAGAAACCTGATAAATGTGGACATTTTGATTTTAAAAATATCCATGTGGTGTTCTGAGTGTTGAGGAAAATACAGTTTGCAGAGTACAGCCTTCCTCAGGATGGCAAAAAGAGGATGAAGGGTTTTTTCCCCCCTGTTTTTGCCGAGCTCTGCTGTTTCTTCCACGACACAAAATCGGTGAGCTCCCCTGGAATTTTTTTGGCTGGGACAAGGGAAATCCAACTTATATTGTGGCATTAAAATGTGTGCCTGTGAGCCTCGGAAAATAGAGCTCTGCTTTTGACACCCACCTCACGGCTCCGTCCTCTGTCCTGCATTGATTCACTGATTCCCTTTTATTCCCCAGTCTGTGGCCACTGTCCCCTTCCCTGCTCTGCCCTCCCTCCTCTCCTCCGGGCCCGGGGAATGTTTGTGTGCCTCACGTTAGGAACTGGAAATTGTTATCGATTAATATTAATATTTAGCATGTTTGTGAAAATGTCTCTCCCCGCTGCTATTAATCTGCTGTGTTAATAATGCCAGGACTCCTGTTCTGGACCCTGGGGAACCCACAGTGAGTGGAATGACAATGAGACGGTGACAACAGCCCCAAAGCCTTGGCTTGGCAAAGATGTGAATTCCAATTGCGAGGGCTCCTTTTGGAGGCTCACAAACGCTTTATTCTCGCTCTATGGTTTGACATCCAGGACTGAGAGAAATATCCAGCATGGGTTGTTAGTTTTTGGAGAGCTGCTCCAAGTGCATTTATTTATTTATTCGAACTAGGTAGCATTTCTCCCAGCAGAGGATTTTTCTCTTGCAGTCATTTTTAAAGTTCCACTTTGCTGCATTTTCAGAGCCTTCTGCAGGACTAGAGCATTTCTGTAGATTTTTAAAGGGGAGGGATTTTGTAGCAAAAATAAGCAAACCACTGAAAAGCAATTATGATTTTTCTTTACCAAGTGGAGCTTTTCTCCAGGCTTTCCTCTCTTCCTTCCCAGATTTTTTTGCTTCTTTTTGCTGTATTATTTTTATAGATTCTTCCCAAATGTTTGTTACTACTCTGGTAATACACTGTACATTTCTTGTGATGCTTCATTGGAGCTTTTATCTTGTAAATAGTTCAGAGACAGAAATCCCAGAGGCTAATATTTTTTCCAGTGGCTTTAATAATAAGATAGCAGAGCTTTCTTTGGTTTTTTTTTTTTTTGCTTAAAAGAAACAACTTTATCTACTGCATCCAAATATGGATCAAATCAATATTTGAACACAGCACAATTTGTAGAAACATCAGCTTGAATTCAAATATGAAACAAAAAAGTGAATTCAGAGAGATCAGGTGAAGTTACGGACAACAACAACAACATTCTCTGAAGAGTTTGATTCTAAAAGGATCTTATGTGGAAATATTTTTGATGCCTGGTTGAACCAGACTTTTACTGGAAATATAATACTGGCATTTAGAGCAGAGTAATTTGGACACTTTCCCTGCCGGTTTTACTAGAGGAAAATGCGTATTAAGGAACACACTGAAATACTGTTTCGAGCTTTATTCTTCATTTCTGCCAGCAGAAATCCCTTAATAAAAGAAAACACTTAATTTTTTTGCTTAAAACCAAAAGCACTTGAAATCCTTAATACCTGTTCTTCTCACAGCCAAGTTCTGAAGCAACTGCTTTTAGAATGTTTATTGAAAAATGCACCCGATTAACTCTGCTCGGTCGTCATCCGCTCCTGCAGCTCCTTTTGGATCTGCTTTCTGTTTCTTTTTAATAAAAGGACTTGAAGCTGCTTCGAGAGATGCAGTTTCAACGAAGACAAAATAGGGCATAAATGTGAAACTTGAAAAATGAACGTGCAAAGTAAACACGGGAAAGGGGCTGTGTTCGCAAGTGTTTCGTTTTTATCGGAGTCCCTCTTCCTTTTCACCCGTCCTGCCTCCTCCTCCTGCCTCATCCCTCACTCTCTCTGCAGTTCTGAGCATTCTCCAGCACTAAATTGTTTTTTTTAATGTGTCCTGCAGCAGTTCTGCATTAGCCAGATCCAGGGAATTTCTGTGTATTTTGTCCTTAAACTCCAGTTGCAAAAATTTGGGTGGGAGCGCCAGACTGAGCAGTGCCTGTGGCAGGTTCCTGTGCTGGGGATGCACAGAGCTTGTGCCTCTCTGAAATCTTACACAGGGATGTGCTCAAACTTGTGTCTCCTTTAGATTTCATTTCAATTGCTACTATAAATAAAAATTTCCATGGGTAGCCCAACAAATTGGAGTGTTTAGGGCTGGCTGAGTTTTGTCACTGGCATATGGGGAGCTTGGCCATCAGAGTCTGGAGCAGCTGGGTCCATCAGGGATGGGTTCCTGACCACTCACTTCCAGAGTCCTGTTTACACCATCAGTATCTTCCTGCTTCTTTAGCATTCCCAAAATTCTCTGCTTTTTAGTGTGTAAATAAAAAAGAATTACATTGTTTTAAGGGAAAGTACAGACCAACCAGCTGAGAGAGGAGTTTGGATATCTGCTGGAGCTGGGCTGGATGGGTTTGTTATGGGATCAGCTCAGATCTGACTGAGTATTCAGTGATTTGGGGTTGGCAGGGTTTGAATTTTCACACACCTAATAAGTGGAATTCAGCTGTTGGCTTCTCAGTTGGACAAAGCCAGTGACCTGTGACTTGTCCTGTCACAACTGTGTGACCATTCCATCTTGAACAGGGAATAGTGAAGACCAGATCTCACCTGCAGCCATTCTGATTGTCCCTAATTCCTTTTGCTTGTAGCATTGTGGGTGCTCTCAGGGAATGAAGTCAGGGAGTTGTGAAAAGCTCTGGATATGATCTAAGGAAGGAACAGGATTACTCCACTGAGAAATAATCTGATGTGCTTGGTGTGTTGGTGTCATCTGGTGTCAAAGGCCCAAGATTCAGGCGGCATCTAAAGGGAAGAAATAATATTCCAAGCTGGGTGTCTCTAGATCTGTTCAGAAAAGTAGGCAAACCCACTGCAAGCTGCAGCAGAAGCACTCATTAAACTGAAAAATTAAATAAAGGATTGTGTGAGCAGCACCATTTCTCAAAGGTAAAAACAGACCCTGTGACATTCCCCTGGCACCATGGCACGGGGGCAAAACCACTTCCCACTTGTGGCCACTTCCCTGCCTGGATATTTATTGCCCAAACCTTTTTCAACTGTAAAACTTGTGAAGATGAAGGGGTTTTGTGAGTGAGTGAGTGAGTGAGTGAGTGAGTGAGTGAATGAAAGAGAAAAAAAAGACATTTCCAATGGTCATTTAAAGCAGAATTTCTTCTCCCTCCAGCAGCAGATGATGGGAAAAGCTGTCAGAACATCCTCTGGAGCCTGAGGACCCTGCAGAGCCCATGTCCCGGGGGTTCCTGGCAGGTTCTGGTTTGGGTGCTGGATGTGTTTCTTTCATACCAGTATCCACCAGCAAATGCTGTAGAGCCCAGTACAGCTTAGATGGAGATAGAGGAGAAAGATTCTTGCAGTGAATGGAAAGAAGAAATTGTGTGATAGGCTTGAAAATCTTAAATAATTTATTGTTTATTGTCCTTTCTTTACAGCCATTATTCTTAATATTGTCCATGGGTGGAGAAAAAGCCATTTTTGTATGGCTGTGAAGCATTTAATGCTTCAGCCCCATCCTTAAAGGAAGAGGAATAATTCCTATAATTAAATTTTGTCACTAATTTGCATCTTTTCTGACAGAAGTGTTTCACACAAACTTCCAGAGAGGGTCTTGCACAATCCAACCTACAAAGGCACATTACATTTCCCGCAAAATATAAGGGTTAAAGGAAAAGAGTGGCCAGTGTTTGTAACACACAGAAGTCAGACCCCCCTGGCAGTCCAGGCATTTTCCTGTCTGGAGGTTCAGGTTTGCAACCAGCAGGGAGAAAAGGCTGGGAAGGAAGGTGTGGACCCATGAGGAGGGTGAAAGTTTAGAGAAAATTCTGCTTCTCATTCCACGTGGGATTTAGAGGGACTCACACTGCTCAGGAATGCCAGGGCTGGACACCAACTCCAGAGCTGACACCAACACTTTCCATCACCCTCAGGGAAAGCTGGATTTTTGGACTGGTCCTGCCAGGCAGATGCAGCACAGCAGGGCCTGAATTTCGGATTTTCTATTGTATTTCAGCTGTGGCCATCAGGTGGCAATCTGACCACTGGGATCTTTCCGTGCTGGAGGCACTTTGGGGTGGGTGCTCCTTGGGCTTCCCAAGGTCCTTTGTGATTTAGGGACACGTCTGCCAAGTCCTGGGCTGTGCCTGCGCACTGGGATGGGCAGCAAGGCTCCTGCAGAATTCCCAGTGGAGAAAGGCAGGATGGAGGGCAGGTATTCCTTAGGATTTACCCGAATTGAGTTAAGATGAGCAGCACAACAGCCCGAGGTGAAGTTAAGCACATCCTGAATGTGAATATTTCCTTCTTGGTTGAGCAGGGCTATGTTTTGATGATCTGATCCAGCTCCTCTGGCCTTCAAAGGGGTCAGAAAAATGACTTTATTTTTGGTTTGAGTCCACAGCAAATCGAGACAGAATCCTGTCACCCCAGAGTTAGAAATGTGGGCGGTCTTGTTTGCTGGAGCTGTGAAATATAGAATTATGGAATCATAGACTGGTTTGGGTTGGAGGGACCTTAAAAATCATCCAGTTCCAACCCCACTGCGATGAGCAGCTCCCACTAGACCAGGTTGCTCAATGCCCCTCAAGATCTTGCTCAAACTCTCAAATACTCCGTGCCTTCTTTCTAGCTAGGCATTATATCAGGAATTATTTTGTTTGACTGTTTTGTTTTTTTCTTCCCTGGCGAATGATTCTAAAGGAAAAGCATGGAATGCAGGAACCTCAGGACAACTGTGGAGCTGTAGAGGTGGTGGTGATATCACTCTTTGGGTTGGAAAAGATGTTTGAGGTCACCCACTGCTCTTCCTGTAGAGTCAGAAAATGGAATAAAATCCCAGGAAGTCCTGGCCTAATGGATATTTTCCTGATAATAATAATAATAATTGTTATTATTATTATTATTATTATTATTATTATTATTATTATTATTATTATTATTATTATTATTATTATTATTATTATTATTATTATTATTATTATTATTATTATTATTATTATTATTACCTGGTAACAAGCAGTTCTAGACAACACTGAGGTTTTAATACTTGTATGTGGTTCTAAACTCACACCTAGGAATGAGCTGCAAAGTTTGGATAATGATGTAAAAAACCTTTTCAACACCCAGTTAATCCTTAAGGGAAAAGCACCCATTGGTCTGTCCCTGTGTGCTTTCATTCTTAGGTACAAAGCCGAAATTCTGTGTGAATATTTGTATTTTCTACTCATTGGCTCCAATATTTCCCTTGGGCCTGAGGATTCAGGTTCTGAGGCAAAGTGTGAGTTCAGTGGGTGCCTGTCATTCTTCTCCTGGTTTAGAAAATAAAAATACCTGATTTTCACACATTTATTGAGTAATACAGGCCAGTGAAACTTGAGGCAGATTGTGCTGGTGATCAGGCACTGCCTGCCCAATATAAATTAATTCTTGATATGTTCTGTAAATGTTCCCAGTGCAGAAGTTGAAGAAGCTCTGTTTGCAGTGTAGGAAATGCTTGGTCATCTCAGATAATTGGGTACTTCCATAGCAGAATTACATATTTAACAACAACAACAATAATGATGATAATAATAATAATATCAGGAATCATGATAATAATGATGATGGTAATAATAATAAAAATAATAATAAATGCATTAAAGCCCAAATACAAGGAACCCACCCAAAATCTAACACATTATTTCTCCTACCACCATTTCCTTTAACATCAGATTTGCTTTTCCTTTCATTACAGCTGCTAAATAGATTATTCATGAGGTCTCTCACCAACACTAAACCATCACTCTCATTGTTGCAAGACCCTCATTGGTGTCACAGAGATTTTAAGCGTCTGCCCATATCTGATTATCTGTGGAAACAACCTTTCAATGAGCCTTTTTATCAAGTCATTTCGCTGGGGAGCTTTGAGGGACTAATTTTAGTTTCATGACAATAACAATAAGGTCAAGTTGTATTTCTGTGCTGCTTTTCACCCAGGCAGACATTCCAGAGCAGTGAAACCCTTGTGGAGGGGCAGATGTAGGACAGCACGGTTGTCACCACGGAGTGGCCACGTCCCACGTCCAGCTCTCCATGGCAGCCAGCTGACTCGAGATGGAGCTCAGCAGAACTGGAGATTTTTTTCTGAAAAACAAGATGTTCCCTAATTTTTTAATTTTTTTTTTTTTTTTTAACCAGTTGTGTAATATTTGGAGTAAAGCTGGGAGGAGCCCTGAGGGTGAGAAATGGTGCAGTGGGGACAATCTAGAAGAGTCTGCAGTACAGAACTGTTATCAAACTGAACCCCAGCTGTTGGATTTGCCCCAAATCCCTGGATTAAACATGACCTTGGAGAAGATAAGCTCCCTCACCTGTGTGTTTTAGCTGAGCGGGGGCTCAGCCTGGAGAAAGGAGCTGGGGGGGCCTTTTCTCTCCACAAATCCCTGACAGGAGGGGGCAGCCAGGTGAGGGTCGGGCTCTGCTCCCAGGGAACAGGGACAGGATGAGAGGGAACGGCCTCAGGCTGTGCCAGGGGAGGCTCAGGTTGGACCTCAGGAGGAATTTCTGCATTGAAAGGGTGGTCAGGCCTTGGAACTGCCCAGGGAGGTTTGGAGTCCCCACCCCTGGAGGAGTCCAAGAAAGGCCTGGAGGTGGCACTCAGGGCTTTTGGCTGGTGGTGAGGTGGGGATCGGTCACAGGTTGGACTTGATGGTCTTGGAGGGGTTTTCCAACCTCAGTGACTTTAAGATTCTGTGAAATCCACCTGGCAGTGCACAAAAAAATGCGACAGGTTTGGGCACAGCTCTGATTTTCCCTGGCAGCTCTGGCTGTTAATAAATGGTGTGTACAATTTATTGATCTCACCACTGGGTTGTGCTGAGAAACCCAATGCTCCCTTGTCTGCCTGGTTGGGATTCTGCTCCCACAGATGCCACATGGAATCCCTGGTATCAGAACTATTGTGACCTGAAAATGTTCTGTTTCATTGCCATTTCATGCCTGTTGCCAGTCCCTTTTCCTAGAAAGTGAAAAGACAGATTTACCTGAGTTTCATGATTTCTCTTGAAATGTGAGGTCAGTCAGATGTGGGGTCAGCTTAACAGCAAATTAAAATTTAATCAGAACTGCCCTGATTGTCCCATGGAAGAAATTAAATTAACAGTGTTCAGCAGCAAGGTATCTTTATACTCTGCTTGCATCCTTTGGAAATTTTCACAGGCCATGCTCCAATAAACCCAGTTTTGCTCTTCAACTCAGTTGGAATTCCTGTTTCTTAAGTGCAAAAGAGGCTAATCATAGAGCAGAAAATAATTTGACTTGCTAATACTGGGCGAGAAAACATTTACTGCAACCACAAATATTTTCAGGATGATGGAGTATCGCGTGTTCATGAAAGCTTGGTTCTGGTGACATGTTTGAGTAGGGAGGGCTGCACTTTCTACCAGAGGAAACCCATGTAAACCATAGCAGGCAGCTCTCTGTTTTTCTCCAAAAGCTGGAGCAAAAAAATGTTGGCACAGGAATCAAAATCCTTCTCTTTAGTCAAGTCTGCCACCAGGTTTCTTAGGCATGAACTCAGGAAAATCTTTATTAGACATTAAAAAAAAAAATATATAGGGGGAGATGTTTCTTGCAGACAGAAGGTGCATTCTGAGGTTACAGAAGAGATGAATTATAAATACCTCAAGTCGAGCCGTGCTTTTCCAGCTATTCTTCCCTCTATTTGGCAGCCAGGGCTGCAGTGAAAACTGCAGTTTTTGTGGGGTGCTGCTCCCCGCCGGTGACATCAGGGGTCAGTCAGTGACACGCGGCGTGGGAGTGCCCCGGCCCCGGCAGCGCCCACAGAGCCGCGGTTGTTGGATTTGTTATCGCGGTGGGGCTGCTGTGCGTGCCCAGGCTGCCTCATGGCTAACGGAGAGAGGGCAAATCTGCCCCCAAAAATACTTCAGCTACTTGTATTGGATGACAAATGTGTTTTTCTTTCCCCCTTCATGTTTCACTCTCCCCCCCTCCCACCCCTTTTCTCCTTTTTGGATGAGAAAGCTCCGTGTTCATTACAAAAATGTCCTTGCTTAGCAATGGACTTTTCTTGGAAAAATCTCCAAACTTTATTGCCCTCTGTGTGTCCAGAATTTTCAGTCAAGGACAAGGGGGAATTGGTTTCAAACTGAAAGAGAGTAGGGTTGGATTAGAGATTAGGAAGAAGTTCTTCCCCATGAGGGTGGCCAGTCCCTGGCACAGGTTGCCCAGAGAAGCTGTGGCTGCCCCATCCCTGGAAGTGTCCAAGGCCAGGTTGGACGGGGCTTGGAGCAACCTGGGATAGTGGAAGGGGTCCCTGCCCATGAAAAGGGGTGGCACTGGATGGTTTTAATGTCCCTTCCAACCCAAACCACTCCAGGGTTCTGTGATTACAAATGAGTGATGCTTTTGTTACACCTGCAAAGGTGCATGGCTGAGGTGCAGCTGGGAGGTCACAGCCACAGCTTCTGTTGTGGGACACACTGAACAGGAACCCCAAACACCAGGCAAACACTCTTGCCAAACTTAGGTCGAATTTTACCTTAATTTCTTTTGTTTATTTTTTTTCCCCCTTTACAAAATACACTGAGCCAATTAAAGCAAAAAATAGTTAAAGGGAATCTCAACCAGCTATTCTGTGTGTTCTTCCCTCTTTCCAAAATTGAAATGCAAACAGCAGAGGACCCCTGATCCCACAGAACATGCCAGGCTGCAATGAGCTTCACCCCACCCTCCTGCAGCACTGAGATTCCCCTGAGTGTCCTTACCTCAGCTCTACCTGAGTTCCTTAAGGGAGGTTTCTCTTTTTATCCTTTAAAAGCGTGCGAGCTCGGCTTTTGTGAAACTGTGTCCCAGGGAGAGATTGACTGATGTTCACGTGAGTATCTCAGTGTGTTTTGTTCTGCTGTTTCCCCTTTTAGGTGACAGCGAGATTGTAAATAATATGTACGAGACCGACCCCGATCTCCTTGCTGGCGAAAGCGCAGAGGAGGAAACTGAGGACAGTATAATGTCCCCCATCCCTGTGGGACCTCCGTCACCCTTTCCCACCAGTGAGGACTTCACTCCCAAGGAGGGCTCACCCTATGAAGCTCCCGTCTACATTCCTGATGACATTCCAATCCCACCAGATTTTGAACTCAGAGAATCTTCGATCCCAGGGGCAGGGCTAGGGATTTGGGCCAAAAAGAAGATTGAAGTTGGGGAAAGATTTGGACCCTATATGGCAGTACAGAGGAGCACATTAAAGGAAACAAACTTTGGATGGGAGGTAAGCGTGTGGAATGTGGGCACCACATTCATTTGTCTTCTCTGCCACATGTTCCTGGAGCTGTACTGAGGCCTGGTGGCCTGGGGACAGAGGTGGTGACTTTGCTGATGCCATGTTTCCCTGCGTAACTTTGCACCCTGATTGCCTGCAGGATTAACAACCAGCTCTTAAATTCACTTCTTGGGCCACAAAAACTGCTCGAGCACCGTTTGGGAAGTTTGTTTTTGAATGATGTTGGGTCACTTCATAAAGTGCTTGTCATTCCCAAATTGTGTTCGGGAGTTGTCGAGTGGAGGGAATGGGATTAATCGCATCATGTTTGGTGGTTGGGGGTGTTACCTTTGACTCCCAGCCCATGTCAGTGGTGCAGGCATTATTAACTGGTCAGGGAAAAATAGCATGTACCCATTAACAGCCCTGATGTTCTCGAGCTCTTGTGCTGCAGCGAAGATGGAGAAATGTGAAAGTCATTTTTCCCCAAGAGCTGAACAAAACTTCAGTCCTCAGCAGGAAAAAGCTCCATCCCACAATTCCCATCTTTCTCCCTGTTTTTCTGGGCTTGTCCCAGAAATCCTTTTAGTCTCCTCTGCTCCTGTATTCTTGGTTTGAGAATATCTAGATCCCTAATTATCCTGAAATATTCTGTGAGCAGTGAAATGTAGCCTGGTGTTTCTGCTCTGTGCACACAGTGCTACCCCAGCACATCCAGTGTCCATCACACAGTATGTAATTCCTTCTCTCCGGCCCCAGTGGCCATCCCAACACTCCAAACCCCTGCTGCCATGGGAGCTGCTGGCTGTTGTTCTGAGGAACTGGCTGTTGTCCTGTGTGTCTGGGGCACTGGGGGCAGAGGGGTTTCCTGGCAGGACACACTCGCTGTTGGATTCCCTCAAAACAAGTGGCAGATCATTTTCCCCTTCCTTTTCCCTGGGTGAAGCAGTGACTCACCCTGTTTTCTCCATCAGACACTACTGGGGTGAACTGGTTTACAAAATCCTGGAGGATTTGCAGGGTGGGAAGCAGCTGAGGGCTGGAACTGTAAGGTTTTCCCAGGGGAAAGCCACCAGTGCAGTCACAGAATCCCTGTTTTCTTAGAAACCCAGGTCAGAAAGGCCAGACTTCAGCATTAACATTTTAAATTGTCTCTGATTATATTTGCACTCTTGATTGTGAAGTCAAAAAGCAGTGAGCAGTCAGATCCAGTGAAGTCCAGAGAAGTAGGTCCAGATGTTTTTGTTTTGTTTACTTTTCAATGTGTCTAAAGTGCAGGAAACAGCAAAAAACCTCTTGTTTTAAGAACCAGACTCAATTGTGTTTTGTTGCTCTGCAGTAGGAAGTGTCTGAGGAGCTAAAATCAGAGTTTGGTTCAATGACTGAGTCGAGTTTCCTTTTCTTTCTATCCCAGTGCAGGGAAAAGAGGGAAACTCAGTTGAGTTTGGATTCCGTCTCTCCCCTCCAATGACATTTCTCAGAAATTCCTCCTGGTGTTGGCTTCTTTTCTGTGAATATCATTGCAGAATATTTGATTGGTATTACTGAATGACCATCAAAACATGGTGTTTCGGGGGAAAAAATCCCTGTTATTATACTGGCAGTACATGGTCTGGTTCAGGGGGGCTGCAGGTGTGAGGCAGCTTCAGATTCCTGAGGAAGGTATTGATCACATCCAGGTGTCTCTGAAAATAAGCATAATTTTCCTCTAGGAATATGCAATATTAATTATTTGTAGGCTGTAATATGGAAGTGGCCCCCACAGAAAGATTAATCCTCTTTTTCTGAACTAAGTACTTATAGGTGGCATTTGTTGTTTCAATTTATAATTTTGTTTGTTATTTTGTTTAAGGCTGATTTCTTAGAACAAAGTACAATCCTCCTTGGCTGGTAGAAGTCAGATCCAAGTCGAGTAGTGCAAATATTTATTTTTTTTTCTATGACCTTGGCAAAACTTTGTCCTTGTGTTTCACAATTCTGATAAAAGTTGGTATTTACATTCAGGATTTTCAGAAAGGTTCCCTCCATCCTCACTGCTCTGAGTGCTCTGATAGGAGGCGTATCTCCCAGCCCCTCTCGGCGTTGACTTTGTGATACTGTTTGTTTTTGTAGTGTAATTGAGCAAACTTTCCTTCTCCTGGGCACTTCTCCCATTCCAGAGGTGTTCTTTCGTCCTCTGCTCTGGCAGGGACATTTCACACCTCAAAGGAAGGACTTTGTCCTCTCTCAGGTGTCCTCAAACCCACCCCAACACTCTCTGTGGACCCTGCTTGAGCTTGCAGACACCTGTTGAAGTTTCCCATTTCCCAGAGTGTTTAAAAACACTTCAGGACCTGTTTTCAGTCACTCAGTGCCTTCAGAATTTGGGAGTAACATCCATTAATCCTTTCATGAGCTGAACAGGAACTCATGGAATAAATGCTGTATGCTGGGTGTTGGTTTCTGAGACGTTCCCTTGGAGTGGAAGGTTGGAAAAGCCCTGAGGAGATGTTCTAGGCAGCTCTACCTGCTGGGAAACTGTAACTTGGGATGTATTTCCATCTTCTGCTCATAAAATTGAGCAGGCAGGCAATGGGCAGTGAGAGAAAAAAAGGAAAGGGGAGGAGTTTTTGGTCACCCAGTAACTTGTTGGCTTTTGCTTCCGTGTGCTGTTTCTTACAGTGGTGATAAATTTAACCAATTAGATGTGTAGGATCATGAGAAACGTTCCTTCTGCAGCTTGACATTAATTTTTTGGTCAGTATTTCTCTAAAACTTGCAGTTTTGACTTGCAGTGCCTTGTGGGTTGAATGCTGTTGTAAAATTTCCATACAGCTCCTTGTTATGGCCAATTGGGATATCACTGTTACACTTAATTGCCTCTGCTAATAGCACTTTTACTTCAGGAATGATACCTCTTCTTCACACCCAACCTCTTCTCCATTCATATTTCCTGTAGCTCATTTCCTGTGGTTTACAGCCTTGATAATCCCACTTTTGTGCTCACCTCACTCCCTAAACTCTGAAAACCTGGTCTTTGTTTGTTTGTTTGTTTTTAGTAGTCACCAGTTCCCTAATTTTGACAGTGTTTCTGCCTTTGGCATGAAAAGTTCTTGTCCTTCATCACAGGAAATTTATTGTCAGGCTTTGACTAAACTGGGAGTGTCTCTGGAAGTGGAATTGGCTGCAAAGTGGCCATTCCTTAGCACCATCTCATTTTGCTAGATAATGCTGGGTTTGTTGTTGTACAGGACGTGCTTCATAATTAATGTCTGTTCCTTCTGATTTCTGTATTCAAAAGGAAAGTCAAACAACATTTTGGGGGTTGGAAATTGTGCTGTGAAGGACTTTGATGTGAAAATGGATCTCTGCCTTCTACCCAAGGATTACCACTGCAGAAAGAGCTTTCTCTTTTCAAACCTCAGTGAGAGCAGATTTGTGAAAATGAAAATGAAAAAAAGCAGTGGATTGTACCGCGAAGTCCTCAGGAAACTCAGCTCATGTTTGGAGGCAGGGCCAGCTCTGTTTCCATCTGATCTGCTCACTCCAAACCTGTCTCTGGTGGAGAACACTGAGCTCCAGGAGGTGCAAGGAGAGCACTGGCTGAAACTTTCAGCTTCACTCATTAACAGCCCAAAACATCAATGGGAATGCAGAAAGCTGGGTTTTATCTGCCATACCTTGAAAAAAGATGTGTAATTATCCTTATTATAGGTGGTTTTCCTTTGAGGCAGACAGGAGGGGCTGGGTCAGGATGGTTTGAACACGTCCTGCCTTATCTGCAGCACAGCTTCATATCTGCCCTCCTGATTTGCTTTGTGGGATATGCTTTAAAAAAATATTCTTTGAATTAAACCACACCTCTCATTCAAGGGCTTTTTGGACACAGGATGGCAGTGAGTGATTCATGCTCATCTCATAAAAATAAATAAGATGTGTCAATCCTGGCCCCCAGCCCCTCCCAGGGATGATTCAGTGGGTCCTGTGCAGGACCTGTTGGGTGCTTTCCCTCATTCCCTGACACTGCTGTGCTGTATTCATGTTTATCTACCTTTTTTTTTCAGCCTTAAAAGACACCACCCAACCTAAAAGCCTTGTGATTATTGAGTGTGACATGATTGCATTTCTCCTGATCCCATTACTCCCCTGCCTGCTGACACAGAGCACACCACTCCGAGCACCCCGAATAAATCACGGTGTGTTTGTGCTTTATTGCCTCTGGGACCCAAAGAAAATGAAAATAAAATAATTACATAATGATTTTCATAGCTTTGAATAAATAATGGTATTTATCATAGCGCTGTTAATTTTCCTAATTGAGAGAAGGATGGGAATCTCATCCTGGAGGGAAATTTAGCACCTGAATTCCAGGAGATTTGGAAGCAATCATGATTTTAGCTCAGTTTGCTTCACAGGGTAAATACCACTGATAAATGCAGTTATTTAGTTCCGTTGTTTTAATTTATATTTTAAGAGGGATTATTTGCTGAAGCACAAAGACTTCTCTCAACTGAAGTGTGAGAGCCAGGCTGCTCCTTTATATAGGGAGAAGAAATAAGTGCTTTCATTTCATACCTGAGGGTGAAGATAGAGGCTGTCCCATGGAAGACAAAGAACTGGGGAAAAAACAGGAGCCAGCAGCTGGGGATGCAGCAGAATTCTGGCTCCACACCTGGGCCAGTGCAAACTGCTGGGTTTTGAACTTGCTTTATATTATCAGCGATTCCCAGCAGTCCAACTTCTCTGTTCCCCCAAAATAGATTTAAATTTTAGCATGGGGGTCTTTTTAATTTTGTCTGGTTTTTTAGGAATACTCCTAAGTGCCAAGGGAAATTTACTTTATGTGACTGGCCTTAAATGCTGGGAGGAGAATGATATTGTATTTCTCTTGAAAATAATAAAATCTCCTAAAAATTAAAAAAAATTAAATCTATTTTTACAATATCTTTAAAATATTAAAATAAAAAGGATCCTCTAAGCATTGCTTGAACTGTGATGGTTTTGTTGTGTTTTCCAGTTCAGATCATACAGGAATTCCTTAATTTCCCTTTAGAAGCTGGTACAGCTGAAGAAGAATGTTCTTGTCTGTCCTGTGTTAGCCAGAGATGCTAAAAGAAGTGTGAGTCCCTTCAATGAGCAAAGAAATCCCCAAACCTCCTCGCTCTCCTCTCTTGCTGACCTGCTCTCAGCTGGTCCCTGGGAGGATGTGATGACATTTCCTGGTCGTTTCCCTTTGTGCATCCCCTGATTCATTCATTTTCTCTGGCCCCTGCCTTTCCCTGTGGCTGGAGAATAATGTTGCTACAACAGCTTCTGTGGCTCATGGAAAAGGAGTTTAGGAATTGCTGTTTTCAAAGCCACATCCCTGTTCTTGCAGGGAAATTGCTGAGGAATTGTGTGTATGGCCCTTCCTGAGGTGGAGAGCGTTACCTACAAAGCAGAGGTTTCCCATGCAAGGTTCCTTCAATATTTCTTACATTTTCTGGCTGGGATCACTCTGAAATAGAAAGAATCTGTGGGTTCTCACAGAAAACAGAACATAAGAGCACCCTGGGACTGCCCAGATCTGCCCTCACCAGTTGCTAAGAGCACCCCCAGTTAGAATTTTTATACACATGGATATAAAACGGCAAAAAACTTCTGCTTTAGACCAAAACCAGCACTTCAGTGAAAAAATTCATCTCAAGGAGGAAAAATAAGTTTCTGACCTCTAAGTATTTTAAATCCTGTGCAATTTTGGGCCAAGGAGGTTGCTCAGCTCTCTATGTGCTCAATATCCTTCCCCCTTCCAGGAGTAGCTCTGGAGGGCATCAACACTTTAATTTTTCCTGCAGGATCTGGGCTTTGTTCTGGTGCCAGGGGACCACCAGGAGGAAGGGGAAGAGCCAGATCCAGGTGCTGTCAGTTGCTGGGCTGTTTCCTATGCCTGGTATTAAAGCCAGGCCAGTAGGAACACGGACTGGCTCGGGATGCAGAGGCACAATCCCATTGTCTACAGCTCCATCTCTTGGTGTGGTTTAATTTGTTAATTTTGACCCTGGATAAAAGTGAAAAATGCACCTTATGGCATCCAAGTGAAACGACTGAAATTTGTCTCGTTTTTTGACATTTCCCCAAATGCTTCAATGTCAGGGTTAAGAGAGTGAGTCTTTTTTAGGCCCAAGAATGCCAAGATAAGTTGCTCTATCTTAGGCACTTGGCTAAAACATGGGTATATAAGGAATTAAGGGCAAAAAAGAAGAGACAGGGGAAGGGAATGACTAAGAATACCTCCTGATATTTCTCCTTTATTTCCATAAGGGGTAATAACTCATGAGCAATCCGGCAGAGGGCACTTTCTTTAAATAGAACATTCTGATTCACAAGCAGAAAAAGGAAATAAATATTTTCCTTTCGTCTTCGAGAGACATCCGTGAATACCAGCTCCTGAAGCAGTATTTTATCATCCACACTTTAAAAAAGAAAAAAAAAAAAAAAAAAAAAAAAGAGAGAGAAAAAGAAAATCCCATGAAAAGCTCAGTGGTGACCACAGGGTTTGAAAAATAGCTCCTTTCCTTGTCAAAAGCCCTGCAGAACACAGGGCACTGCTTCTTCCTCTGGAATGTTAACCTACAGAGAAATCCAACCTTTATTTTGTCCGCTCCCAGAAAAGCCTGGCTGATGGAGCACTGGAACACAGTGGGCTTTTGTAAAGGAAATGATCAATAAGTGCAACCATAAATATACATGGGGCTTTGAAGGAGGCATCGCTCTGTGGACTCTTTCAGTGGCAGTTTTGGACGGTGGGAGTGATGCAAAATAACTCATTTTGTAGTTTTTAGGCTACTTGTACAGGGCACATGGGGGGTGTTGGTTTTTTTGGGAATCAGCCCTCGTGCTCCTCACTGCTCAGAGATGTTTGTGTGGGATTGGGGCACTGAGGGCCCAACGTGCTCAGGGTTAGCAAACCCTTCAGTGAACCCCATCTGAGCTCCTGGTCAATCAGGAAGTCTGAAGGTTCTAAATTAAATCTCTTTACCTCAATCTGTGTGATGCAAGAAGTACCAACAGTAAATTTTCCTGAGTAAAATGTTGTGTTAATTACTTTTAGAGAATGGGAAAATCACATTCTCTGCATAACTTGGCACTGTCCTCCTCTTGCCATGGCAAATGCGGAGCAGCACCACAGGTCTGGAGAGCTGGTAAATGTAGCAAGTCTTACTTAGTGGTATTTAGGACTTCACACATTTTGGCACTTCAATTGCTTCCTATTTGGCTCTGGAAGTGCCAGGAAGATTTGTTGTACATAGAGATGGAAATGAAAGTTTGGGTCCATTGCTTTTTCTGAAGGAGTGGGACATGGGTGGGACTTTGTTCTCCACTTGCTAACACAGCACTTAATTATTCATCCTTTCCTCTATTTTGTGTGTTCCATCCCAGCAAAGTGCTGGGGCCTGTACAAAACCAGGCAGGCCTTGTACTGAGAGTGCTCAGCTTTGCAAAACAAGGGCTGTTTGTCCAGGGAAGGTGTGAAGCTGAGTTTGAGTCATTTTTAGAAATGTGAATGGAAGAATCACGTCTGCAGGAGCCAGGCAAGGAGGTGAATTGGCCATTTGGGTGGAAGGAGCATTTCCAGAGCATGGGGGTGTCTTTGGAAGGGTTGTTCCTAATCATGTGCTCCGTTTCTCAAGTTGTGACTAAGGCCCAGCTGCTTTGTGAGGCATCCTGGTAAAATCTCCACCTTGCCTTGGTTGTGCAGCTCTCCTGATTTCCCACTCCCCTCTGTCCTCTCTCAAAAAAAAAACCAGACAAAAACATCACGGAATCATAGATTGGCCTGGGTTGGAAGGAACATTAAAGCCCACCCCATTCCACCCCCTGCCATGGGCAGGGACACCTTCCACTATCCCAGGCTGCTCCAATCCCTGTCCAACCTGGCCTTGGACACTTCCAGGAATGGGGCAGATCCAGCTTCCCTGGGCAACCTGTGCCAGGGCCTCCCCACCCTCACAGGGAAGAATTTCTTCTTAATCTCCAATCTAACCCTGCCCTCTGGCAGTGGGAAGCCATTCCCTCTTGTGCTGTCACTCCAGGCTCTCATAAATGGTTTCTTTCCATCTTTCTTTAGGCTCCCTTCAGGGACTGGAAGGCCACAATTAGGTCACCCTGGAGCCTTTCCTTCTCCAGGCTGAACAATCCCAATTCTCCCAGCCTTTCCTCAAAGCAGAGCTGCTCCATTCCTCTGATTACCTTGGTGCCTCTCCTCTGGGCTCTCTGCAGCAGCTCCCTGTCCATCCTGTGCTGGACCCCAGGGCTGGGGCAGCTCTGCAGAGGGGTCTCAGCCCCAGGGCTGAGTGGAGCTGATGGGTGCAGTGGGGTCCCAGAGAGGTGACAGTGGGCTGTGCCCCTTCAATGTGTCTGCACTGATGGGGATGTGCAGGTTCAAGTGGAACGTGTAAGTCAAGGAGAAGCATCTCTCAGGGGACCCAGTCAGAAACACAGACTGGAGGACGGTTTGTCACAATTTGCCATCGTTTACTCCCTTTGCCCCAGAAAGGCACAAAAGGTTATTAAAGAAAATAAAGTGTTTTCCACTCAAGAGTGTTCTCATCCAGCATCCTGCTCCTGCACACTCCTTGGTGGGGCACATTTTGGCTACTCTTGGCCACGTGTTGCTGGGGAAGTAAATCCCTGGTGAGTCCTGGAAGGGATGCACTGCATCCAGAGTGGTGCAGCCCTGATCTTTCAGAGACACCTTTGTATTTAGTGTATTTTACAACCTAGAAGCCCAGGTTCATCCCCCTCATGCCCATATGGCACCGAGGCCTTTCCCTCAGCACATACAAGAGGCTCCTTTCTCCCTTTGGATCTGATTAGGCAGCCATGTGCTCCTTCCCTTTCGGATAGTGCCCTGCTTTAATTGTACATCTCATTGTGTCATCCCTGTTCAATCATGTTCAAAAATACCTACATCTCACCCTTGTCCCCCACCTCCCTTTTCCCATTTAGATCTCCCTGAAGCCCATTCTCCCTTATCAGCACAGTAATTTCGTGAGCAGAGCTTGGATTTCTGCCGTTTAGGCCCCGGCCATTGTCTGTCGCAGCTGCAGTCAAGATAAACCCTCACCCAGAACAAAGTTGGAATGACCTTTTACAAGCAGAATCTGCCTTGTTTCCCTCCAGACTAATTTATCAGCCTTCATTTCAACCTAGTCTCTCAGCAGAGGCCTGAAAGAACATTACAGAGAGCATGAATGAACAGGGGGATTAAGATGCTTGGCTAGTCCCTCTTTTTCATCAGACACCTTCTGGATTTGCTGGGATGTAAGCTGTAAATGACCGTAAGTGGTGAACTGCCTTAAACTTGGAGTAAGGGAAAGGGAAGGGGCGGGGGGAATTTCACCACAGCCAAATGTTTGGAAAAGAAGAGTGATGTGAGGAGCTGGATAAAACCTCCTGTCTCAGAGGCAGAAAGTGGCAGGTCTGAGCTGTGTTCCCGGTGCTGTTGGTCCTTTCCAGGGGCTCCTGTCTGTCCTTAAGCCAGGCAAGGAGGGGGAACAGGATCAGCTCCTTCCGAATTGTTCACGAAAAAAATTTAATTCCAATCCATTGATTGAAAGCAAATTTTAAAAACTGGATTACATCTCTCTGTGGTAAAAGTATTTTGGTGCAGCAGAGCAGCAAAAGTTTTACTGGGAGAATGATTTTAATGCTGCAAGAGGTGAAATTTTTTAAACTGAATTTGACAAGTGTCAAAGGGCCCGATAGGAAAGCCATGATTCTCCTGCAGCTGACAACAGCCATACTCCAAAGGAATTGCTGTGAGGAGGGGAATAAATATTTGTCTCTTGAAGGAGGGGAGAGTTGTCAGCTGTAGCTGGGGTGAATTTCCTGTCTGTGCCACACAGGCAGCTTTAGTGGGATTGGATAATTCCACCCCTAAAGACTATAGAACACCAGATACTGCTTTAGTGCTTATACCTTTTAGCTTCCTTCATCTTTTATGTAAGGAAGGAAAAGCTTGTTTAACAATTTTGAAACTTTACTGCTAAATCACAACCTGCTCAGGTGAAGGGAGGGAATCCTTATCCATCAAACTTGGGGCATTGTGGTGGATTCCTTAGAGTGACTAAAAATATTTTGCAAGGGAAGAATTCAGTGCAGCCCCAGTGAGTTTGGCTCAGTAGTGGAGGCTGTTTTGGGGCTGTGGTGTTGCCTTTGTGTCCTCTGGCAGCTGAGGGATGTGGCTGAGGCACAGACAAGGTGGGAACATCCTTTGGCTGAGTCCTGGGCCCAGCCAGGGAGCAGAAACATCCCCATCTAAAACCTCACTGCGAGCAGAGCCTGCATCTTTGGCAGATTATTTGGACTTCTGGTATATCAGAACATTTTGGAATATTTGAGCTTTGGCTGGAAAGGAACGAAGAGGCAAAGGATGGAGCTGCAGGTGGGGGGTGTGACAGCAGTCAGTGAAAATGTGCTATGGGACCAACTCATGGAATGGGTATTGCACTGTCCAGTGATGCCAAACATCAACCACAGGGTGTAGATGCAGATAAAAACCTAATGTTTTCGAATTATTTTAAGCTTTTAAAGTATTTTAAGGAGTTATACCTATATAGTATAAAATAACAAACCTATATAATAAAAATAATATACCTATTTTTTAAGGTATTTTAAGGAGTTTAGCCCATTCACTGGACAGGCCTGGAATTTGGGCCTACGGGACTGCACATACCAATAAATCCTGCTGCATTAATTGGTATTTTCCTTTCTCAGCAATAAACCCCCTGCCCAATGCAGTGCCTTGTGAGTGTAACAGAAACATGCAGACTTCTCTAAACCTTTGGAAGACTTGTGATTTCATTTAGACAGCTGGGTGAAAGTTCAGGCTGTGATTTCTTCCTCCCTCCTGTGTTCTACCCCATATTTGTGCCTTTGCAGCCTGTAGCCAGTAATATGGAAGTTGTAGGATTTTTAGAGTTGATACAACCTTTTTTTTGTGGTTGTATTTAATCCTTTTTTAGCTGAACAATTCAAAGTGCTGCACTGTGAGTAACTTGCACCCTGTTGTAAGTTTACTTGTGCTCAAACAAGAGGAGTGGGCAGCTCATCTCTTAAACACCGAGCTGTTGCCCCAAGCTCTGATTTATGGACACTTCCACTCTCAGAAGTGAAGGATCTTTTGCTGTTCCTAAGTGGTTTTATCATCTCCAAAATGAATTTCAGCAGCCTGGCAGGGAGATAGAGATGGTGCCTTTCTGGAGAGCTGTGGAGGCAAAATGCAGATACTTCAAAAAGGAGAGATTATTTTTGGCTCCTGTCCAGTTTCCTGGGAAATGGACAGAAAGAAGCTTAATTTCTTCTAGTCCCCTGCAGCTGTGCCTGGGTTTTAATAAGCGTACAAGGTGATTTAAGGGAAAAAAAAAAAAGGCAGGAAGTTCAGCTTCTTGTTGAGTTGTCTGTGTTCTTTGGAGCAGAAATTGGGGTTTGCTGCTGAGTGGAGGAGCAGCACTTCCCAGATGGAAATTCAGCAGCAGGGATGGGCCCCAAATGTTCAGTAGCCCTGCAAAACTTACTGAATGGGCCCAAAAGATTGTGGGTTCACTTCCATTCATATAAACATGAGGTCATTTAATTTAGAATATCTGGGGAGAATAATCCAAGTTGTGTCTGTGCAATGCTGAACTTCAAAGTGGAAATGCTGTCTAAGAAATAACAGATATTTGTATCAGTGGAATTTGATGAAACTCTTCAAAAAAGTGTTTAAATTTAGAACAAGCAAGTTCTTCTTTTTGTGGTGAAAGGTGAATTCCAGAACATGCTGCCTGTGGGAGATGAGGAGGTTCAGAGAGGATGGGGATGGTGAGAGTCCAGCCCATGAGTCCATCCTAGCAGGGATTTTCTGTCTGATATCTCTCACCTGATGGCTCCGGGCACTGGGGACTATGAGCTGAACCCAGTGGAACTGGGCCAGACACACACGGGTTCCCTAAATCCCATCTCCAGCTTTTATTGTCATCACTGATGTTGTCCTAAGGTCAGGCAAAGATCGACCTGGAAAACATCCTGCAGGAGAAAGGGGCATTTAAGGCAAAAAAAAACAACCCCTGAACAGGGAGAAATTAAATATTGCTGGGGGATAACAAGTGATTCCAAGGGAGGAGCTGTGGGGTCAGGGGGCTAAAACAGGGAACACATGGATCATTTCCCTGGGGGGAACACCCACCCCTGCAAGGCTGCCTGGGCAGACCATGGATCAGCCCAAAGGGAGTTGTGAGGTTCCCAGTGCATCCCCTGCACTGGTGTCACTGGTGCACAGCACTCCTGCTGCAAATCACATTTTCAGCCCTTTATATTTTAGTGGATTTTACATCCAAGCCAATGTTCACAGTGTAAATTCTCATCTCGCCTGTGGTTTGTTACAAGAGTTTGCAGTTGCTGCTGGAAATTTCAGATTTAGGAACTGGAGCCAAAGTGACTCCTTTCCCTGTCTTTTCCTGTTTTCCAAAGTCACCTCATTTTGTAAAGGGCGTGTGTGTGTGTGTGTGAAATAAATCAGTGTAAATTTACTGCTTACTATAAATTGTAATTGGCAAGAGTCGGGATATAGCAAATTCAGAATGGGAATGATAAAATACTGATACTGTATCCTTTAATTTATTACCTGTATTATCCACACTCTGTGTTTTCCACTCAGTTCTCTCTCCTTCACGAGTTGTGTTTTCACTAGACTGGCATTTTCCTCCTCTGATGAATTAACTGTCAATTGAAGTTAGTGAGATAAATCAAAACAAATGGACACACTGCTCCATATTGACTTTCTCACTGCCTGATTCCCAAACCCACTTTCTGAGCACTGTGCTGTTATTATGCTCACTTGCTTCCAAGCAAATGTACAAGAAGAGAAGGAACTGGGGGAGGTGGGTGTTTAATAGCCATCAGTTACATTTGCCCTATCTTTGTTTTATCTGGGATCTTATCAATGATGAGATCTGGGCCATCTACCTCGAAAGAGGGCACTTGGTATCGTGGCAGAAGGGGAAATGTTAAATGGCTCTCAGGAAGCAAACATGGGAGTTCATGTCTTCTAAAATGTGATCTTAATCTACACAAGGAAGGAGATTTGGGGATAATCCCAACAGTTTAAGTGAAGAGTAGGACACTTTTTATCAGCTGGGACAATTGCAGGCCCTCACTGTAATAGAGGAGAGACAAATCTCCAGTCTGAATCCAGGGACGTTTATTAACATTTGCTGTGGGAATTCTGGATGTAAAATTCTATATTCATTGGAAAGGGGACTCCAAGATGTTGAAGCCTTGGTTTTATCCCAAGATGGCAGAGCTGTTTCTATTTGTGCAAATAGATGAGTGATGATCAGGCACCCAAATAGTTGGGATCATCTCTGTTCCTGATCAGACAAAACTAAAGTAAAATATTTATATATGAGGTAATCAGAGAAACAGATTTGAAACATGGACATGCTCAAGACTTCTCTCTTGCAGACATGGCAAAACTATCACAGTGAGGAGCCCTCCAGGCCCACAGGCCTTCCTTCTGTTGCCATCAAAGTTAGAATTGTGTGACAGAAAAGCAACTGATTATTTTTAAATACAAGAACACATTTTAAATAAAAGAAGAACACAAACCCCAGGCCCGTGTCCCCAGCAGTGCCATCCACGTGGATCAAACCCCAGCCACACCTCGGGCTGACCTCGGCTCCTCTGCTTGGGCTTAGCGCTCAGAACAAGCACAAGCCTGCCACAGAGCAAGTGTGGAAATTCCTTTGTTATTTGTTTATTTGCACTTTAAACATCTGTGCCTTTGGCTTTGGAATGCACTGGAGATCAAGCAGACTTTTCTTTCAGAACGGCCCCAACGTGTGTTGTGTCTTCCCGAATAACCAGCACCACGTTGAGCAAATAAATTTAACACCTTCTCACCTGGAAGGGATCTCCTGCACTTTAATTCAAGAAGTAAAAGGTTAAAAAAAAAAAAAAAGTCTGTGCAGAGGAATGGATGGAGGAAAGGGGTAAAGCCTCTCAGCAGTAGGTTAATTGGAGAGTGGAATACCAGTGTAGATGGGAGCACATAGTTTCCTTGGACAATGTGCTAAAGAACTGGGAGCTGGGAAGGACCAGCTGGGATTGTTAGTGAATTAGCTGAAGTCAGAAACTGCTGAATGGAGCAAAGAAGTAAAGGGGAAATGAAGGTTAGGGTATAATTCAGTCTAAATTAGGTGGGCCATTCACAATGCATAAAAGGGCTCTGAGCTTCCTTTCTTGGGGAAAATGGGGAGGAAAGCTCACTTTTATTTGGATGCGTGTTGAGTGGTTGATTTTAAGAATGTGCATACCTAGAGCCTACTTTTTGGAAGTGCATTATCCCACATGAGTTTGGAGGAAGCATTGAAAATGCCATGAGCCTGAAAGACAACAGATTTAGCAAGAAAGCCTCGGAACCGTTGTGCTGCAGGAACATTTCATTCAATCTCTGATGGGCTGAAACAAATCCTCTTCATTTATTCCATCTCTGCTTGCTTGTTACTCACACTGAAGACCCTGTACCTGATCACCTCGGGATCCCAGTTGCTTGAAATCCACTCTGGCCCTGGCCTTCCTCTACATGTTATTCGGGAAGAGGTTTATTACAGCACTTCTGTACTTTTATTAATGTCTAAGTGCTTCTCCCGTGGAAAGGGATGTGGCAGACAGCACAAGTTCATGGAGACTGTCTTTGTTCTATGTAAACTTGGGAAACAAGAGGGAATTGCATGAATTTATTATACAAAGAGTTAAATGGAAATGGTGCCTCAATGAAAAAGAAGGCCTTGAGCCTTGCAGAGGTGTCTGTCTGGGGTGCACTGCATTCTAATTTGGTGGGAAAGACTTTTGCTTCATCCCTTTGTGTGTTGTGGAATTGGGTTTCTCTGTAGACCTTCAAATCCATTTGCCCTAGTTTTGCTGAGCATCCCTCAGAGGTACATCATCCATTTGACAACAAAAAATACACCATTTTGTCAACTTTTCAGATGTTTCAGAACTTGGAGTTCAGCATTTCTCTGGTCTGCGTGTTGTCTGTGAGCACAAAGTGATTTTGACTCAGATTTAAGCAATGTGGTTGTGGCTGTGCAGAGCCTGCCAAAAGTCTGGGCCCTTCAACTCCACTGAGAGAAAATCCAAATTTTCTATTTTACAAACCTGGGGTCTGCTAGGTGGTCTGTGTTTTATGAACCAACTTGCAGAGATGTTGTGGTGCATCATCAATAAGATAAAGCCCATCTGACTGTTGGCACTGTGGTTTTATCACACATAAAAAGCTTAATAAGGAATATAGAGCACTGATTTTATCAGGGTGTAATTCCAGAAGTGCCGTGGCTGGAGGTGGAACTTTTCCCCCCTTGTGCTGTACCTGACACAGCCTGGACTCGTTTCTGTGTTCACTCTAAAGGCTTATGTCAAGCCCAGTCAATTTAAATGAGATTCAGAACTGGAGCAGCAATAAGTGTTCAATCAAAGTATTTGATAAATCACTTAAACAATCTCGCAGATTGCAAATTCTGTAAATGCAAGTTCTGCACTTATTCAAAACTAGTGAATGTGACAGGGCTAAGAGACAGCAAAGTCAAAACAGCAGGAAGAAAAACTCAGATTCTTTGATGAGATTAAAATACCAGCAATTGCAGTGGCAGGCAGGTAGGGCTGTGCTGCTCGTGGAGCCAATGCTCCAGCTTTTCCAAGTAGAATATACAGATGGGATAAAGAAGAGAAGGCTGATTTGATGATTGCAGCATAATTTTACCTTTACTTCAGGGTATGTGTGTTTTCCTTAATATCTTGAATGGCATAATTTAGCTGGTCAGGAAAGTTTTCTCTCTTATTAAATGGAATGACAAGTGACTGTAAAAGTAGGAGACGGGAAATCTCAACAAAGCCCAGATTGCTTTGAATGCTCAACAATTTTTCTTTGGTTACTCAGATTGGAGCATGAGCTTCCTCAGGGGGAATTTATTCTGGTGAGTGTCTCCACATAAAAGCTGAAAACAAAGTGCTGAAACAAACTCTTTGAGTTGACTTTCCCCTGGTTTGTGACCCACTGCAGACACAAGGATTAAATACTAAACAGGTATTGAATGAAAATTTTTTGCCACAATTTTTATTATATAAAAGAAAGATGGGAGAAATTAAACAATTTTTTTTAGTAGCTTCCAGAAGAAAGCTTTGTGTTTTGTCCTTTAACCTTTTTCCTGCTTATTAATAAAGGAAGTTTAGGAGATTGGGATGGGAGAGGAATAAATTTCCAGTACCAACATGAAGCACGATTTGAAATAACACTTTTCATGGTTACAGGAAGAAAGAGGGAAAATAGCATAATTTTTGACTGTAGCCAGTGTTGATGTCCAGCATTTTAGTTTAAAAAAGCCATGGTTGGTTTTGTGTGTGAGCAGTTCAATATCTTTGCCCTCATTCACATTATCAGGGGGGTTTTAATTAGGATTCAGGTGCCAAACTTTTCTATCTGGTGTATTTTGCTTGCTCCCCCCATTATTGTATTCCCAATCCTCAGAAATTGGGGGTTGATCACTTTTTGCTGAAATTACATCAGGAAACTGTTGACCTGGAATTTGGGCTGGTCTCCTCCCAGGACTTTATTCCCAAGGACAGGAGCCAGGAACTGATCCCTTTGTCTCCTTTTCTCCACCTGTTTTACTGCAAATGTGAAATGGCTTTAATTGGTGCTGAAAACATGAATTCTGGAAATTCAAACATCTATTTTCAGGCAGCACGAGGCCTTGATCAGGAAAGTTTTTAAGGATATTGGGAATGATGAAGGAAAATATCATAGGAATCACAGTGTATTATGAGTTCCACGGGATAAGGTGTTGTCCAGCTGTGAACTTGGACAGGTTTCATTATGCTGATTGAAATACATAAATATCTGGATAAACAGACACACAACTTCCAACCCAAAAAGCCTAAATGGTTCCTAAAGGCCTTTTCCATCCCTTCTGTGTGACCTCCTGTTCTTTGAGAATGCTTCAGGCAATTCTCTAAATTAAGCATGTTTTTCAAAAGCTACTTAAATACAAATTATTTTAATAAATTATGAAAGAATTGCATCCTAGACCAGTAGCTACTGAAAAAAAAATAAAATTGAAACTGCACTAAAATCTATTTCACATGTGGATATAATTGTCAAAAAAAAATTTTCCCTTCACTTGAAAGTAATCCTTTCCCTTGAAACTAATTTTCTGTCCTTAAAAAAGGTAATTTTAAAGATTTACTAGCAGTCCCTCTTTCTTCCATAAAATATTTAACACATTGAGCACATATTAATTAACGGGAATGAGCGACTGTAAGGATTCATCTACAACTCTGCGAGGTGGAGTTATTTTAAAAACTTGCTTTTCTTGATGGCAGTGCCTTTATTTTGTGCAGTGCCCATGGCTGTGCTCAGCTTTGGAGGGGCTGAGCTCTGGGGGTGCGTGCGAGCGTGTGTGTGCATGCGGCTGTTGTTCCTTTCTTCTTGAAATGCTTCACCACAGTAGGCGAAATGGATGAAACACAGAAAAAGAGAGACAATAAATAGTTTCCTAACCTGGCTTGGATAATGGAGAAAGTTCGTTAGATTTATTAATCCTCATTTTCCTTTGGACTGTCAGGCTTGGAGTGACAGTAAAAAAGCTTGTGACGACTTTGGCTAATTTGCACTCCATTCACTTTCTCATGAAAACCCATCAGGATGACTGAAGAACTGCTCTGCAATTGACCTTATTCAATGGCAGAGTGATATACTGGGAAACAGGCCAGTTTTTACAATGCCGAAAAGAGCAAATTGGACGGAATCTTTGTTCCTCTCTTTTTTCCCCTTTCCTTTTTATGCCAGTCTTGCTCTAGTTAAGCTCTCTCATTTGTTCCAGCAGTAGCTCTAGGGCTCAGGTCACCCTCTGTGGCTGCCATTGCAGGTGATCACTGGGCCGCTTGTCTTGGATGCAAAGAGGAGGGAGAAAGGGGAACGCTGGAAGAGTCTGCTCAGAGAAAAAGTCTGAGACCTTGTTCTCAGCCAGATGTTGGGGGACAGGGGGTTTTGTCTGGGCACCCAGAAATCAGGGTGCTCCAACAGGTTGTGTGTGAACCCAAGCCAGGAGAGGAATTTTTGTGGTGCTCTTTGGGTGAGGAATTAAAGCTGGTGGTGGTCAGGGCAGAGGGGAGACAGGGAGCAGATTCTGTGCTCATGGGCGAAACTTTTCTGTGCTCCTTTTATATTCACACACAGCAAAGCCAGGATCTTTCACTCTGGGAAAATGAGACACGCCTGGAGTGGCCAGAGGCTGGTGGGGAGAGATCCCGCACAGGGGGTAGGGACAACTGTCCCCTCAAACCAACATTTAATGTTTTATGCAAAAGAGACCAGCCCTGAATGAGGGTCTGAGTCAGATTAGCACATGAACAGTCCGTGGGCTGGCAGATATCAAATTTATCTGTGGCACTGGAGAGAAGCAAAACAATTTGAATTTGAGTCTGAGAATGGGCTGGTTTGGGTGGTTTCTCTCTCTCTCCCTGGCTGAAATTTCTGAAACTTGTTTCCAAGTTTCATCAAAAGTGGTTTTTGTGAAGATTCCTAACTAGCAGCACTAATAGGATGTTTTTAATAGTAACAGTTCCAAGGTGTACCCTAGGTCCTGTCTTTAATGGGGTACTCAACGTGCTGTAATTCCCTGCCAGAGCAGCAGTGGTGGTTACCATGCTCCTGACACCTCACACAGGGCACTGTAAAGCTTTCAGGTGGCTTTTGAGAACTTTGGGGACCATCCCAGCTCTGTCTGAGCCAGCAGCTCTGATCTTTCTCTGCAGAGGGCAGGTCCAGCCAGCCAGACCTCATTCAGGAGCACCTTGAGAGAGCAGAAGCAGCAAACCCACAATCTGTGCCCCACACCCTGGAAAGGGACACGTGGCAGCTGCCTGCTCGTGCCTTGTGCTGTGTTGATGCTCTCACCTCGTGTGTCCCACTCATCCCCTGCAGTTCCCAGCTCAGCAAACTGGGAGCAGGGAAGACCCACAGTCAGTCCTGGGGCAGGGTGGGGAAAAGCCAGAGTGTTTTATGTTGGGAGGGACCTTAAAGCCCATCCGGGCCCAACCCTGCCATGGGCAGGGACACCTTCCACTGTCCCAGGTTGCTCCAAGCCCTGTCCAACCTGGCCTTGGACACTTCCAGGGATGGGGCAGCCACCACCTTCCTGTGCCAGGGCCTCAGCAACCTCACAGGGAAGATTTTCTTCCTAATATTTAATTCAAACTCACTTTCTGTCAGTTTGAAGCCATTCCCCCATGTCCTGTCACTACATCCTCTTGTAAAAAGTTTCTCTCCATCTTTTTTTGTGGACTCCTTCAGGTATTGAATCCTAAGGGATTGCAGCCACTTGCCATTGTTCTTCTTTTTGAGTTTTTCTATTTTGCAGTTCACTTTTTGTCAGTTTACTAACAGTAAAGAGAACCTGGTGGCTGTGAACTTCATTAAACCTGAACCACCCAGCAAGACTCAAGAAACTCATGTTGTTCTACAACTTCACTCACTGTGAGCCTTTACTTCTGAACAGGAAAGGTGATTTTTCTGAAAAAAATCAAGAACCACACCAAACTTTCAAGCTTCCTGAAACCTCTCTGGGTTATCAGTGTAGGAACCATCATCACTACTTCTGACTTATTCACATGAGAAAATAAGAGACTTGTGACTGAGAGAACAGGATTTAGGAACCCTTTTCTCTCTCCAAAGTGCTACCAATCCATCCCTCCCCTCACATCCACAAGGTCTGGGTCTCAGTGTCCTGTTTCAAGCAGAGGGTTTTAGGCTCCTACAGGAAAGTGTAACCTCTGTGTACTCAGGTTTTGGAGTTAAACCAACAGGGTGGAAACCGAGGAATGAGGGTAAGAAGAGAGGAAGCAGCAAAGCTCTTTCTAATGGTGTTTGTGGGGCAAATGTTCACACAGGAAAAGGTTATATTGGCACAGCGGGTCTTGCTGTGCAGGATAAACCTGGAGAGGTGTGAGACAGTCCCTGAAATGCCTCCATCACTGTGAGGGGACACTCTCTTGTCAGGGAAGGGTCTCTCCACTATTCTGCATCCCTGGCTGTGGATGGCCCTGGGTGGGGTGACTTCCGCCCCTCGCTGTGCAGAGTCACTGGCATCCTTCTGGTCCTCCCTGTCATCTCCTTGCCCTCCTCCTTCTGGTGCCCTCAGGTCCTCCAATTTCCCCTTCTCTCTCTATCAAATTCTGCCCATGTCCGCACCCTCATTAATCAATGTCAAGTCACAGAGTGTACAACAAGGGCTGTATTCTTCCACTGCCCCCTCAGCCCTCATACATCCCATTGTTCCAAAAAACTGATTCAGATGGCAAGAAAACAGCCGATGCAGCACATAAAAGAGATGAGACAGAAATGAAAAGAATCAAGGAGGGGAAAAAAAAAAAAAAAGAGGAGGCATTTTTTTCCCCTGAAACACTCGAATAAATACTCGGCAATGATAATTTAAATTATTCATACATTTATGAAAACATCCATTGAAAAGTGAAGTGTATGATGCTCTTTGTCTACTTTACTTGTCTCTTGTTTGTGATTAACCTTTACTGTAACTTGGGCTGGCAGTGCCACGATCACAAAGACCAGACTTTTCCTTCCATGGGAAAAAATGTTTCATCGGATCCAAATGAAAAATTAAGTGGAGGTATTTAGTGCTGATGTGGCAATTTGGTGCAAAGCATTCAAGATGCAGAATTATCCGTGTCTGTAGTCCAAACACTGCCTATTAAAAAAAAGAAATACAAACGAGACAAAGCCAGCTTTTAGCAGCGCGTTCCCTTGCCGGGTATTTTGACATAAATTCTACTTCCAGTCCCATGACATCCCTCAGGAGCTGGAGAACTCAGCATCATGGAGAGTACAGGGTTTGCTGCCACAAAGAAGGAGAATCTGGGTGTGTAAGAACATGTACAAACACAGCCTCAAAAAACGGAAACAAAAAAAAGCAATTCCATTATTTTCATTACAGCTCCCAAAATATGGAAGAGTTCCTAGAGTAGCATTAATAAAGTCATCAGAAAATGGGAGATATTTGGGGCCTGACAGCCTGTGAATGTCCACATAAAATTTCTTTGCCTCTGATAGACTTTACTTGCTCATACTTCACGGTTACTGCTTCAATTTAAAAAAAAAAATCAGTTTGTGGCAAGATGAGCAGTGGGATATTAAACGCCAATAGTGATAAACAATCTGATATTGGGGATAGAAGAAGTAATTTGAGAGGTTTTGGAAAACTCAGATCTGTGGGGATTGTGTTTTTTGGTCCATCTCTGCCATTCTTCCGGGAATTTTTTGCAGAGAAATAGTCAGAGCAAAGCTTCTCTTCTAACATTTGTGTCGTGCTTGTAATTCATCAAATTTCCATCCAACTTCCAAACCGGAGCGGTCTGGATAATGTCATATAATTTATAGATAATCATCCAAACATTTTTATTCTCAAGTGAACATATTTAGCCCTGCAAATATGCATTTATGCCTTTCCATAACTGGTTGATTACGTGGGAGGGGGAGCCATTGTCTGGCAGTCAAAGCCAAGGGATTTTCGGCAAAGCTCTACTTACTCCTCTGTTGACTCTGCAGTTGACTCTGTGTGTGACCTTGGACATGTCACTTATCCTCTGAATGCTTCACTTCCTTCTGTAAATGGCTATAACAGTTTTGAGTACATGCAGGAAAGTGTGTCTGGAACTTAGTAAAGCATTTGGAGATTTCAGCCCTAATAGATGCTGTTGGGTCCTGGCAGCTGAGACAAATAGGGCTCTTCAGAGAGGGGTTTATTAAGCACCATTGTGACTCATTTTGGGGGTTTGGTACATTTTGTCTCATGCCTGTTTCAGTCACTTTCCACTTTTGGAATTTGTTTTCTAATTTTTAAATAATTTTTCCACCTAGAGTTTCTGCACAAGGCGACTCTCAAAGTTTTTCATTGCATCTATCTTGTCTAGGATTTACTGGGTTTGGTTTTAATGCTGGCTCTGGATTTGTCCTTTGCTGGGGTGAAGTATTTGCCCTTGTTTCAGCAGAAAACATTTTTAGTAAATCCACTAATGGATAAATCTACTAAGAGAGGCTGACAGCCATAGGATAGAGTATTTATATAGAAAGTGTGGTGGAAAACTGTGTATTAAAAGAGGGAAGGAGCTGCAGCAAAAGTCCTAAATCAAACTGCTGGCAATACACTGTCTTGGTGTGTATTTCTTGCTAGGCTGTGATTCCTTCTTCTTGGAAGTTATCCAGAATTTCCTGGCTCAGTGATCTGGGATACATTTCAATATACTGGATATATGGAGCAGTGGGCAGACTTCAAACAGGTCTGGGATTTTTTTTTTCTTTTTTTTTTTGAGGTATGGAGAGACATCCAAAATAGTGGTTCCCTTTCTCAGCTGATTTGCATAAATCCTCCTTTGCTGCTTCCAAGGCTTTCTGGAGCTCCTGAGCAAGAGGGAGGCACCAGATCCCTCCTTCCCTCCCATTCACACACAAACCAGAGTGGCTTTGGGATCAGGCAGCCAGAGGCAGAGCCCAGACAGGAATCTTTGCACCTCAGCCCTGCTCACTCCTTCCTCAGACAATGAATGAAGATAGGGCTGTGCAGAAACAAAGTGACACCACTTGGGAGCTGTGGAAAGGTCACTCCTGCACACCCACACCCAAAACCCACGCCCAAGCTGCTCAGTTTGAGGTTTGGATGGCTATGGTGAATTTGGGTTGGGTTCTTCCCAGCACAAAGTCATCCTGGGATTTGATTGTCCATGCCCAGGTAACCCCTGCACTGCTTTTTGCTGGACTTTCTAGACTGAGGAATTTAAAATAGATCTATTTTAATATATATACATATATATAATAAATATATATCTATAGCTTGCTCTGGGAATAGCTGCTGTATAATGCCTCCCCTCCATGGCTGTCCCAGGGCCGGTCCCAGCCCCGGCCGTGCCCCCTCCCGCAGCCCCCAGCACACTTTGCCCATAGAAGGTTTGGAGATGCCTTGTTGTGCTGCTCTCCCGCCTCCCACCCTCCCAGCCACCAACCCTGGGCTCTGGGAAGGTAGCCAAATGCCACTGAGGACACTGGAGCAATAAATCATCCTCCTTCCAACATCTGCAGGCCCCAAAGGCGAGCCCCTTGCCGATGATGATCTCGCCTCCCACCCCCTGCTTTTTATCCTGTCCCTCGCTGACAAAACACCTATTGTCACAGCCTGAGTGAAGAAGAGTCCTTTTTCCCTCACAAAGGCCCTCTGAAGCCAAGTTGTGAGCTGCCAGAGAAGATGCCGATGTCTCGGCGGGGAGTCTATATCTCACTCTTTTGCTCTGTAGTTCATACTTTTTCTCTCTCACGGGGGTCACCCAAAGCCTTTCACTCCGGCTTCATATTCACATAAAGACATCAAGAAAAAGAAAAACCACACCAGAAAGAATTATTAGGCATGGCTGTCAAATGCTTTATGGGGGGGTGGGGGGTGCAGGGGGAAGGAACAGTAACTCTTTATGTGCTGGCATTGTTACAGGAGCTAATGTACCACTGGAGTGCCGTGCAGGAAGACATTACATGCCTCAGGAATTGCAGGGGCATTAGACTAAAATATTGGATTTCAGCAAAAGGGCATTTGTTTTCACTTCTAGTTTCTTATCTGGGTTTTCTAGATTCTAGGAGGCTCTCTCGTGACCCTGCTTTCTCGGAGAACTTTTGGGTTTTTAACGTGAAGAATCTTTCTTGGCCATTATTTGCATGCCAAGTGAACTGCAGGGATTTTAGGATCCAACAGATCAGGCTGCCCATGGTCCATTTTTTGTGTGTGTGTGTGAAAGTTTAAAAATCCACACAGTGTCACCGCCAAACCCTGCCCAAAATATTGATATTTCTTCGTGGAATGGGCAAAGCTGAATTAGGGCAAACGAGCTGAAGGAGCAGAAGGGAAGACACTCCCTGCCCGAGCCTGGCGTATCCATAAAACCCGGATTCCCAATTACAAAATTGCCCATTTCTGGCAGATTTAATGCTGGAAAGCCTTCCCGAATCTGCTGCCCATCTCTCTGCACCGCGCTCCAAGGGAACTTTGGGAGCTGTGAGCTGAAGGCTTCGCAAACAAATCGCCTGCCCAAGGTTCATCCAGATGCCACGTCCCCGTGTATGGGTTAACCCTTTGAAGCTGAAAGTGTCCCCTTTCCTGTGCTTGCTGAGAAGTGGGTGAGCTGTGCTGGGCACTGCTTTAAGAAGATCCTGCTGCCTTGGAGAGGAAGATAAATTAAAAACTTCATTTAATCCTTTGGAAGGCTTAGACTGTAAAGTTAACAGTCAAGTAAGCTATTAAAATTTACAGTGCAAGGCATCAAAACAGAAGGAAAGTGCACATGGATAAAGTTTAAAGCATCCTTATAAAAAGCCGGAAACCTAACACTGCATTCCTACAAATTATTCCCTTAGCAAACATTTTTATTTCCAATTAGTAAAAGAAAAATTGCTAATTTGCTGCAGTTGGACAGGCCTGACGTCTCAATCTGCAAAGTGTCAGTGCTGTGAAAGGAAATGTTTCACACTGTGCTGGAGAGAGAGAGCGGCTCTAAAGAGGGTCAGGGCATCGGGCCCAGAAACCAGATTGACTGGCCATAGTGCTAAATTACTCACACAAGACAGACATTGTCTGCAGTGCCAGCTCCGCAGTACTCACTTTCTCATTCTTTCCCTTTTTTAGTTGGTGCTTGTGGAGGAGGTGAGGGGGTGGCAGGGCCGGCGGGAGGGGGGCACGGAAGAGGAAGGGGAGGAGGGCTGCGTTCAGGAGGGGCCTGGGCTCATCCTCGGCTTCTCCCGGAACACACAGAGCCCTGAGAGCTGCCAAGGGGTGAAACCGCCCTGATCCATCTGTGATCATCTGGGCAAGCAGCCGATACAACCAGCAGCCCTTGTGCCACTCAGGTGTTAGATGGGCTGAGGGTAACGTGCTGCTGGAGATAGAGGCTCAGGCTGAGGGTGAATTGGAATCCCAGACTGGTTTGGGTTGGGAGGGACCTTAGGAGCCATCCAGTCCCCACTTCCATGGGCAGGGACACCTTCCACTATCCCAGGTTGCTACAAGCCCCATCCAACCTGGCCTTGGACACTTTCAGGAATGGGGCAGCCACAACTTCTCTGGGCAACCTGTGCCAGGGCCTCCCCACCCTCACAGGGAAAAATTTCTTCCTAATATCTCATTTAACCTTACTTTCTGTCAGTGTGAAACCATTTCCCCTTGTCCTGGCACTCCAGGCTCTGTAAATTCTCCCCCTCTATCTTTCCTGTGCGTCTCCTCCACATCCTGAAGGAAGCACAGTGTCACCCCTAGCAGTGGCAGTGCTTTTGCCATGGTGGCAGTGGCACCCTGTGCCTGGCTGCTGTGACAGGAACAGCTCTGTGTGACACCTCTGACCACGTGAAGGGTGTAACCCCTGAGATCTGGAGGATGCCAACTGTGTGGAAGGGAAAATCTGTGGTTTTCAGCATTGTTGTGGCTCCCTGTTTGCAGCACCTGGGTTGTGTTCATTTCATGGCCTCATGCAGAGCCCTTGAACCCAAACACTGTTTTGAGTGGACTGGGATACCTTGCCCAGGATGCCTGGATTAACAGCCAGGCTGGTATTTAAGTATTAAATTGAATTTAAGTAATTATTATAATTGTTTTATTAATCAGGTATTTTAAAAAAGGACAAATCAAGCTCACAAATAATTACTGCTTTCTTAATCTTAATTACAATCTTCCTATCTGCCTGTGACAAAGTTTCTGATACTTTTAGTGCCTTTTGCTCTAACTGTGTTGTGGGGACTGATGAGCTGAAGCTGGAGCAGTTACTGAAGGTGGAAGTGCCTGTGTAAGCTTTGGACACTGATTCCTTGTGATGGGCAGCGTGTGGCAGCACTCAGATGGGTAACGGGGTGAACTTTGTTGACTTCTTAATGAGTCACTTGCAAATAATTCATTTTGCTGGTTCCTCTTGTAATTTCAGCGTGCTAGACAGAGATTGTGATTTCTCCTTCCTTTCTCCAAGGAATCAGCATAAGGCAAGCACTTACTTGTGCTGAAAATTTTATACCGGACACGGGATTCCACATAATGTGTTGGAAGAGACTTAATGCTGTTGGTTTTGCTGGGAGGAAGCACCTTGGCACAACAACCCCCACGGCCCCTCTCCCAACCAGACAGGCCCTGGGTTTCTTTCTGCTGATAATCCCACCAGGACCTTTGTTTTCTGATAAAACTGGATTCCACTGGTGAAACCCAAACACATTAGAGGCTCCATTACATCCTCTGCATCCTTCTTAAAACCTGCCCTGTGCTTCCTGAGCGTTAAACAGAGCAGATGCCTGCTGGGCTCCTCTGTGGCACAGCCACAGCTACTGCTGATAGCTGAGCAGCTGCCCTGATAACACAGTGACATTTCCAATGTGTCCCTATTAAAAACGGGAAAAAGGAGCTTGTCTTTAGTCAGATAACTCCAAGGTACGAATGGGGTGGTTTGTTTTTGTCAAGAGTGAAGATGCTTTTATAAAGAATCAGTTTCTGGCTTGTTCATTCATGTGAAAATCTCAGCAGGCACTGATTTATGGTCTGATATGGAAACGGTGCTGCTCAGTGTATGTGAAGGAAGGGAGAGAGAAAAAAACAGTTTATTTTGGGTTCCAGGTTTGAATGTTATAGGATGGAAAGCCAAATATGTGTTTCCTTTTTTGAGATGAGCCTGTCACGGTGCTGCTGCCAGGACAGGGAGCTCTGGCACTTGTGAAACCAAGGCCAGCAGTGAATCCAAGAGCGAGTTTTCTTTGAAGAGGCACATTGGAGCGTCTAGTACAGGAAGGAAAGGAAAGGAGAGAGTGATTCAAACTTTTGGGATGATTTAGGAAGTTTTTGTTGGGGCTGGGTGGGACGATCTGTGAGCCATCGTGCTTGAATGAGTAAGAGACCGCAGCTGCCTCCAGTTCAGTTTCCCTTTTCTTTGCCTGTTCTGGGGCAGAACTTTGCTCTAAAAGTAGTTTTAGGAAGAAACTTGGATGGGAAGCAGCAATAAATGTTTTTCCTGTTATTTTTTTTAATCACTATGCTGCTGTCCAAGGGGTGAGGAGCGGACTGAGCTGCTCAGGCTGCTCAGCCTCGTGTGCGCAGAGCTTTGATGGACAGAGTTTGTGCAGAAGGGAGGGGAACTCGTGGTTCAGGAGCTGTTCAGGGTGAAGGAATTTGGTTATTTCTCAAGGCACTGAAATAAAAACCAAATTGCCTTGAATTATTTGGTCATTTTTTGTTTCATTGTCAGGCTCCAGGCAGGAGCTGAGGGCGATGTGGGGGTACAGACACAGACACACAGCCTGTGCCAGGGGCCTGAACACTGTGTTCCTCCTGCATCCCTGTGCTTCTTCCCGGGATCTGTGGGGCTGGAAGCTCTCCAGGCACTTTACATAAGCAAACACCTCCACCTGGAGCTGCTGCTCCCACCACAAGGAGCACATTCTGTCAGCCAGTCCCTGATGCTGTAACCTCCACCACAGAGGGTCACTTGGAATTTGTTTCCTGCATCTGGAAGCCTGGGATGTGGGCTAAGTTGGTGCCTTCCATCCTATAGCGTTTCCTGCTTTTTTTTTCTGGTAATCTTTTTTTTTCCCCCCTCCAGACCTTTAGTGTCATCCTTCAAGCCAAAAAAATACATTCATGTTCTCCGCAAATTGTTGCCATAATTACAGCTCTGTGTGGCCACACAGGGATCCTTTGGAAACCAGATGTCCCATTTTCTAACCTCTGCTGCAGGGGTAGTGGCTGGCCACAGAAAGTGTACAGTACATATATTTATCTTTTTATGGAAATTGCCTTGATGTCCAGAAACACCAAAGCAAATTGGCTTTGATCTGTAGTTTTTGAAATAACTTGTCCTAATTCCCTGTTGCTTGTGGTCTTTCTCATACTCTCTCTTTTTGAGAAAAAGAGAGATTCCCAGTTCAATAAAGCAGCACTGGCTGCCCTGATGTCTCACTGGCTGTGAGGATCCACATGTCCAGCACTGGGAATCATCTTCCAGCAGCAGGAATGTCCAAGCTCCTTCTGTGAAGCCTCAGCTTGTCAGGCAGTGCAGGTGCTGTGCTGTACCTGTGAAGAGCATTGTCCTTAGGGGTCACCTGGTGTCTGACACTCTGAAAGGGGATATTTATATTAAAAAGAAGGGGTTGCAGGGGTTTTGTCACTTGTTCTGCCGAGCTGATGGCCCAAAATGATGTTTTGATGAACCCAAACTATTGGAGAGTTGACTTTTAAAATTCATAACTGGTTGGTGAGATTTGAGCCTGGCTCATTACATTCTGCATTCTCAAGTGCAGCCAACACTATCAAATAGAAAAACTGCTTTGGTATCTGCCCTTGCCACTTCTGCTTTGGGCTGTTGGACACTTGCTGGGGTTCCTCTCTGAAAGTGGGCACATTTTAGTGTTTCCCAGATTCCTCACACATTCAGAAACCAGGATGGAGGTGGGACACAGCAAATGCAGGGCCAGGACTTCACTGATCCTTGGGGGTCCTTCTCAGCTCAGGGGTTTCTATGATTCTATGAAATGTGAAACAGTTAATTCTGGCCAGAGCTGCAGGAGTTTCTGTTTTCCTTTATTTTCTCCCTTGATTGTTTGTGTTTAGCCCTGTTCTGGTGGAGGGGACAGTTACACTACAGCGAGATAAGCCAGGCTTCAAAGTCTGAATGGATGTGTGTGTAATTCTGAGCTTACCGGGGCCAAAGGTGTTTGCATCTGAGGAGGACTGACAGCCTTATTGTTAAGACTAGGTCTAAGGAGCTTGAAACTCAATTTCAAAGTGCCAGAGACTGGGTGATTTGGGCACATCACCTAATTTCTCATCTCAGTGCTGTCTGTAAAATTGGGATAGAAATCCTTCTCCTCTTCTGTGCTCACTGTTTATCTCCTGCCTTCAATTATTTCTCAAGGCCTTTCAGGCAGACTCATCTTCCCATTTCGTGTATCAGTTGGGCTTTTGTCCTGGTGCTCCTGATAATAAATGGTGGGAAACTTGGTCAGGCATCACACTGGGAAGTTCAGCCACGAGGTTTTCTGCCATGGGGCTTCCCCAGGACTTGGAGGTATCAGACGTGAGCAATAATGGAGAAAATCTGAGTGTCTCAAATGTAAGGTCAGTGACTGATCAGCACTGATTTCCCTTTCCCCATGGAAATGGTGGGGTTTCTTATTGAGATTCTCTGAGTCTACCTGCTGGAAGAGCAGCACATTAAAGAGAATTATCATTTTCTTGTGCTGATTTCTGGCATTTTCCAAAACATGCATCTCTTGCTGAGATTGCACCTGGATCTGAGCCAAATTTGCCTTTTGGAGCAGACTGAGACAAACTGAGCCATGGTCTGGAGAACCAGCAGCAGTGGAAGGTGCTCCTGGCTTGTCCAGCCACAAAAGGAATTTCTTCAAGGGAATGATCAGATAAAAGTCACCCTGTGGCACCGTGGACACATTAACAAAAGCCTTGTTTGTGAAGCAGCTGCTGATTATCATTGGGGAGCAAATGGCTTTGGATTTTATAGCTCCTGTTATCTGAAACTAATAAAAACACAATGCAGTGACGAGCCGAAGGTCATCTCATCTCTGGTGAGGTGGGGAGTGCTCAACAAAGCTCCAGATTATTCTCAGGTTTTGCCTAATGCAGTCTGTAAATGAAAGTTTGGGAATGAGGGATGTAAATCAAGGCAATCCACACCGAAAAGTTTTCATTGTTTATTCTTCCCCATTGCTTCCCAAGCTCTGTGCTCCAGAAGACAACAGGAAACGGGATATTTCCAACTGGATCTGGTGCCATTTCAGTCCACCAGGCACTGGAGTGGTTGTGAGCACTTCTGGAAACCCAGATTTAATAGAAAATCTATGGAAACAATCCAAAGGCTCACCCACCTTTCAGGGAAGCCGCCGTGCCAAGTGCGACGTAAAGAGACAGCAATAAATCACCCTGCTCTGCACCTCAAATAGATAATCAATTTAATTGAAAGCATCAATAATCATAGTTTGACATTTATTACCCTGTGGATGTTTTATCTTTTAGGCAGGGGACAGCGGGGCAATGATGGATGCCAGTTCTGCCATGGAACACAATTATGTGGTGCAAGGAAAAGGGTTTTATATTCTTGAAAAAAAAAAAAAAAAAGAAAAAGAAAAGAAAAGCAGTCGAATTCATATTCAAGCAGATTGCAGGAAATCTGTGAGAAATAAATGCATGTAACTCTCATCCCTGGAACCTGAATTCTGGTGTTATGGCTTGCGAGTTAAAGTTGCAAATTCTGCTTGGTGTGTTCTTTTAAGTGATTTAGGACAGAAAATCTACAGGGCCAAATCTCCCTCTACAGAATATGCAGAATATCAGCTTTTTTTTTCACATGTGCACAAGCCAAAATCAAAATTAAGGCTGGATTGTTCCTTCCTTGGCCGTATTTTATAGTTTGTGCTCACCTGGTCAGTTCACTGTGCATCCTCAAAGGTGGGAAACAGTGTAGCAGTCACACAGGTTGTCTGGACAGAAGCTCTGAGAGCAAAAATGGGATGGAAATGTTCTTTTTCATCTGCAGAAGTGTTTCCATACCTGCAGGACAATGTCCAGTGCAGTTCCTGGGTAAAACAATGCTGTGGGTGCCTGTGCTGGGTTGGGAAAGCCCCCAGCTGTGCTCACAAGTCCTGGAAGGTTTCCAGGAATGTGAAAACCCTAAATTTCTGAAGTGGAGAGTTATGGAGTAAGTTCTTCCACAAAAATAAATGAATTGGCTGCATTAGTTTGAATCACATGCTTATTATGCATCAGTCAAAGCAGGTATGACACCTTTTTATTTTTGGTTGTTTTGAGGGCTGTTGTTTAAACAGCTCTGACTTTCAGAGGATTGAGTTCAACCTTTAGTACCTTCATCAAGCATTAGATTCTGCACATGCTGTAAAGTTCTCTTTACACTTTTCCAATCCCAAGAGGTGCAGGGTGTTGAGGAAGACAAGAACCCAGTTTCTGAGAATGTTCAAGTGCTGTTATGTTATTCCCACAAAGCAGCAGCTTCCCTGATGGCACACTGAGATTTTTTAGCGAGTCATGATCTCTTAACTCTGCTCACATCAGTGATTATTTACTTTGAGCTGGCAGTTACAAAAATGCTTTACTTCATTAAACCCTCTTCAGTGGCTTAAATACATTTTGTTTCCAGCAGCTGGGTACATTATGGACATTTCTTTGTCTATGATCTATTGGTGGTAGTTTGGAAGATGTAAACATTTGTGCTATTTGGCAAGATGGTTGTGGAGCCATCTTATAACCTCAATGTTCCTCTTGGCACGAGATTAAAAACTCCTTGTAATCAATGCTCAGGGCTGGATCTCCCAAGATTTCCCTCAGAACTTGCTTGGAGTGTTGAGTAACAATATGGGCTGTGTGTGCTCTTCAAAACCTTTCATGGAAAAAAAAAAAAGGGTTTTTTTTCCTTTTGGTGCCGTTCTGAAGAAGCTCCAAATGTAGAACTCAGCTTAATTTCGACAGCAAATACCTGGATTTGCTGAGGGTAATATACAGAATTTTTTAAAAATCCCTTGGCCATTCTGGCACACTTCAGGAAAACCTCCTGCAGAATTGGCCAGAATTCATTTATCTGCAGGACAGTGTGTGATACAAGGGGTGTTGAGCTGCACCTGGGAACAGCTGAGGAAGATTTGTCCGTGGTTAGTGTTTCCCTGATGCTGTTTTGGAAGAGGAAAGCAGGGATGTGTCCCACCTTGTGGTGCAGAACCTCATCTAGCCAGAATACACTGCCTGGAAAGGGGTGGAAGAAGTGCCTGCAGTGTAAAGGATCATAATGAGCTAAAATTTCCACATTCCTTCATCTCAGGAGTTCTCAAGAGGTTCAGTGCATCCTTCACTTCTAATCAGGGGGTTCCAGTCACCCAGAAAACCCAAGAAAAAAAAGCAAAACCTTATTTCCATTTGGACTCCCTGAATTCCTGTCTCAAGAAAATGCCTTGAAATTGCCACCCACTCTCTGTCTGTCTGATTATATAAAATATTGACCTTTTCCAAACACAATATTATCATTCCAAGCATAATATTATCCAGTTCTGTCTGAGATTGTTTCTACAGCTCTTAAAAGGGAGCTCACCTGGCAGCCCTATCAATTCAGATAAAACAGCTCTGTGTGCCTTTTCAATAAAAAGCTGATTGTGCCGGTGTCTGAAGCTGGGCCACGGAATAATTCCCTATTAACTTTTCTTTCTAGAGGGTATCATTTGCTTAATATCACTTCCGAATAAAGGAAGGCAAAGTGCCCTTTTCTGTCCCTGTCTTGTTCTCTTTGCTTGCACAGTGTTACTACAGCCAGTTCCTCTCCAGGTTCACTTTCCACCTCAGAGTAAGTCCTTACTCCATCTTTGAGCAGCATCAGGACAAGGGGCAGAGAGTGGCACATAAAACAGCAAAGCTGTTCCTTGTGATTAACACGGGAAAGAAACACAGTACAGAGAACTCCCCTCCTGTTCAGAGCCGCAGAGCTCTTCAGATCTTCAGTTTGTTACTTTTTCTGCTGAATTAAATGAGAGTTAAGTGAAGCAAAGCTCCCTCAAGGCCCCTGTGACAGGGCCCCGTGGTGGCTGCACCAGGCACTGTCTTCTTTTCCTTCCAGTGAACTCGTCCTTGTGAAGGAGCCCTGAATATCTGCATCTTTCCCCAAAACAAATGGTGCCCGAGCATCTCTGAGCCAGCCTTATGTTTCTCCTCCAGCTCCTGGCTTTAATGGGCCATTTTTCTTCCTGCTTCACCCTGCCTGATGATGACCTTGTCGTGTTAAAGTGACAGCTAGGTTATCCTGCTGATGGGTATCAAACTGACATTTCCCATCCTTTCTGTCGGAGTGCCAGGCAGGGATGCATTCCCAGACAGCCCGGCCTCCCCCTGGGCGGTACCAGCTCTCACAGCACAAGCACAGAATCCAAGCTGCCAAATGAGACAGTGCATTTCCCCACTTCAGACTTTGGGAATTGCTGGGAACGTTGCACGTTGGCTTTATTTTCCTTCAAGTGTGATTAATGACCCGAACCCCCACGTCACGGTGCGGTTACTGCGCTCTGGTGCTGGGCTGGGGCTACACCAGGGGCTGTTGCTGGGGTGGAACTGGGGATCAGCTCCAAGCAGAGCTGCACTTTGCTGGGGGTTGGCAAATTCTCTCTGTAAATTTAGTGAATTGCAGGTTGGTTTTTATGTTTGTGTTTGTGATGTGACATGTGGGGCACTGGGACACTCTGAGTCAGCTCAGGGAAGTTGTTGTGGTGCTGGGGCAAAGTGAGGACTTGGCTTTTGAACCAAGATACTCCTTATTGACCCTTTAGATGTGGTAAAACAATTCATAATTCTTATCAGTCTTTGTAGGCTGGGAGGAAGATAATGAAATTAGGTCATTTTTCTCTGTTCTTTCTCAATTTTTAGCTGCCTAATGCTTATATTTAAGTAAGGATGGAGGCTGTCATTCAGCACAGGAGGTGGGAGAAGCCAAAGGCAGCTGCTCTGTGTCTTGAGACCTGAAGAAGAAAATATTTTGCCTTGGAACATCTAAACCCAGTCCTTCTCCTTGGCACCTGTTTGCCAGGAGGGATGGAAGTGCTGAGGTTCTCCTCCTCCCCATGATATTGGTGTAAATCAATGCATCAGTGGCAAGACCTTGTCTGTGATGAAGGGGATTTTGTAAGGAAAAAGAAATGGTGTTGATGTTGCCATAAAGGGTTGAAGGTACTGAACCTCTGCCACTGAAGGGAGAAGGGCAGGGAGCTCCTGAAAGGGACATTTCAGCAGGACTGGAACTGTGTCACCACAGAGACACTGAGAATGAGACCTTGGGTGATCTCTGAGATCTTTTATAATCAAAATGATTCTGCGATGAGCAGGACCTCACCCAGAGGGAGGCATCAGTGACTGGGGATCAAACCACGAATGATTCCAGGGTCTGGATGGTGCTGAATCCATCCCAGCACTCCCTCCCTTTGAGGGTGTTTGCTGAGCCATCCTGCTCACACCTGCTACAATTGGACACCCAGGTCCCAGTGCACTGTGTTGCCTTTCGATGGATTCATCTGTCAGTGCATGTCCTGGATGGAAAAGCTGCAATTTAACCCGAGCTCTGAGGGCTTCAGCCAAGCCCAGAGGTCCCCATCCGTCAGAGCGAGCGCGTGTCAGCGCTGCCATCGCCAGATGATGCACAGCCCCTCTTTATTCACTTATGATCATAACTGATCATCTGAACAAGCAGCTGATCAATAGATGAGGTACAGGGGAAGTTCGTTTATATTATTCTGCCAATATCAAGGTCATTTTTATAACTAAAAAGGGTCGGGGACGAAAGATGGATGGCTCGTGTATGAATTTGGCCATCCAATCCATTTACATCCCCACAAACAGCCGAGCTTTATCTGTTAACCAAAACATTGCACTTCACTCCTCAAGATGGTTTTTTGCTGGGATAATAAATAGCTCTGGCTACATTAAGTGATTGTGCAATGTGGCCCCGTGGCAGACAGAATTTAAAGCTGATGACCTTAAACTTCCATTCTACTGCTGTTTTCTCTGTGGTTGCAGTGAAGCTGTGGCTGCTTTGCAGTTCAAAAGAACCTTGTGTCTGAGGATTTCGTATTTAATTTAATTTATTTAACAAAAGAGTCTGCCAGGCAAGTTTCAGGTTGAAGATGAACAAACTGAGTAAGTCAAATACAATTTAAAACTTACAACTCTTGTTTTAATCCTCAGGCTGTACATACTACCCAGTGCTAGACACAGAGGGTAGTGTCTCTTTCATCTTTCCAGAACTCAGTTTTATAATAAAATTTCTCTATAGGAAAATAGGGAGTTGGAGCTAATATTTGGGGGGGGAGGGGGGGTCAAAAGAAAATCAGATTTAATTTAAACTTTTTTTTTTCCTCATGTGTACTGTTACATGTTACATGTTTCTTTTCTGGGAGGTGTTTCCCAAAGTTTCCCAAAGGTGTTTCCCAAAGCAAAATACCAGACTCAGAGGTTTGTGTTTTTAATTGGGACTTGCTCTGCTTTTAGGGATCACTCTGTTGCCCGAAGGGGGTAGAGGGGGAGTGTGTTTACTGTGTAAATGGTTCATCTCCACTCCTGGGTGCTTAAAAACCCCATTCATAGAATCCCAGGATGGTTTGGGTTGGAAGGAACCTTAAATCTCATCTCATTCCACCCCCACCATGGGCAGGGACACCTTCCACCAGCCCAGGCTGCTCAGAGCTCCATCCAACCCAGCCTTGGACGCTTCCAGGGATGGGGCAATCCTGATCATTGGTAAAGCCTATTTTCCTCAAATGGTGGTAGTGAAGTGATGGTTGTAAAGGTGATGTTGGATTGCTGGGATGGAGAAAAAGAACAGCCAGAGGTTCCGTGTGGAGCCATAGGAAAGGGAAATGCATCTCCAGCTCGGATCCATGGCCCAAGACTGAATGAACCACATTTGCTTTTAGCAAAACTGCCAAACTATCAAGTGAGTTTCTCCTGCTCATTAACACTGGACTTTAAGAACCCGATAAGAATGCAATATAAAATCAAAGAGCCCCTAAAGACTGCGAGATTATATTTAATACTCTCCTATCACCAGGCCCTGAGTGCTTGGCAGGAGAAACGGTGACATTTCCTAATCAGTCCCCTCTCTTATTTGTCTTGGCTGAAAGTCTCAAGTCCTCAGCTCATTGAAGTCACTGCAAATTCTCTCCATTAGATCCTGTTTGACTTCCTGGTGGCTGCAGTTAACTCGATCCCAATGTCACGGAGGAGTTATGTCTTTAAAAATCAGTGATAAAAGTTGTGATACCATGTGTGTAAATCATAGGCTTATTTTCTTTGTTGAAGTCTTTGTTCTTAAACATTCATTTTTCTTCACATTTTATCTACCCCTGGTGTTTCCCTGCACCTTTCTGGAAGTTTGTTCTGTGGGTACAAACATATTATTTCATACTAAAGGATGATTTAGGATGTTCCCTTCTTTTGAACTATTTGGAATAACCTGTCCTGGGTCACCTCTGCAAGCTGCATTTTGTTCTCCTGAGAGCTGGCAAACAAGGATTCCTCTGCAATGCACAGCCATGAGCAAGTGCAGAGGTGTTCCCTGCAGCAGATTTCCAGAAATTTTGGGCTGTGGATCCCTCCTAATTTCTCACATTTTTCCTGCAGCACTTTTCCACCTTTTTGCCCAGGCTTCCAGCTGAAAAATAAATGGTTATAAAATGGTCTGTGGAGTGCCATGGCTTTGCAGGCTGTTACTGGTCCACAAACCACAGTTTGGCTGCTCCCCAGTGTTCCCAATTGTGCTGGGGTTGCCCTTAGCAGTGAATGGTTGGTTTATTCTTTATACTCTTTTCAGCCTATGGTTTGTTCCTTGCCAGTCAGAGCTGTGCTGTTCATCCTCCTTCCCTGACCAGCAAGGAAAGGGAATTCTTCCTCTCAGAGAAGAGTTTTCCTCCCTGCCCTCTTAATTCCAGGCACATTCGCTTCAAATTCCCAAGGCAGGATATTGAAAATTTCCTCGAGTTAACAAGGTTCACAAATTTACTTGCTACAGAAAACGTAGGATTTGGGTAAATTTTTGGCCAGAAAATGCTATAAAACCCCTGTATGTTAACAATAAGGCCAAAAGAACAAATTTTTAAGTGATGAAATGGTTTTCTGTGGGTTCCTCCTCCGTCTGGTTTTCGTGTGGATGCACATCATTGCTGTGATGTGGCTGTGTGGGTTGTTGGCTGCTGTTTGAATGTATATATATATATATATATATGTGTGTGTGTGTGTGTATAATGATCTTGGAGAAGAGAAGCTCTGGGATGACCTAATTATGGCCTTTCAGTACTTGAAGGGATCCCACAAGAAAGGTGGAGAGAGGCTGTTGACAAGGGCCTTGAGGGACAGGAGAAAGGGGAATGGCATCAAACTGCCAGAGGGCAGGGTTAGATGGGATATTGGGAAGGAATTCTTCCCTGGGAGGGTGGGAAGGCCCTGGCACAGGGTGCCCAGAGAAGCTGTGGCTGCCCCTGGATCCCTGGAAGTGCCCAAGGCCAGGTTGGACAGGGCTTGGAGCAACCTGGGACAGTGAAAGGTGTCCCTGCCCATGGCAGGGGTGGGACTGGATGAGCTTTAAGGTCCCTTCTAACCCCAGCCAGTCTGGGATTGTATGATAATAGATATAAAGTGATAAAGAATCTCTTCCCTATGGAATACCTGCCATGGGTTTTGGTGCTCTGTGCCTGGGCTGGGTCCCACAAGGTGCTCTGTGCCCCTGGCCTGTGGCCAGCAAAGCACTTACATGTGCAGACATTTCTGGTTCTATTAATTTCACTGATATTATTGCTTATATACCTGACTGGGCGAGGGCCAGCACACTCAGGAGCTGGCAGGATAAAACTTTTAAGGGAATAATTAATGGAAATTATGAAGAACAAGATTTGTAGCTTAATAACAGCATTGTCTCCTGAGCTGGGGCAGAACAGAGGTGCAGGAAGCAGGTGAAGAGTGTGGGAACTCGAGCTGCTCTGTGTGCTGGACAGGAGAGGTACCTCTAGTGGTGTCCCAATGGTTTTGCCTGCTCTGAAACCACGTCCTGGAGGTGGTGGGTACTGGTCAGGGTTGGAATGAACCGTGTCAGGCTGTGGGGTTGCTCTGGGTGTTGCTCAGTAGCTCAGCTGTGTGTGAGTGCCAGAGCTCCAGGCACAGGGTGGAATTGTTGGGGTGTCTGTGCAGGGCCAGGAGCTGGACTTGGATGATCCTTGTGGATCCTCCACAAGGATCACAAAGATATTCTGTGATTTTATGACCTGAACCATGTTTTAAAGCCACAACAAGCTGGCTGGAAGGAGCTGTGTGCTCTGCAGGCCGCGTTGTTCTCTGGGTTCCCCTGTGCCCTGGGTGTCCATGAACACCACGGGGCCATCACGTCACGGCCAAGCAGAGTAACTCTGCCTTTAACTCGACCATTAACAGCACAAATTAGGCACAGCAGGACCAGAGTCTGTGCTTTCATCTGAAGTAGTGATGTGAACTTGTGTGCAAGTAAGAATCGGAGGCGCTCAGGTAATTTAAGGCAAAATAAGTTGTTTTCAAGTTCCTTTTCTGAACCAGCTGCATGGTGTTCCCTGAGGGAGAGACAGGTTTGAGACACTGCAGGTGGCACAGCCTGATTCCAGAGCTGGCAGTGAAGTCCCCAGTGTGCTGACCTGGGCAGGATGGCTTGGGAAGGGCCAATGTCAAGGGCAGGTGCCCAGGCACTGTTGAAACCCCAAAGTGCTCACTTAGCTTTGAGCATCACTGATGTCATCAGTGTTGTACTGAGCTCTTACTAAAAAATCAGATGATCATAAAGACCAAGTTATTGAAAAAAGTGCTGTTATCTGCCTACTGATTTCTGTGCAATTCCTGGGCATTCTCTTCTCCTCCCAGCTCAGAGCAGGTGTGGAAATACCTCGTTAAAATCAGGATTCACAGAGATCCAGCAGGGCAGGTTCCAGTTCTTCACCCCCAGAGTTTGCTGAATGCACCATGCCTTGCTGAATGCATCAGGCCACGCCTAGAGAAGTTTGGGTTGCGTTTTTTTTCTGAAATGACAGTTTATCTGAGCTCAGGGAATGAATGGATAACGTTACTATTTACATAAGCTCATTGTGATCTGTCTCAGTAATGTAATCAAATTAGGGTTAACTGCAGCTGGAGAATGCCAGCCCATAAACTGTTTTTCAAAAAGGATCACATGGTGTTACTTGACATGTTTAGTATACATTTGGGGGGCTTTGCAAAAATTCTAGCACATCCCTAACTGGGGTAACTGAGTCAGGGTTCTGCTGCCACCAATCCCCCCAATCCAGGGAATGAAAGGCAGGGAAATCCCTCACCAGCGGGGCAGATCCTCCTCCAGCCCAGGCCTATGGCACAAGCTGTCCTGACGCGGCTGCTGCTGACATGTTGTCTTTCTTTTGGCTAAAATCAACAGATCAGTTGATAGAAAAAGCATGTGGTGTAAATTTTGAGTACACTTAGGAACATCTGTGTTAAGTGCAGGAGTGCAGCCCACTGCACACGTCGAGCTCTATATTTAGTCTCGTGGCATTCGCATGAGATGAAGCCCAGCCTGAGCTAAAATTACCCAATGAGTAGATTTTCAAAGTATCTTTTGTTATTCTTCTTAATAAACATCACATTTGGGACTTGCTTTGCCTCATTCCCTTTCCCTTTTAACGAGGAGGTGCCGTGGACATCCCGGTGTTGCATCATCCCCCTTTCCATGTGCCCTGGAGAGTGGAGACACGGGATGGGCTCTGCTCCAGGGCACCTGGTGTGGCTGTTGAATTGCTGTCTGGTGAGACAGGTGTCGTCAGACAGGGTTTATTCCACACTGGGAACACAGCAGGACAATTCTGAGGCTCCCTCCAGCCCTCAGGAAGGTTTCTGAGGGCTGGTTGGGAGCCCTGGCAGTGGTTGGGCAGGGGGAGGTTTGGAGTTCTGCCCTCTGCTCCTACACACAGGATGCAGGAGCCCACCAATGCCAGCACCATCTCAAGCTGTCAACCTGCTCAGTGGGCATGAAAAAATGGGACATTCAGGACATTGGGCTGTGGGATGTGTCCAAACCACTGCAGATGGTCTGTGGTAGAGCTTAGCCCACACTGGTGTGTTTTGGACATCTATTTTTTAAATCAAGTGCAAAGGAAGGATGAAATATTTAATCTAAACCAGTTCCCAGTCTCCCACTACTGCTAAAATACCTTTTCACACAATCATAGAATGCAATCATAGAATGCAGTCATAGAATGACAGAATTGTTAAGGTTGGAAAAGGATTTTAAGATCATCAAGTCAGTGCAGCACCACCACCATGTTCACCATTCATTGTCCGTGTTCTGAGAGTTTAAGCATGGAGATGTTTCCACCAAAACTAAAATTCTTCATGCTATCTTCATGATACTTTCCCCCAGAAGTTCTGTAATAGATGGAAACTCAAAAAATATTTCACCAAATTTAAAAAATCAGCCATTTTCAAATATTCTGAAGGAGCAGCGAGAACAGCAGCCACTGAGGATTTTCTGCAGAATCAACATTTTTGAATATGGATGAAATATTTTCACAGAAATTCTGTTCTCTAAGAACTTTGAAATTTGGGATCTGCTATGATTTGAAAGGCAAAAAAAAAAAAAAAAAAGAAAGATTTGAGAGAAGGAACTTGCCCCTCGAGCACAGCTCTGTCCAAACCAACAAAAGGAAGCTTGTGTTGGCATCTAGATTCCGACTCAGGAATTCCTGACTCTTAAGCCTGTTTATACAGGGCTCCACCACAGCCCAATTTGCACTTCATTTGAGTTTTCTTTCCCCTCCACGTTTATGGTGCTGTCGAACGGGTGGATTACACACTCTGAATGCACACACTTATCCAATTGTATTTAAAGGCTTCTTGCATGTAATAATTACAGTGAAGTGTCTTCATTTGAAGGCAGCTGTGTCCTATGGATGCTTTCGGGTCATTTTGCATTTCTGTTTCTGCACTGAAAGTTTCATGGCCTAATTCCCCAGAGGTTTTTGGGGTTGCTGGTTCCTGGGGAGTGCACTGGGAGCAGCCAGCATTCCCTGGAAGCTCGGTGACATCCAGGCTGGGCAGGATGGATGCTTAACTCCAGCCATTCACAGGGATGTCAGGGTGTGCATGTGCACACACCAGGGCAGGAACACTGAATTTTATGGCTCTGGGATTTGCCTCTTGATCCTATTTGCTCTCAGCTACTTTGGAAACCGCAGTTTCAATGTCTATTAGAGCTGGTGTAAAGCATGGAATGGTTTGGGGTTCTTCCCATGGAAACACAGCCCCTTGTTAGTGCAGCTGAGCTGCAGAGACTTGGCAATGGGTTTGAAATTTGTAAATCAGTCGATCTCACCTGGGCATGGCCAAAGGGGGACAAGAACTTTGTGCCAAATCCTCAGCTGCTGAAACGCAAGAGAGCCCTTTTCCCTTCCCTTCCCTTCCCTTCCCTTCCCTTCCCTTCCCTTCCCTTC